>CM075012.1:23427722-23468998 GCA_037576675.1 Pangasius sanitwongsei
AACTAAAACATATTGACCCCAATAACTTTTTCCAACAAACCACACTCACCCTCCATGTGTGGTTCTTTTTTTTTTAATTACCCCACCCCCCCCCCCCCCCCCCACAGTAAAACGAGTTTAGCTTGTACATAATCATACAGTATAATGGTACATTATTGGCATTCCTCGTCACTAAGCTATTTTTAGATTTTATCATAGCATTGCCTGTAATTCAGCCATTCTGTGACAGCATGGCTAACATCTCATTCAGGTGTATGTTTCTGAGCATACAATCATGTATTTAGTAGTACAACTTAGCAATGTTAGGTTCTCTCACCAGCCTAGGGCTGCGATGATGCCTTGGTGAACATAACGTGCTATCTCAATTGTCTCTCACCATTCAGCCCTGCCCTGGGTATTTAAGGGAAAGGTGAAGGACACAAGTATAAAATGATTTGGAGCACATCCTGTGAGCTTCTATATCTGTACTGCCTCTTTGGACATGCCAACTACCAGAAATAACCACAGGAGACCACTTGGCAGCTGATGGTGGGTTACAACCAATAATATAATGCTCCTGTATATTTCAGAGAATATGGCTGTTAAGGAAGCTTTTTTTGTGAGTGTACTTCCTTTTTAAATACACTGTTTTCATCCAGAATCTGATGGAGCCATGCAGATAGTCTGCTCTCAGTTGACCACCAGAGAGCTCTATTTTAGTGAGTCCCATGAGGTGAACTGTTGTCCCTCTTAGCTGTGTCCAGGCAGCCTTCATACAGCCTACTCTTCTCTTCATTCAGCTGTTTTTCTCTTCCTCTCTTTGTGTGAGTCTCTGACTACAACCTTCATTGCACAGTTCTGAATTTTTGCTCAGACTGGATCTGTCTATCTTGATGGTTCACGTTGGCAACAGCAAGTGACCCATGTCTGTCTTTACTGTGAGTGCGCCTGTCCCCCAAATCTCCTGCACTGAACCACATCAATACCAATTTTGATTCACATGCGTCATGAACAACAATAAGACAGTCATAGTAGACATAAAGGAATGGACTAGTAGCCCAGACCTTGGCTCTGGAGGTCAGCAAACAGCTTGTCAGCTGTATGTGATCAGGTCGAGAAGGCATGTTGTGCAACCATGACCACAACATTGATTTTATGTCTTTTGTCTTATTTTTCCTTGGCATTGTAGTCACGTTTGTTTGCGGCCATGGTTTGCCATTTCTTGGGAAAATGTTCCAAGAACTACTTTTTGGTTTTGGTAGGTTCCTTCCAGTTTTGCTTGAATTGATTCCCCAGATATCAAGTAAATCATTTTCCAATGTATCTGATCCAGGTCCACATAATGGGTCACGTCTGATTTGAAGGGATCAGACTTTTTTTGTTTCCAGACAGTCCTGAAAATTATCCGTTCTGCATCACATTAAGGCAGAAAATTGGATTTGTTCCACATCTACGTAGTAATGTGAATGTAGTCTTTGTCTTCTCAACAATTTAGTCCTCCTTTCTCATCTGTCCATCTTATTTCCTTGTGATTTCTACTCACTTGTCTTTTTCACTCAACTTTTTTTCTGTTCCCTTCCTCAGTTTCTCCTTGTCTAGAGCACTCCCCCACCACATACAGACGCATCAAGCAGTTGTCGTGCTTAGTCATTGCTGGCAGTCCAGGCCTGCTGACCAGGGGTGATTTCTTCTCACATGTCCATGCTAATCCTTCCTGTCTGGCATGTACTTCAAACACAAAACCGAACTGCGGCTCTGATCCCTACCATCCCACCAGTCTAACCGCATGGAAAGTACATTCCCAAAATAGAACCTGGAATTTCACTGGTAAATTTCGTCACAGGTCCAGCAGAGAAAAATTCTGATATCAGATGATATTTTCTCTGGACAGGAATTAAGACACCAATTATTTTATATAAACAGGGCTTTTTAAATATATTTCTCAAACAATTTATAAATGATTCCCTTAGATTAATAATTCATCAAACATAATTTTTTTGTTCTTGAGTTCTCTGCAACTGTGCTTCACAGTTTATGAAGTGAGGTGTCTGTACTTTATATACACCACCCACTGTGTGTTTACAGCTGCACACATCAGAGGCTGCCTGCCTCACTGACATGGCACATTCAGACTAAACAACTAAACTGTAATAAGCGTTGCATATAAATGTCGTGAAAAATTGCATTTTTATGCGTTTTGAGAATGATGTTGCGCACTTGTGTCTTCCAAACCAGGTTATTCACTGATGATTTGTCACACAGCGACAATGCGATCTCCGAAAATCATCCGCACTGATGATGCTTAAGTAGTGAGTTATGTGCCTGAATGATGTTTTGTTCCCTTACAAAAATGACACTGTGCAAAAATGCACACGAATAATCTGTTTGTATCATAACATTTTCCACAATAATTACGATAAGCTTAGGTTATTCACATTTCTATTTTCCCCGTCTAACTTGCACAGGAATATCCAATGGCATACGCAGCCTGATCACGCAGCACATTGCTGACTTGAACGTCCCCTTGGAGGAATCGAGTTTAAATATGCACAGCTCAAACAAACACAGCCGAAACGTTACCCAACAACTTGTGTTGATTTTTGTCGAGGGCCCAAACATAACATGCTACATTAGAAACTTTGTTAGAGGATATGAGCTATAAATACATAGTCGCATCTCCCGGGAATTCATATACTCGTTTATTTAGTTTGCTCTGCATTATGAACGTAACTAGCTAACTAGCTCACCATATGTTTTTTTATTTTCATCAGTTACTTTTTTTTTTTTTTTTAGCTTTGTCAATCAAAGTACTGGTTTATTAATGCGTTACCCTTTCTATAGTAAATAGAATAGTAAATGTGCTAGGTAACTTTAAGCTAGTAACAAATGGATTTTAAAAAATTGTGTTGTTTAATAAAGAAAAAAACATATATTTATTTTCTTTCAGGCAATTTTATAAATCAGTAAAACTCTGGCCTTGGTCTTAATGACTGTGTTGTCTAATGACTAAATGGCAGTGTGTGTGTTTTTTTTTTTTTGTTTGTTTGTTTTTTTTTTTTTTAAATGGGTGTAATTACAAGTGCACTCACAGGTTTAATTAAGCATAAGAGTAACACTTTTCTGTTAAGATTATGTATCTCTCTTGTATTCAGGTATGTATTTGTTGCACATTTGCTCCATTTTCTTTCCTGAAGTTTCATTCTCTTTAAAGATAATTGCTTTTTCTGAAGTGATGAACAATGAGTACACTTTTTTTTCTTTTTTTTTTTTTTTTTGCGCACGCCTGTTTTGCATTTGCTATGGTGTCTTGAGCGTTTTAAAAATGATGCCGATGTGCAATTTATGGAGTCAGACATCTCATCATGTTTGTTTTTCTTTTGTTTTGGTGTATTGGTGCTCATCTTGGCTGGGGAAGGTGAATGCTCACTCATCACTTGATACATCTGTGGGATTTAAAGTGCTCGCTCAGACTGTTGTATCGCTTACATTTGTGACCCCAGGGCCTGTTGTCATTCACTTGAATGTACAGATTGCTCACGGTTTGTACTTTTACCATGACTGTATAACCTTTAATTTTTTTATATTTCGAAATTGTAATGTCAATGGATTCAACTTTTTTTTTTTTTTTTCTCTCCTCCTATTTGACTGAAAGAAAAAAGTCTGCCATGCTACCACTTTTCTTATTTTCAGATTTACCCCACAGTCCACATAAAGCGGGTGACAGTGCCTCAGGGAAGGCACTTTCTTGCAGGTAGAGCTCTTTGCAGAGCCGCGTCTTCCCCCAGACTTGAGTGCATGTGTCTGATCCATCGGTTTTTGCTCACATTCCCCAAGAGGAGAACATCTTAAAACGTTGAAAATATTCACGAGAGCCTGGCCTTTGAGCAGTATTTTTATTCTCATTTGTCTTGCTCAGGGGACAGGGTTTACAAATTGAGGGAAAAGGGCTAATACTTTTTTTTTTTTTTTTTTTTTTTTTTTTTTTTTTTTAAACCAGAATTTGTGTAATCCCATGGGTACTTGTGATGCAGAAACGTGCATTCATGTGCAGCACATGCAGAGGTGTAACTCTTCTTAACTGCCACCAGAAGGCATTTGGAGGAATGATATTTACCGGAATGTGTACAAAGTCAAGACCTTTTCCACATGAAGAGATTCAACGCAGCTGTGATTTCTTCTCGTCCTGCTCCTGCTGCAGCATTAGGAGTCAGCTCACACACATACCCCCTCATGAGGGATGGAGGGTAGAAAATGTGCAGTGCAAAGAAAATATTCCAAGATTCAGATCGCAATAAGAGTGCTGCATGGTAGAAAAGCAGGTGTGGAGTTCTGGAGGAGAGTCAAAGTTTAGCTTAGTCGTGCTGAAAACCACTTCAAAGGGTTTTCTTGGTTTTCCTCTTTTCAAATATGCTGGAGAAAGCACAATGTCTCTGCCACTACCTTGAGAAATTACTGAACCTTGTCCCCCTCTTCTCTTAAAAAGCTAGTAGGATAAATAAAATAAACCCATTAAATCATGCCCTTACCCTAGAGGTTAGTCCTGCCTGTAATCTGTCTTGGCCCTCCAAACAGCCCCCTGCGGATGTTAGTCCATGCGCCTTCCTTTGAACATCCAACCTAATCCTTTTAGTTGGAAGAGAGCAGTTGCACAGTGAGCAGTTGGTGTTTGTGTAGTTGTCTGGTTCTGCCAAGTCACTCTATCCCCACAGGCCTTCTTGCACTGCACTGCCCCTCCTGTCCCATTGTGGGGGTTAAGGGGTAATTATCCGCAGTTCCACGCTGCAGTCTGCCAGAATTCTGCTCGTGTTCTCGAAAGTGCCAATAAAACCTGTCGATAGAGGTTGCTTGAAGTGGGATTGTGTAGCATTTGGCACTATCAGGCCCCTGGGCTTTCATTTAAATGTGAGCTGGCAGCAGCTTGAACTGCAGTTGCTTTAGCTCAGATACCCGGCCATAATTCCAGCACTCCCTCATTGCAACGCATCGAAAACGTCCCCAAGAAAGTGGTTGTTAATCTGGGGTTTAGTTCTGGTGGTGTTTGGAAAGGAATTCTGACTGGTAAACTGTGGTGTTTTACTAATTTTCCACTTGCTGCTTGGCCATTGTTCTCAGAGCCACAATCAAGAAGTATATGTTCTGCATGTCTTGTGTCAGACACATCTGAGGACGATTGTACCTTATGAGCTGTCGGCCTTTGGACATTGATCATTCGAATCTTGGCACTGAGACCGAGATCACTGTTCAATGAGTTTGCGACTACAGCTTGCCATCATGCTCCCTCTCAATGACCTAGGTTGTCAAGGATCACAGTTGTAGAGTGTAGTTTCGTGGATAATAAAAGGAGGCAACCCACAACAGTTTTGTACCTTTGACCTCCACAGCTGACATTGTCAATTATACTGTCTAATTTAACATTAATGAGCACTGTATCCAAGTCACTGTAAAAAGGCATGTGGAAGTGTTGGAGTCTACAGTTATTACTGTTTAATGGCTCTACTTGCATGCTGTTAACCTTTTTTCTTAATGCATCAGCCATAGCCTTTGTTCTCCCATGGTAACCTGTATAGAAGAGAACAGAACTATTGCTTCATTTTAGACCTTCTCCAGATGCTGTCTTTTCATCTGAGAGAGTTTGCGTAAGTAAAGTGTTTCTTGTTTCTCCTTGGCGGGAAAAGAGAATGATGTAGCTTTAAAATATCTAAGCGTATTGCAAGTAGATTTCTCAGTGAAAGTGATTCATTCTTTCTGATTGCTACAGGCTTCCCTTTTGCCTGTAAAACCTCAAACCCAACCAAGAGGAGTAGAACACTGTGTTCCGGAGGCTTTTAGTATAGCTGAGGTCATGGCATATGGTGGCTCGGGTGGCACAGATCAGCTTAAACTCCCAAATCTCTGAATCTGATGCAAATCCGGCAGTGTTTAAAGCCACAAATCATCCTCACCAAATCCCCTTCAAGATATTCCAGGCTCGATTGGGAGGTATTAAGGGATCACAGTGACAGAACAATAGATTGTCTTGCTGGGGAAACTACGCAGAGAGTGAGACAGTCTAGCAGACAGATGTCTCATGAGGGTTTATAGTGTGTCGCACCAGTCCAAATTGTGGATCACTTAAATATTTCCTTTTAAACACCCCAATCCTCCCCTTATGTCCGCTTGCTGTTGCGTTCTGCTACGGTGAATCCCGTATGTCAAATTCATGCCAACATCTGTGCTACTGTTTAGATACCGTCCCCTAGTACTGATGCCCTACATATTACACACTGACAAATCCTGTGCTTTTTATCCCTGTCTTTATTTAAATCATCCACCTCGTGCTCCTTAATTTTTTTTTTTTTTTTTTTTTTTACAGTTCATATCTGTCCTGTGTGTGCAAGAGAGCGAGCGACCTCATACCCATATTCCAGGGTGAGGTAGGATTAGGTCGAGCTGAATGATGTGATAAAAGAGAGAATTAGAGAGGGTGAGAGGGAGATATGGGAGTGTTCTTCGTTTTGTCCTCTTGTTACAGGCCCCTGGCTGTGTGTAAGCGAGGTACGGGGATATTGATGACTGAGCTGTTAAGCTCCCAGGTTGCACACTGTGGCCTAGTGAAGGTGGTTAATAAAGCTCATTCATCCAGCAGTACAGTGCCAGGGCTTCCCCTTCCTCCTCTGCACACTTACTTTGTAGCTACAGCACCAAGAATTAGTGTGAAAAAAGTGATCGAAAGGACTGAGATGAACTGTTTGAATCGGGAACTTCGCATTGTAATGCCAGTTGGTTGAAACTTCGTCTACTATATTCGCCATATTGTCAGTTTGCTAGTCATAAGAGAGAGGACAAATAAAATGGAAACATCTGAAAACTCCCCTTTCCTACCTAATGTCTTCATTGTCAGAAATGTTTTCAGATAAATTTGTGTGGGTGGAGCTTTAATCTGTGAGCCACCACAATAGAAAGCTGGTTTCTATCTGATAACTGATGGCAGGAGCAGAACGTACATGTGCGAGAAGCCCTTAGCTTGACAGAACGTCATACTGTCTAGGATTGCTGGATATTTTTTGGATTAATAGTTAGGAATTGACATTTAAATGACATTTAACTTTAAACCATATCACCAGAGTTAGTTAGTGGGATGGCATAATGTTTTGCCTTCTCCTGTAGATTTTGGTTATTGGGGACAAAATTGTTTAAAACTCACGACCCCTGTGCAGACTCTGTGTCTGCTTGTCTGTGTAGTGTTGTTCTATCGTGTTTTTGTAGAAGCTGTATTGTGTAAAGCGTGGGTGGTGCCGCAAAGGGAGGACATTTTTCTCTTGTTGCTTCACATATGCAGTCAGAAATGAGCAAACGTTGTGCGATTTTTCAGACACAGCAGCTGCATCCCAGACACCCTCTCGGTTTGTCTTGCAGTAAAGAGGAGGAGGATAGGGCAGGACGATCAGGATGATGTGGTGCCAGGAAGGTTTCAACTTAATATCTGGCCTCGTGTCTCGGGTAAATCCACCAGGACATAATGAGTACCTTTTGGTGTCAAGCATTACCTTGACATCAGATGTATACGTGAATGAGGGGTTTCTGGTCTTGAATGGTGTTACAGCAGTGCAGGCTTTGGTGTGTGATAAAAATTCAGGAAATATCAGTCACCTGTGTGCAAATGACTTTGAAGAACCTTGAAAGGTTTAGGGTAAGGAGTGCATTCACTAGTTGCCACTATGGCAATGGGAAAAAACAGTGCGCAAAGCAGAGTAAAGAAAGCAGACTAAATGTACTTTGTACATTGTACTTTCTACAGTCAACTGCTCAAGACTATGCTAGGCATTGTTTTTATTCAGTTTTCTTTTGCATGAAGTGGAAAGGTATGAGCAAGGCTGTGAGACTTTTTCTCCTGCACTTATTTTTGTTATAAAATTCTCGCACTGACGGTGAATTCAATTGTTGCCAGCGCTGTTTTGATAGAGCACATTCGGAGCTGCGGGTTACACATCGCCATTCAATCCCACTCAGCTAGTTTAGAGCCACAAAAGCTGACCCAGTCTCGTTTCCAGACACAGGCTGGACTTAAAACGTCTGTCTTAAGTCTTAAGCGGGAAAAACCTCCCAGGCACTTCTGTAGACATCGCATCCCCCATGAGGTTTGAGGCATAATTTGTTGCACAAATAAAACAGCCTAAACAATGAAGTCCTGAAATTTGCTACTTTAACTATGAAGTAAATAGTCTGTTTTTTTTTTGTTGTTTTTTTTTAAATTACTGGCCAACTATTAAAATTAGTAGTGCATCCTTTAGTATAGGGTTGTGTGTGAAAGAGCGCCCTCTCCTCACTTTCTGCACTGATGTCTGCTCTGTTTCAGCACCTGCACAGGTAGATTCCTCAGATTTCATCTGATTCCTCTGGATAGGGCAGGTTTATGGACTGCAGTGTGCGTGTGTCAAGTCTTTTTCACCCCATACTTTCGGCCCATGGTGGTTGTATCCGAGGTAGAATTCCCCTAGGCTTTCCCGGATTCCTGCTGCCCAGTGACACACTGCTCCCTATAAACGTCTCCACTTGGTTATTCCTCGCCCACTCTCTCTGTCTCTTCCTCTTTGTCACACCGTCTCTCTCTGTCTCTCTTCATCTTTGTCTCTTTTTTTTTACTCTCTTATGTAGCCTCAAAAAGCCTCTGTCTCATGCACACACTTCTGTCTTCTATTCCCTTAACTCCCCCACCCCAGTGACTGACACAAAAGTCTGCAAAAAGGTATCTTCTGCAGGTCAGTGGGTGTTTTTTTTTTTTTTTTTTTATTATTTGGTTTTAGGCAACAAACCCAGCGCTAGGCTTTCACAGATATCATTACTCGAAAAGTCTTGACGTACCACATGACTGAAAATTGCACTAAACGTCAGTCTTGCGGTACTAATTAACCTGCTCTCTGGAGTGTAGGCAGTGGTGTGGTACATGGCAGCATCCGTGAGGTTATGAATGAGTTCCCCAGTTGCTTTGCAGTCATGTTTTAGCTTTGAACCAAGACGTAGTTTGTAATATTACACAGTAATATTTATTGATATGTTTTAGTGCGAGTCGTAGCTTAATGGCGCTAAGACTAGGCTTAGTGTAAATTTACGCACAGATGGTGAAGCCGGTCTCGTGAGCATAAATGTGTTGCCAGCTACTTTTTGGATGGCAGTGTGCAGCACTGCTTAGCCAAAAAATAGATGGTGGTTTCATTTATTACGTGGTTGACAATGTTGTAGTCTTCTGTGTGTTTGATTTGATAGCCGTTGTTTATAATAAACATGCTAGGAGTGGCAGCAGAGGGACTAATGTAGCATGTTTACAAAAGTAGCGGATTACACAGCCAAAGGATTTTCAGTGCAGTCCACGTACGCTGCACTGAGAAACGGAGGTTGCTGTAATAAGATTTAGCGAGAGTCCAGTGGGAGGAGGTTGCGAAATCCAACCTACTTTTTTTTTTTTTTTTTTTTTTTTTTTTTTTTTGTGGATAAGTCACAGCTGGATACCAAAGGGATGATATCTACTTGAGTACGGAATTTGAACTGGTAGATGGTAATAGACATAGACGGACATGCGTTTTAAAATTGTCAACATTGAGGCAACCCTCTGATCATACACCGTGACTAACAGTGTCACAGTACAACCAAAACATCACAAAGATGAAAGCTGTCAGCCCAAGAAGTATCATCGACTTGTGACTTCTTCTGTAAAGCCTGTATAAACGGTTCTCATACTGTTTATCTTTCTTATTAACTCTATCCCATGGCAAGCTGACAGTCCCAGCCGAGGTTCTGTATTTGTGTACAAGCGTAGGTTTTCGTACGTGAGACTGGGGTTGTGTGTGCGCGTGTGTGTATTTGGTTGCGTCTATATGATTCATCTCTACAGGGTTTCTGATCAGTCATCTTCAGCTTTCCTTCACCTCTCATTATCTCTTTTGAAATCTTTCTTAAAGCTTTTTTTTTTTTTTTGAGAGCTTCTCTCCTTCCACGAAGCCTGTACAGAGAACTGGAGCGTGGTTGCTGTGTGTACTCTGGGTTTGATTAGTCAGGCCTGGTCACGAATATGTTGAGAGGAAGAGATGCCAGCCTGGCGTTCAGTTTCACAACGAGCCTTCAGCAGCTTTTTCTCGGGAACACGAGTTTCACAACTGGAGTCTGAGTGGCAGCTTTGTCCCGATTTGCCTTTATGTCATTGCTTTTACACACACAATCAGTCACACATGCACACACTGACAGAGGGACAGAGAGACATGCCCATACTGAGGGATGGACAGACGGGGACACACAGACAGACCAGCTTGCACATGCGCACACTGAGACAGACACACACATACATGCCCTAACATACAGACACAGATACACAAACACTGACAGGCAGGCACTGAGAGGTGGACACAGAAAGAGACACACAGAGATTGAGAGAGTGAGGAACAGAGAGAGGGAAGCGCGCGCACACACACACTAGACTTACTCACACAATCACACACATGATGATGATTATTCAGATTGTCTGGAATGCATGACTCAGTGTTCATCAGTCATGCGCTCTGAGCCAACTTCCTGCGTATATTAACTTTTGTAAGGCCTTATGGGGGCTTTCTGGAACTTTCTGTGGAGCCCCACACCATCATGTCTGGCTGCTTGACGTGCATTATCTCAGGCTGGCATGTTTGTCAGGCCGTGAATAGTCTTCGAGTAAAAAACTGTAAGGAAACGGAACGCAATCTTTCTGTTATTCACTCAAACACTGTGTTTTATTTTTATTCCACAGTTCTGTGATTACGATGTTCCACTCGGGTGTCTAATTAACTTTTCACATGATAGCGCTGACGCTTCAGACTTAGTTCAGATTACAGCAGAAAGCAGCACACTGTGTCCCTGAAAGGTTTTTTTTTTTTTTTTGGCATGGCTGGATTTTTATTTACAGAAATATAAAACCAAATCAAGAGAAAGCAATCACCAGTAGAACTTGTCGTTGTCAAACGAGCACACGGTGAGTTGTTTCTAAGAAAATACTCGCAGAATTGAAAAAGTAACTGTCTTATTCTAAGCTTCCTGCACACCAGCTGCGGCCTTCCTGCTGTTAGAAATATCAGGCTTCTGGATCGTGAGTTTTCTCCCGAATGAATTTACCGTTTATTACGCTATAATAGGTGACTGCATCTATCTTTCTTTCTCTCTTTTCTGCTTAAAAAGATATTTCACATTCTTTCAAGACAGCTAGAGCCTTGAGCTTATTCCTAATTCATGCAGGATTTACTGTCTTCTGACCCGACACTTTAACTCTGCAGGTTTCCTGCACCAGCTGCAGTGAGATTCCGTTATCAGAGTTTTATTATAAATTAAAAGCACAAATTTACCTTCACCTTTATCTCTAGGCAGGCAGTTACCAGTACTTAGTACAAAAAGGCATAGAATTGCACATAGAAAAAGACGTTCACGTGGCTAGCTCTGTATAGAGCATAGGATTTCTAATGCAGAAAAACATTCACACGTTCGAGATGCCGGGACACGTTACAACTGCTGTTTATAATTCTGATAAATCTGATCAATTCTTTTTAAAGTCTCACAGCCACACTCACACTCACAGTCTGTAGATTCCTGCAGTGAATCTTGCTAATGGTATGCACCAGCTTAATAAACTATGCTGTTTGTTTTGAGCTCCCGTCTTCGGGTGGTCTTACTGCCCTGCCATGCATGTTCAGCTTTTTGAATAATTGTTATTTCCCAAAGGCTTTTAAAGTGCTCCTGTACATGAGAGTATTTCCGACGCTACAATATGGCTGTCACAACAAACGGCCTCGAATGATTAGTCTACAAGACGAGCAATTTTTTTTTTTACTTCAAAACGTAATTGGCGAGATTTCTTTAAAAAGAAATAAAAGCGAAAACAAATACTGCACCTACTATTCGTTTCTGTATTTGTATTCATTTTGAACGAGTCAATCAATTCCATCTAAAAAATTTGTTCGTATTTGGCTACAGCTCTAGCTTGAAGTGGTTAAATTGTTTTTTTTTTTTTTGTTTTCTTTGTTTTTTTTTGTAACCACCACATCCTTAAATTTTCTTAATATGTATTTTTTTAATATGTTGTGCATGAAGTCCTCATGTTGCCATTCTTCTTTCCATGCTGGGAGCCGATCCCAAAAAGAGTTGAATCCCTGATTCCAGGCGTTGAAAAGTAAGAGATGGAGCGCGTGGGAGTCGATTCCACACAGCGTTCAAATAATTGAAACTAATTTTCTGACCCAGGAGTGGTGATGATAGACTCTTCATCATTTGATTTTCTTAATGTCCACAATAAAGACATTTTAAAATATTGTGTTTCAAGTCATTAAGTTGCCTTTTGGTGTTGGGAGTTCAAAAAGAGTCTATTTCCCTATTTCCTCTATTTTTTATTCATACATACATATATATATATATATATATATAATTTTTTTTAAATATATAAAGTTGTGGCAAGCCAGTAAGTCACCATCTGTGTTTCAGTGTTGGGAGTCGATCCCAAAAAGAGTCAATTCTCTGATTCAGGACATTGAAAACTTAAGAGTCAGATCCAAAGCTTTGGAGTCAATTCCATACAGCTTGTAAGCATTTAAAGCTTTTTTTGTGTGTTTTTTTTTTTTTTTTGGCCCAGTAGGATAGTACATTTACTTGTAATTTTCTTAACACATGCAATGCATATTTTCAAAAACATGTGTGAAGTCATTACATCGCCATCTGTGTTTTGGTGTTGGGAGACGCTCTTAAAAAGAAAAAAAGAGGCGATTCCCTGATTTGAGGCATTGAAAAGCTTTGGAGTCGATTTGACACAGCGGAAATGAATCGCCTTGTACAAACACGAGTGAGTTTAGCATCCAAGTGTCTAAGTTAGCGAGACAGGCTGTAGCTAAGGGCATTTATTTTTCGGAATCGAACAAATCAGGACATGAAATGCAGTAAGACCATCACTAGTGGTTGAGACTTTTGGTCCATTGGTCATACTGGGGCGAGAAATGTACAGAATACTGCCACCTTATGAGTCTGGGCAATTTACACTAGAGCCACTGAGAATGTCCCTTTGTTTTCCTAACAAAATCTGTGTGTGTGTGTGTGTGTGTGTGTGTGTGTGTGTGTGTGTGTGTGTGTGTGTGTTACTATCCAGGCTTGTGAGTCGTGAAGCTTTTTGTCGTGCGTTAGTTTCGAGATGGGAGGATAGCAGGTCTAATTGCTTCCTTGTGAATAATTTCCCTGCTCTAATTTAGCGGTAATGAGCACGGCGCTGCCTGCGTGTTTATTTATACGAGCTGAAATTGACAGGGCCGACGTTCACCGTGATGTTATTCCGCGTTTGATTTTCACACAGCACACACAAGACTATCAAATGAATAATATAACTAATATGTATGTATTTTTTTTTTTGTTTGTTTGTTTCTCTTTCTTTCCATTTTGGTTCTTCTGATTCTTTCTGATTCTTTTTTTTCTTCTTCTTCTTCTTCTTCTTTCGCAGGCGGAAGGAGAAGACAACCTGAAGAAGATGCAGCTGATGGAGTTGGCCATCCTTAACGGAACCTACAGAGACACCAATGTTAAAGCCCGTAAGCATACTCTCATGCTGCACACACACACACACACACACTCGTCCTCTTTTTGCTAATCGTTGAAGTGACATTCAGTGCAAAAAAAAAAAAAAAAAAGGCGAAATTTGGTATCTCTCAGTCACGTTCATGCTCACAGTCTCTCCATCTCTCTACCTCTTTCTCTCCTCTATTACAAGCTGTTCCAAATGTAATCAGTGTCCAGCACAATCACGCTCACAAGCTGTATGATTTAGTCTGTGTGTATGTGTGGATTTGAAACTGTCTATGTGCACCACGGATGCCTTGTAATCACACCATGCTCATAAATATGCGCAGATTTGCACACGTGGCTCCTCCTTCGTCATGCATATTAATGCACAGTCCTGCTATTGTTAGAAAAAATGGAAACTGTGCAAAGCATTAATATTTATGACTGGGACAGTAAGCCACTTTTTCATTGCAGAATGTTTACAAAAGCTTTTGTTTTTTTGGTTTGTTGTTGTTGTTTTTTTTAACATAAAAGATCTGGTCCATGTGGAGGGCTTCATCTCGGGTCTGCCATGTTTAAACGTCTAACGCAACACAAAGATCCCGATTGAACGGCGTTTTGTTAGAGGTGGTGGGGAAAAGTTACGAGCGCTGCAATAAAAATTCCGCCGAAGGACACGTGGGCAGGATATATCGACGCCGTATTCCGTTTGTTAATAAGATCCGTGTGACACTGCGTCCTTCACACTGTAACTGATGACCTGCAAGGCCTGGCAGTAAAGAAACGTCAAAATAAAGTGTCTGTCAGAAATCAGCAGCGAGTAGCATAAGGTGCAAATATATCAAATATTTTAGTAATTAAGTAAGGGGTGAATCGTTGAGTAATATAAATGAACTGTAATTTCTCAAGCCAGTTCCTCTTTGTTTTTTTTTGTTTTTTTTTAAGCAAAATGAACTTGGATCAATCCCCGGAGCCTTTACTAATAACACTTGTATATTATTTGTCTGTTAGATGTGATGATGCTCATCACTATAAAAAGAGAAGACTGATTAAATCAGCTAAAATTAAAATTTAATGGATGTTTACTCAAAGAATTCTCTCCGAATACATCCCTATTAGGCTCGTGAGAATATCGAGCCGAGGGGTCATGGGCAGGCATGTGTAACACACGTCATGTACAAGTTACGTCTTACAGTAAGGGGGAAAAAAAATAGCTGCTAGTCGCTAGCGTTAGCATAGGGACTGTAAATGAACCTGGCGTGTTATTGGCTGTAGCGGAGATACTTATGGAATTCCTGTATTGCCAAGTAGCCCTGATAAAGAACATATTGTTCCATTTTCTTATTTTAAGCCCTTGCTCATGTTTTGCGGGCGAAGATACTCCATGCGTGGAAGGCTAGGTTCGTATAGGGTGACAAAATAGACTAAAAGGAAACACACCTTACGTGATGGTACAGTTTGCTTTTTGTCGATCTTAAAGCTGCAGGCACCACGTTTACCGACAGGCATTTATCATTCCAGCTTGATAGCCATCTCAGTAGTTGGAGTCTACCGGCAATTGCCGATACTATCGTCAGTCATCCCAAGCCTAATCCCTATAAACCAGTGCTCCTATAGAACACTAGTTCAAGGTTTGAGGCGTGTGCGGATAACTCTGTTCTTCCTTTTCACTTGTTCCATCATCATTTCTAAAATAATTTTCAGTGATTTGGACTTGAGTGGAGTCTATAACTCGGCATTCAGCTCTTCGGAATTAGCTAATCGCCGTTTAGTCGTATAATTCAGATGATAACGGTCGCGATATCCTGCACGTAGTTCACGGTTATTGATCCTTCCTGTTAGCTGCAGGTCAGTTTCTTGCTCTGAATCTGATCTCTCCAAAACATCTGGTGCAGGGGTCCAGATACATCAAAATTCTTTGCTTACAAAGGTCATGAAAAGCAACTCACATGACGTAACTGCTGTCATCATTCACTTTTAATGCTGAACCATTAATGATTAGAAATAAGACAATTTGTACTCGCTGTTTTTTTTTTGTTTTTTTTTGTGTTTTGTTTTTTTTGTAGTAGTGTTCCACGTTAGGACTTTGAACTAGTGGCACAGGCCCTGATCACATGAGATATATGCATTGTAAATTTGACGCATGGAGAATAAACACGTACTTCTCCTGCCAATTGTTGTTTGCTAATCAATCTTTTTTTTTTTTTTTTGTAAATCTTCAACTACAAATCTAGCCCTGTAGCTAGTTGCTCTGTCTGATGAGCTGCCTTCAGCGAAATAACTTGCGTAAAAATGTACACGTGCAATAGAGGATCTGCTACAGAACATGTGACGATTCACGTTTAGAAAACTGGAGGTGATGAACTACAGCCAGTATTTTTCGTACGTTTATAGGCTCTCCTGACGATCCCCCCCCCCAAAAAAAAAACCCACACACACACACACAAGTGCCCGTTTTGGTCCACTGAAATTATTTGCTGTGCGCGCATCTGCTTCAAGTTTCACTTCTTTGAACAACGGCTTCATATCAAACGACTCGGTGACAGGCACCTTAACCAACATGGCCGCCCAATCTGTTCAGACCTCCGCATGGTGCGAGAGCTGTTATGTTTTGCACCTGATCACGTGACTCTGCCGTGGATGAATTGTGGAGTTAAAGTGGTGATTGGTTTGCCTTGATGTGTTCTGTGCATCTACTGATTGACACTGCTCTTTATTTGCTTGTTTATTTATATAATTATTTATTTATTTGCCCTCATGTTATGTTGGTTGTGGGGCTTGTTTTAGTTTTGTGGGTTTTTTTTTTTTTTTTTTACGGTTCACTGTTGATCATTGCATGAACTAATTTTTCTTTTTTTTTCCTGCCCCCTCCCCTTTCTGTGTTTTTCCCTGTATTTCTGCTTTGGCATGTTTGTTTCTGCTTTCTTCACATCCACTAAAATCTGAAATCCAAATCTGGCGTGTGCTTCTGCCTCTCTCTCTCTCTTTCTTCCTTCTCTCTGTTTCACTTCCACACATTTGTCCTTAATATATAATTTCACTGTCCATCCTTCCCTCCTGCGCTCTCATCTCTCGTTCCTTCATTTTCCTCTCTTTGCTTCTTTCCTTTTCTCTCTTCTGTCTGTCCGCTCTCTTACACCAGCGAACCTTGCGTTCTCTCTTGCAGCGGCGGCCGCAGCGGCTCAGGGCCCTCGGCTGATTGCCGCCCCCGCCGGTCAGGTACTTCCGCCTGCCGCTCTGCGTCCCCCGACCCCTGCCGGCACGCCCATCATGAACCTCATCCGTCCCGCGCAGATGCCCGCCATGCTGCCCAACGCCACCCCGACGCTGGTGCCCCCGGCGCCTGACGCAGGCATCATCTACGCCACGCCCTACGACTACCCGTACGCCCTGGCACCCACCTCTCTCCTGGAGTACCCCATCGAGCACGGAGGCGTCCTAGGTAAGCGGGCGTGGGGGCTCGGTGCTTCAGGCTTCGGCGGGCATCAGGACGGCACCGCCGCAACGTTTTACGGGGGCAGCTTGGACATGATGATGCCAAGCCCTGCCCAGGACTTAGTCCAAGGTAAATACGTGCTGAGCAGCTGAGGCCTGGTGTTGGAAAGGGATGTAAGGACAGATGTGTGTGAGACAGGTGGCGAGGACACATTCTCATTTAAAGATGACAGTTTTTCCATCCCTTTATCTGGGCTTTCTTTTTTTGTTTATTTTTTTCTGTCCTGGGTTCTGTAGGGCAAAACAAAGTCTGTGCAAGGTAGGATTCCCTTGTGTGTATACACACACACACAAAAAAAAAAAAAAAAAAAAAAAACATGCACACACACCCTGTCAACATTCAGAGTGATGGGGACATGCTTGCTTGCACACATCTCTCTCTCTCTCTCTCTCTCTCTCTCTCTCTCTCTCTCTCTCTCTCTCTCTCTCTCTCTCTCTCTCTCTCTCTCTGTCTCTGTCTCCTGAGGCATGTCAGGCAGTCTGCAGGTGGATCCCTGCTGCCGTTGGAAATGCTCTTCTGTGTGTTTGCTCGTGCTGCAGGCTGTGACACCAGAGTCTGTGCAGTCCTGCAGCGAGTGGTCATCAAATCCTTTCCCCCTTTTCCCCTCCTTCTTGTTGTCTTATTCTCGAGTCCCTGCACTAGTCCTCGTTCCAGAGTAAACTGCTCACATTTCCTTTCTGTAAACAAAGGGAATTTAGACAGAGATTAATTCATACACTACAAAGTCTACAAATTCGTCAACACAGTGTGCAAGAAGAGCAGACGTGTTATTCTTCACTCTGCTCTTCTGCTGAAACCGGACTCGCTGATTTTAACTGCTCACTTTGGATTAGAGCCTCTCTCAGGTTCTCAGTCTATCAGGTGGCCCAGTAGAACCCTGGTACTGCCAGAGAACATCACACGTTTATTCCTCTCTGTTTCTCATGCTTCAATTTTCTACCTTCTTCTCCCTCTCTCCCTCCATCTGTCTCCCTCTCACCCTGTCCCTCTCTTTCCCTCCCTCCATATTCCTACCTCTCATTCCGTGTCTCTCGCTCATTCTCTCTCTTTTTCTCTCTCTCTTTCTTGGCTCCCTCTGTCTCTTTCTTTCCCTTTTCCATTTCACTCTTTCTCTTGCCACTGCCTCTCTCTGTCTGTCTTTTTTTCTGCATCTTCTGTCTCTCTCTCTCTCTCTCTCTCTCTCTCTCTCCCCTCATCTCTTTCCTTGCTTGGTCTTTTTCTCACCCTCTCCCTTTTTCTCATTGTTGCCATCTTTGTCTGTCTTGCTCTTCTGTCTTTCTCTCTGTATCTCTGTTTCTCACTCTTGTTTTCTCCTTCTCTCGCTTTGTGTCCCTCTCTCATCATTCTCTTTATCTCTCTTCCTTTCTCCCTTTCACACTGTTCTCTCTCCAGCCAAAAAAAACCCAGACTAGAAATCTGTTGCCTAATTCTTGCTGACCTCAGAGGAAGTCGACCTCGTTAGTAATGTTTACAACTCGATTTCTAATGGATGTGTTTCTGCCAGGGTTTTTTTTTTTTTTTTTTTTTTTTCCTTGCCCACCTGTCTCAAAAAGTATCAAATCTGCTACTGTGAAATTCTGGGTGCTAAATGATGCATTTATTAAGCCTAAAGGGAAAAAAAAGTGTGTTTCCAGTGCATTCACTACTTGTTATTATCATGTCGCCTTATATAGTTTGCATTATATGTACAGTTGACGTATATAGTCTTGTTTTTATTCATAGACATCATGTGTGTATATATGTATAAATACAAATGAAAAGTCTGTAAAGCCAGACTGAGCACCTCTAGCTCAACCTCAGCTCAAGTTTTGGAATTTATTCTAATCCAGATTGAAATTTTTTTCTGAGGTGAAGCTAGATTTGTTTGGTCTGGCTGTTGGGCTTCAGAATATGTCTAACCTTATGGACCTGTTACGATCTAGGTGCAATGGCTACTAAAGTGCGGAGACATGACTCACGGGTCCATCCTTACCAAAGGATAGTGACCGCAGACAGAGGTTAGTTAGAGAAGACACTTCCTATATGTCTCTTTATTTATTTATTTTTAAAACTGTGTGTTTCAAAATGCAAATAGACAATCCGAAATGTGCTCCACCCCCCTGCAGTATGTACGGAGATGCTCTAATGTTAGAGTCAGAGGTTCACGGGACTGCCGAGATGTTTTTACGTGTTACTGATGTAGAGATTATATATCAGCACTGAAAACCAGAGCGGTGTCTCACATTCCTTTACTGTGATATTCACTCCACAACTAGGAATATTTATAATGCTGGAGTTTGCTTCATTACTGTAGGATTTCAGTACTTTTTTTTTTTTTTTTTTTTTTTTTTTTAATGTATGCAAAGTTAGGAGACACATTTCTTACTCCTGTTTACCTCATCTGCAAACCTGCCAGCCATCGCCCGTTTTGCGTAGGAGTTCCGCATTTTAACATCGGATTACGCTGCTACAAGTTATCACTTAAAAAATACACCGAAAGAGCAATCTTCTTTTTTTCCGATGGACAGAAGAACCAACGGACACATGAGTCTGGAGTGACTGACAGTTGCGTAGGTGTTTTGAACGTACTACTGGAAGCCCCGCCCACTTCCTCCATCTCACAGTAGTTATCGCTCATTACGACTTGATTTTCCCGTTTTAAAGATGCACTGATGCAGCTCTATTGCTTTCTGTCGCAGTAAATGAAAAAATGTTTTGATACGTTCGTTAACGTGAAATGAATTCTACCAATGCATGTTCGACTTAGCTAACATTTAGACAAGAAAATGATTAACATCAGGTAGCTATACTTTTTAGGGATGCGCTGAAATTTCGGCTGAAAATGGCGGGGGAGAAAAGCAGCAGAGTGTCAACTCTAACGAAAAAAAAAAGTCATCTGTAGGTTCAAAAAAATCAACAAAGTGTCAATTCTAGCGCAAAAAAAGTCGGCTGTAGGTTTCAAAGTGGCGCAAAGGACAAACGTTCGCAGTATCATCGGGAGTTCGCATCTCGATGATACCACGTTAATCAAGAGAGCAGAACTGGCCATGCTATCAATCACAACGACACTAGCCAACAGTGGGCGTCTGTGAGCTCGTGTATGCGGAAGAGGGCAGATAGCGTTCTCCTTTGCGCGTGTTACGCAGCGTGAAACAACGTGGAAACATTTCACGGTTTCTCCGAGCGATTATTATACAGCGTGTCTAAATGTTATTCCTCTTCAGTGTTGGCAGGTTTGCATATTAAATTGTTAAATAAACAAGTTTTATTTATATTGGTTTATAATACACTTACAGTCAGAAAATACAGTGAAGTGTGTGGTGCGATATTTGATTTAGTATATACGGTACTGTTATTTTATATTTTATATTTTATAGGAATTGTATTTATGACTCCTGTACATAATTACAGAAAAATAAAGAGGGAATAAGTTTTTTATAAAATTTTTTTTTTAAAAATTAGTTGTATTTATTTATTGTGCAACGTAGTCCGACCTCTCTTAGCCCCCTTACCACTAATCGCTGTCTGTAACATGCATTCCAACCCGAAAGACACTAAAACATTACTAGCTTTTTGTTTGTCTGTTTGACATTTCTTGGCTTTTGTTTGCGGGTACATGGGGCAACGTAGCGCTTTAACGTTAATAACATAATAATTATAACATTGTGATTCAGATTAGGGAGATGGGGCTGTAGTTTTTCCGATCATGATGCACTTGTCATGATTATAACCAGATTTAGCTTGTGTTTGTCTCTTGGCTATGGGTTAAGGTGGATTTGAAGGATGTTGCATTCATTTTAGTGTTAAAATGATGTCATTTCAGTCTCTTCTTGCTGACACTAATATCCTTTCTATCTTTTTTTTTTCCTTTTTTTTTGTTTTTTGTTTTGTTCCTAACCACCTAGCCGCCACCGGCAACTAACAAATGACCTCTGACCTCTGAACTCTTCACCCAATGATGAGCCGCCCCAAGCCTGCCTGCTGATCAGATTAACTGGTAATTGCCTTTTGCTAGCCTGTTGGACGCTGAGAAAACGAGAGAGGCACCTGTGACCCTAACACACAAACCAACACAAACCGCAACAAGATCAAACGCCTACAAACCGACAAGTTGTGTGATGATTTTTAATGTTAGGCGTTTATGTTTATTGACTGTAACGATAAAAAAAAACCCTTTTTTTTTTTTTTTCTTTTCTTTTCTTTTTCTCCCCCCTGCTTGTTTCTTTCTTTTTTTCTTTCTCAATCCCTGATAGTTGGGTGATGTTCTTGGTAGCAAAAATCTGCACTGAGGTTAATAAGCAATAAAAAAAAAAAAAAATAAAAAAAATCATGTATTATTTTCTCCCTTACCAGCACATCCCCACTACGTTGTAATTTCAATAATGACAATTCGGAACGATCAGGATGCAGATTCAAATTCACGAAAACCTGCACATATCTAAATTTTTAGAGGAAGTGAAAAGGAAGAAGGAAAGAAACCCACTCACACAAACCTGTTGTGTGTCATTGTCGTGTGTAGCAATGTGTTTTTTTTTTGTTTTTTGTTTTTTTTTGTTTTGTTTTGTTTTTTTTCTTTCTTTCATCTATTACGTTTTCACAATGCTGACACATTCTGGGTGCGCCTGTCTAGCTGACGCTGAGTGCATGGCAAAATGATGGACTGCTTTTGGGGGGAGGGGGAAATGCTTTTTCTTTTATTTTGTTTTATTCTTTATGTGCTTTGTATTATTTTGATAGTAGGAAGGAGCTTAATCATACCTGCAATATGGGTGCCAACTCAGACGCGTGGCAGAACGGGGTTAAGAAGAGTATTCCAGAGTATTCTCAGTAATCTTAAATCTAGGATGTTTATGGCTGCGGAGATTTGGGCAGGAAGAGTTTGTTACGCTCACCTACGCCACCCCAAACACCCCCAGCCTCGAAAATACAGTGCCTGAAGTTTATATATAGAGTTTTTTTTTCTTTTTTTTTTTTTTTTTTTTTTTTTTTTTTTATTTGGTGTGTGTAAAATAAAAAAAAAAAAAAAAAAATTTTTTTTTTTGGGGTTTTTGCAAAAGGGGTGGAATTTTTTTAATTTTGATATATACAATTATGTATCTAAGCGCAGATGGTTCGTTCTTTTAGTCTAGAGTATGAAAAGGTGTGTGATGTGCCTGTGTACGTTTGACATCCAGTCAAAGAGCATGAAAAGTCAATAATCCCTCAGCCACTGTGCTTCAGTCTCCTTTAAGTTGAATAAAATCAAGAAACACTACTAAATCTGGGATGAATTAGACAGGAAGCGAGGAAAAGAGTTCTGTACATACCTGCGTTTTATATATATTACTTTATTTTCCCTTCGTGATTAACATTTTTCATTTCTAATTCTTAAACCTTTAACTAAAATTGGGCGTCATTTGTTTTTTTTTTTGTTTTGTTTTTTTCCCCCCATTCCTGCTTAATGGGATGAATCTTTTTTTCTGTACAAGAGTTATTTTTTGATTGTTAAAAAAAGAAGCAAAAAACGCTCATCCACAATGTGTCCTACGCTTTTTTTTTTTTTCGTCCGTATTTCATCTACAGAACCCATCCGAGTTGAACTCTTTCTCAAGAAAAAAAAAAAAAAATAGGATGTGAAAGCCATGTCTGCCTGTTCAAATTGCTTTATACATACATGATCTATATATATATATATATAAAAAAAAAAATGTATACAAATGTAGATAATGTCATTGCATATTAAGATGCTGAAACGATCAAAATTAGATACTTTTACAGGGTGCTGGAGAAGAAATATATTTTTGGCAATTTTAGCTTTTTATACTTAACTTGCAGTTACAAAATGTACAAAAAATGAAGAAAAAAAAAAAAAAAACCAGGAAGGAAGTTTGCTATTGGCGATGAAAACCAAGAAACTTTGGAGTATTTCCAGTTCTAAGCATTAAGAGGGAAGTATTAGAAATTTGTAAAGGGGGGGAAAAAAGTGCCTTATTGATGGGTTTTTTTTTGTTTGTTTGTTTTTGTTTTGTTTTTTGTTTTTTCTCCGAGTTACATTGTGTTCAGTAATATTGTGCGACAGCGACAACGGTGCTTAGTGCATAGAGAAGGAGAAAGCTTGTTAAAGTGTTGAGTTTGATTGTCGCCCAGCTGTGCCACTCAATCTACTCTATGCAAAAAGAATAGCAGTCGTTCGACCAGCTAACTACGTGCCATGATTTGTCTTCCCGAGATTAGGTTAACGTTGCTCTCTCTCTCTCTCATTCTCTTTCCCTTTATGCCATTTGAACAAAAAGATTTCTTTAATTTCAATTTCCAAATCTGTGTCTGTATTGTTACTGTTTGAAGCAAACTGCCATTTAAAATTCGGATTTGCAAATTGGATGTTTTTTTTTTTGTTGTTGTTTTTTTTTATTCCTTTCATGAGATACTGCTTTACCAAAATTTCCTGTGCTTTTTTTTTTTTTTTCCTCTTATAAATTGATCTTTATAGTTAAGAAAAGAACTTTAAGTTCACTTTCACATCGAGCTGCTCAGCTGTTTGACACCTTGTTCCTACAGCCGTAATGAAAGCTATTACCGAATCGTATTAAAAATTCGAAGCCCAGTCCACAGCATTTAAACAATTAGCGAGGTTTAACTGCATTATGGGCCCAAAAAAAAAAAAAAAAAAAATCTCAAGTGTATTTCAAACTAAATGTCCATTCATGGCAGCCTGTTTCACTCTCTTCTCTCAAGCTCCACACAGGAAAGGTCAATTTTTTTTTTCCTCTCTCTCTCTCCAGTGTTAGACCCTTTTTTTTTTTTTTTTTTTGTTTGTTTGTAATGAAATGCAATATCAAAATGGAGGTTTGAGAAGACAGCCCTGATTAAGAAGCAGTATTACGAGAAATGCCCTCCGCGATGTTACAACATGCTGTTGGTCATTGTTTTAAGGTCAATTTAGTCCATCAGGTTTATAGAGAAATCTCTTGTATTCTCTCCTGCCTGCCTAATACATGTATAATAATGTAATTTACAATCATTGTTACAGGTTTCTAATGTATTTTTCTAACTTCATTTTATATGTATATTATAAATCACTCTTCTGGCTGTTTTTTTTTTTTTTGTTCCGTTTTTGATGCCCACTACAATTTTATTTTATTTTTTTTTTTTAACTCACCTCTTTTGCTGTCTCACTCAGAAACTCAAGTCTCTCTTGTTGGGAGCGTTGCCTTTCCAACATTTATATTTAATTTCCTTGCCGATCTTTAGCTTGTTTAACTCATTAGCAACTATATTAGTTTTCCTTGTCAAGATTTTTACATGCTTGCATTTAGTTTTCATGGTGTATGCTGTTATTTTCTTATTAACCCCCCTTGCCATTTATTTTAATAAAATATTCTTAGTAAGAATTTTACTAACTTTGCTGATATTTTTGTTGGTCTTGTGTTTAACCTGTTGAATGAATGTACTACTTTTGACCTGGTTCACAGACTAACACGATTAAATCTGGTCTCTGACCACTTCACAGAAATGAAGGAATCGCACTAACACACACCACTACACTACACCCCTGTGTACAACATGCTTAGGATTCCACTCATTCACTGGATCATGGACTTGGGCACACACACACACACACACGCGCGCACACTAACTGGAGAAGTGCACGATCTAGTCCATCCTCACTCTGTTCTGCTGACCCTGACCCACACTGTCTGTCTCGCACGAAACACACACACACACACACACACACACAAAAATGCCCAGTTTATTTGGAACAATAGGCTAATTAGTTATGTAGGGAATAAAACACAATCCTGTTATAGGAAAATAATCAAAAACAGTGTATGATCCCCAGAACCCCACCCCCCACCCCCACCGCAACAATTTGCCGACAATTACAATCGTTATTTATTAAAGAACATCTTTAAAGAACGTCATACTTATCCATTTATAGTTGCATTTAATGTGGTGGAACTGTTTAATGTTCTGCAAAGTAACGTAGTTCCTGTTATCACTTACATTATAACAGCTATAAACTGTCCTTCCTTCACCGGTCACTTTTTTTTTTTTTTCCCTCCTTCTAGAAATGAATAAAACAAAAATTGCCATGATACCAAAAAACAAATTAAAACACAAGATTTTGCCAGGTTGGAAACGTAAACGTTTCAGCTTCAGTTCTGACTGTGCTTTATCGAAGCACTGACACTGGAGACTCCTTCCAAAAGAAAAAGAAAACGTCACCATATCATTGATCACAGTTGTTGCTATATTATATAATGTATTAAAGTAAACCTGTGACTTGCTTTGCAACTGTCAGAGCTGCTGTTATAGACAGTTAACACTTTCTGACCAATCAGAATCCAGAGTTAAACAGCCTGTCAAGAATCCTAGAGGTGATTATTTTCCAATAACATGTTTTATTCCTTTTATACCACAGCAATTTGCCAGCTATTACAATTTTTTTTTTTATTAAAGAATGACACATCCGATTTCTACATTAACATTGTGAACGTCTCAAAACAAGTTAGTTCATGTTATCACTTACGCTATAGAAGCTGTAAAGAATCGTTCCCGTATCGGTCTATATTTTATTCTCTCAAGGTTAATAGGTTTTTAAAAAAAATGGAGCATGGCAGAAAACTTTAGGCTTTAGGTGCAGCTTTTACGTCTGAAGGTTGCATAGCGCTGTCTGAGTCTCCTAGCATAAATATTAAATAAACATCTGCTTTACTCGTCAGAAAGCTTTACCATAGCAACGGTGATGTATTTTCCTCTATTGACACGTTTAGCTTTTAAAATCAGTTTCTTGAAGGGGTTAAATTGTCAACTTCCACCAAACAAGTCCTTGTGAGTTAAGAAATAATGTCTCAAAACGGGCGTGTTAATATAAACCTGTGGCTCGATACGACGTCATAGCCGCGCTGTTCTAGGAAATGAATCAACACCTTCTGACCGATTTGTTTGATTCTGATTAAAGCAATCAGGTATCTCTTCATCAGTGAAATTTGCCGGCTTTGTCGTAATCAAACATGGCCATCTTTAAACTGGGACAGATTTTACAGCTGATATACTGAATATTTTCAGCGTGGCGAATTTTTACAGCTGTGTCACATTTCACACCATTTGAAATTTCCTCCCCAGGGCGCTGCTTAAACAATCCCCTCGATTTATCCCCGGTGCGTTTAGCATTTCAGCACTGCTTTTTGAGTGCAGTGTGTACTCACAGGCCATTGGTGCCATGGAAGTGCCTTCCGTCAGTGCAGAGTCTATTTCAGCTCCTCGACTGCTGCCGATAAATAAATATATAAATAAATATAAACAAGTCTGTACTTGTAAGAGCTGCTCGTCTTGTCGCCTTGGAGACTGAATGATAGTCTCATCGAAGCCCAACACATTTGTGGAATATTTTCTTCCTTTGTTGAAATCGATTATTTTTTTTATTTTTATTTTTTTTTTGCCTGACCGCTTTTTCTGTTCATTTGAAACCTCAAGCACAATTAATAATGCGTACTAATTTTTTCGGTTTGGTTCTCCTAATCCTGACACAAGTTTCTCCTTTTCCTTTAAACTCTTTAAACTTTTCTCTGACTAATTCACCAGCTGTCGCGACTGACGCACATGCAAACATTAACTTTGATGAATCTGGTTTTTAGACCCACTTTAACCCACTGAGTGATGCAAATACACAAAACAATTTTTAGCACCAAATGAGTCCGTTTTGTTCTAATGCTTTTCATAATCAAAAGTCACTCATTAGCTTCTCGTTAGCTTCTTGGATTTTGGTGTCGTGATTGACGTACTTTGTTTTTTCTTTTTTTGTGAGGGAGACGTTTTCACATTTTTGAATGTACAATACACACAAAGCTTCAAAAGAATCATTTTATATTATTGATTCAACATTTTGGGTCTTTTTGTACGTCCTAAGCTATAAAAGTATATTCCTTTTTTTTGTAATGTACTTAAAAATAAGCTTCTATTTTACTGTATTTTTATAGCGGCTCTGTGTTACTATTCAGATGAAGGAAAAAAAAAAAAGAAAATATTTCTTTACTGGCTGGAATTAATTAATAAGAAAGCACATAAGGAATTTCAAGCACTGCCATATTGCTCCTTGAAATGTTTCCTCTATTGTTCTGCTTTTCATAGATTTTCACACACTGGGCCTCATTTATCAGACTGGATGCAAACAAATTTATTCGTAAAGAATTTATTCGCAGGAACATTTACACAAATGCGGTATTCCTGCGTTTCGATCCTAAGATTGTGTAAATTTACACGTAAGGGGACTTACTAATGCACGGAAGCCCTGAACCTCAAGGTGTGAATTTTTTTTTTTTTTTAATTGCTGTCATTATATTGACTTAGTATCTCACTACTTTTGGATTATGAGATACTGAGTGAAAATAATGAGATACTAAGTCAAAATAATGATACTAATTAAAAATAATGACTTAGTAAGTCAAAATAACAAGATAGTTATCAAAATGACAAGATACTAAATCAAAATGAGATACTAAGTCAAAATAATGAGAATGAGTCAAAATAATGAGATATTAATCAAAATGAGATACAGTATTAAGTCAAAATGTTATTCAAAATAATGAGATGAGTCCAAATGAGATACTACGTCAAAATTATGAGATACTAAATCAGAATAATGAGTTACTAAGTCAAAATAGAGATACCAAGTCAGAATATTCACTTAGTCGAAATAACGAGATAAACAAGAAATGCCGTATTCATGCGTTGGCTGAAATGTTGGTATCCTGCGTTTTACTCCTGAGTTTGTGTAAGTTTACGGATAAGGAGACTCACTAATGTATAGAAGCCCTGAACCTCAAGGTGTGAATTTTTTTTTAATTGCTGTCATTAGTTTCGACTCTATATTTTGTCTTATTAAGTCAAATCAACGAAATACTGTGTGAAAAAATGAGATACTAAGTCAAAAATAATGAGATACTAATTCAAATGAATGACTTGGTCAAAATATCGTGATCCTAAGGCAAAAATGTAGTGTTACGAAGTCAGAATAATGACTTGATATGTCAAAATAATGATTATAGCAGTTAATAAAACAATTTCCACACCTTGCGGTTCAGAGCTTCTCTACTAATGTGAACCTCAATTGATCGGCTTCAAGTCAGATAATTGGCGACGAGTTACTGGGATTTAATATATGGGATATTAATGTATGCTGTCAAGTTTAAATCACTTATTTCAATTGAATAGCTATTCGATTAGGACAAAAGTAATTGTGCCCTGTAACAGGAGGAAGAGTTAGTGTGTGTCTATGATAGCCGACTCGCTGCAGTAGCTGAGCTGCATTACTGGAAGATTTAGAGCACACCACATTTCGGAGGTGCTCTTTCACTGTTTAGTCGTAATTTTTTCATCTTTAGCTTACTGTGAGCTTTGCCTTTTATGGACTTTTGTGAGTGTCAATAAATGTAAATCAGCTGTGGCATGAAAGCATTTGATCATTTATAGCTGTCGCTGAATCTTTTGTAAATCTGACAGGAATGTATTTGTTCAGTTTGGTCTACGCAAACATTCATACACAACTTTACTAAAAGATTGATAAACGAGGCCCATTGATTATCTGCCATAAATAGTCAGCGATCAGGGGATGTTGAGTTTAAAGTTCATTCTAAAATCCTAAGAAAATAAAAGTTCTTTCTCTAAATTGCTTATGCTTTCGCTGTCTTGTGCTTTGAACTGAAACACAGAGGCGGTGTTTCAAAAAAAAATTATTGGACCATAAAGTGCCTTTAGTGGCTGTTCCATTCGACAGTCGATAGTTTCATATGATCTGTGTGCTACACACAGACCTCTGAAAGGGAAGTGCTGCCTTTTAATCTGCTTTTATTAATCATCAGATGATAATTACTTCGTTTTAAAACATTCCTTCATGGACTGCAAACTGTAGTGCTTCTGCCAATGTGGCACTCAGGGGGTTAAAGACAAACTACTACTTCTACCAAATCTTTTAATGATATTTAAAAAAATAAAAAATAAAAAATCTGGGCGTAATAATCTACTGGAGCTTTTACCTTTGTTTTTTTTTATGCATAATTTTTTCTTTCTCATCATTTGTATGTTGTTTGAAGTCCAAGCGTGGAAAGCGATAAAAGTGCACTACATCGCTGGTTTTTTTTTTTCTTTTTTTTTTTTTTTTTTTTGGTGGTGTTTTAAGACAGTGTGTAAAGTCGTTTTTAAATCTTTGTTGTTGCCTTGTTTTATATATAGAAAAAAATGTGATAAGTTGCTCGTGCTGGCAGAAAAAAAGAAAAATGATGTGTGCAATAAAATATTTACAACTGGATTCTGTGGTTGCTATATTTGGAGTTCTCAGGCTAAAATTTGAGAAGACGTTTTTCGTAAATCAGGAAGGTAAGGATTTTATTCAGATATATTTCATATAGCAGGTATAATTTCCTTTATCTAGTTTAAAACATTAAATGAAAACCTCTAGTCTCAACCAGATACCATGTAATCTTTTCTGGTTAAAAAAAAATAATGCTCCTCCTCCTTCATATTTGTATCAGGTTACTTCCCTACTGTACAATAAATGGACTGTATTTTGTCTATTTATTGGAGAGTTTTCTATTCCTTTCCACCAACAGAGCACATTTAAGTCAAATTGACATTACACACAGGATTGGATCAATCCTATTCAGGGGAAGTGTCAAACTGGATAATAACACAGTAATAAATATAATAATTTAGATTTGTAATTTCCACTGCTGAAACAAAATAAAAACTCAGAGACCTCTGGCTCTGGCTCACGGACACGACTTTGAGAATCTCGGACTTACACGTTCAGAAATTGGTCACAATATATCTGCCTAACTCAGATAATCTACCCTAGATTGGCTATCTGCCCTCTTTTGCATACATGAGTTCAAAGGTCTTCATGAGTGCCTAATGTCGCTCTGATAGAGAGTAAGCCCTTCCCACCCAGCCAATTTTCAGAAAACACCTCAAATGTAGGTGTCTTAATAAAAAAAAAAAAAAAAAGTTGAATAGTTGTGAAAGTTCACATTTTATAACATATAAATGTGGAAAAAAGGTCTTCTTTTATGTGTGCTGCTTAATTATCTTATTCTCTAATCCGTCACTTTAATTTAGCGCTTACCATCCAACGTAAAAACACTAAAACCGATATGCAGTCCCATTTAATATTTTCTAAGCTGGCGAAGTTCTAACGCACATACATGTTTTACACAGAAATTACACAGGAACTCAATTACATTTCTATGATAAAGTTATTAAAATTTGTTCCAAGTCAACTACCACAATGAGCCATTTTGCTGATGCAAAGAAAGGAATAAACACATACTGTAAAGGTTTTCATATCAGCCACTTCTTTTGAGAAATAGAGTAAAATAAAGGAATGTGTACATGGCTGATTCCACATTTGGGTTGTCATTTGTGTTCCACTGATATTACATTAAATATGTATGTAAAATAAACACAGGTATTGTGTCCTTTATAAGGGCCTATATGTATGTTGCAGATGAATAACTTTAAACCCAAATAACACTAAACATAATATAACCTCTACAGCATTTGTACTTGTCCCAGCTGACTATAACAACAAATCACCTTTAAATAAAAGGTTTTTTTTAAATACCTTATTAAAATTCATTAAAATACTTCAAAAATAGTATCATATTAACATGCGAATCCATTTAACATCTCACGTTTGAAACATTTGCCATTAGTCATCCATTATAGGTTGTGAAAAATGTACATTTTGGTTCTTTCACTCAACCCTGTCACCTGTACACATTCACCCCAGTGAAATATTTGGAACGTCCTACATGTCGCAAATCACATGTTCAACAGGAAGTTGCGTCATCCAAATTTCTTGAAGATCACGGGAAGAAGAAAAGTAAATTCTCTTGTTCTGTTTTTCTGAATTTTCACTGATATTGACTGGCAAGGTCAATTCGAAAGTACAACACAGTTACGCAAATTATAGATGGAAAGGAAACGATTGAATTAAAAAAAAAAAAGTCAACCATTACAATGTCATTCATTTCATCATGCCATTAGTGTGGATGCTAGGTCAACATTTTGTGTAAAAAAAAAAAAGTTATCTGAGATGGGTTAACACATTTATTTGAATGGGTTTCTTAGATTCAATGTTGAAAAACAGTTTGAAAAAAAAAGTCTAAATTTAACTGCAAAAATTGACAGCAACTGAAAATATCTTGAATATAGACAAATTTATCTAGTATTTCCGATTGTAAGATCACAACAAATCAAATATATGATTATTTAACCTATTTCTAGACATTTTTTATCATATTATTATTGGCTGATACCTTTTCTAATTTCGAGCATTTATTTCTAGAAGCAGAATTATCTGCCAGTAGAACAAGAATAAGATAAAATAATCTTATATTTGATTAATAACAGTTTCATAATAAGAAATATGTAAATTCATACATATTCGAGATCTTTTCACTTTTGCGGTGTACAATGTTTTTTCGGTATTGTCCAAAAATACACCGAATGACACATCCACTGTGAAAAGATGGAGGTTCGTGATAGTTTCCTTACTTGTTTTGTCAAATAAAAGAAGCAGCACTGTTGCATTTAAAACTGAAATGATTAAGGGGACAACAACTCTTTCACACTCCTCATTCTCTCTCTCTCTCTCTCTCTTTCTCTTTCTCTCTCTTTATGGAAGGGAAGGCAAGTGGCGTAGATGGTTTGGTTTGGTGGTTTGTGTGTGTGTGTGTGTGTGTGTGTGTGAAGTCGGAAGCCAGCCTTGCCGTTATTATGAAGAGGATGAAAGGAGCATTTGTAGCAAATGGCAGCTGGAAGCTTTGAGAAAGTGGAGGAGAGACGAGCAGTGTCAAAAGTGACAAATGAAGCCAGTTGCTGTAGAATGAATTGGGGTGTTCAGCAGAGCACAGCTGTGTGTGTTGGACCGTTTGGAAGAGGCAAGTGTGTGTGTGTGTGTGTGTGTATGAGAGAGAGATGTGCTATTTGATGAATAGTGTGAACTGTGCATGTAGGGACACCTGGGTTGTCCGAGCACACTTGGCTTTGAGTGTGTGTGTGTGTGTGTGTGTGTGCGTGTGTGTGTGTGTGTGTGTGTGACAGAGAGAGAACGAGAGAGAGAGAAAGCAGCTCGTTTCCGGTTAGTTTGAGGTAACCTTCCACTCATTTTGCATCCTAATGTATCACATTCACATCTGATTTGCACCTGAACACATCCTTTGTGCACATACACACTCCTTTCACAGGAATTGCACACACTTACCTGATTCCAATAGCTGTGATTTCCAAATCAAATTATGAGCTATATCACATTTTCACAAATTTCCATAGTGTAAAAGTCATTTAATTTCTCAGTCCTCAGCCTCTTTTCTCTTCTTTAAACAGTTAATTTACAGCGAATCTCTAATGAGAAATCATATCTATCTATCCTTTAATGATTATTTGCTCTCTGTAGCAGGTGATCTCTCTGTTTAAACACTATTGACATGACAATCAGGATTTTATGGACATCCTCTGCGTTTGACTGATAAAAAAAACTGCTTGAGTCTGATTGATTACTGGTGGAAGAGGAATTAGTAATGTTTAGAATTGATTGCTCTCTGGAGATGAAGGTCTTTCCTTATAATCAGGATGTAATCAAATGTTTGGATCTTCATTGATTGGTCGATATGCCTAACTCTTTTTTATTACAACCGGCAGTTAGATGATACTGTACCAGATCCCACATACAAGCCAAGTCAAGTGGCTTTATTGTCATTTCAACCACATACAGCTAGTTAGTACACAGTGAAACGAAACAACGTTCCTCCACGACCACGGTGCTACATAAAACAACACAGAACTACAAGAGACTACACATTTTTACATAAAGTGCATGTGCAAACAGCACAAGACAGTACAATGACTACCAAAACAGGACAATAGGCACAGTAAGAGACAGTGCAGCGCTGACTAGTACACAGTTCTAGTAGGAAAGTGAATCAGATATAACAGTAGTGCAAAAGACCCTACATAAGACAGTAGCTTACATGGCACAAGAATACACACCTTCATCTTCATTCACAGCCTAATCCTTCACCCTATCACATTATATAAGAGTTTTTGAGTTTGAATCCTAACGACGCCATAGTCATCTGTAGATTGGCTGTGCTTTGTTGTGTGCTGTGCAAAAAATTGTGTGTTTTTTTTTTTTTTTTAATTTAATCTTTATTAAGTAACCTTTAGAGATTTAAGTAATCTTAATTAAATAATCTAAAATTGTAGCTAAGTTATATTTTTTAATATTGTTATTTCTAATGTGATTCTAGTCTACCATTCATGAATAATGTGTTTAATGTAAATTATTAATAATTATTTGATACATTATTCCATTTGCCGCTTAAAGGATTAAAAATACAGTGTTCATTTGGTAGAGCAGATAAATCACGTACTGGTGGTTCTAATCAAAGTACACATTTTATATTATAATCTCAGAATCTGGAATTTTTTTTTTTTACTTTTTTAAAATGACTTTTTAAGCACTGGTAATCAACAAGAGAACACTCCATGATGGATGTTAGGCATATCATTTCTCTTTGAAAGCTGAAATTAAAAATATATATATGAAACTGAAAAAGTACTTAAAAACTTATAAACTTACTTCAGTCAGTAGCAGAGAAGAAATTATGGATACAACCATAATCACTTTGTGTGTGTATGTGTGTGTGTAATTGCTCTCTGTGGGTGTGAGGTGTTAAACTCAGTGTGTGTCTTGTAGATAAATGTCTCCTGTCAGACAGACAGCCAGGCTGCTGCTCCCCAGATACCCTTTCCACCCGTTCGACCCCTTATTGAAATTTGCTTCAGAAAAATTACAGAGTGGAGGAGAAAGCTTAGCAATTCAGTCAGTGTGGTGTGTTTTTTACTGGTCAGTCTCTCTCTCTCTCTCTCTCTCTCTCTCTCTCTGCAGGATCAGAAATGTCATTTGCCAAGTAGAACATGTACAAATAATTTCTTTGGGTTCAGGTGTCAACCCAAATTCCAGTAATGTACCCTAATTTGTACAGCAAGATCAGTTCTCTGCCAAGAGTCTCATTCTGAAACTTAAAATATGACCTCAAAAGCAAATCAAGGCATTTTTGTTCACAGTTGTCTCTGCTTAGGATTTTTTTTCCCCCTCAGCATCACCTTTTTAATGACAGCGTTTCATTTATTCTGTTGAATATGTACTTGAGATTTTGACAAGTTATGACAAGTGAGTGGCAACATCGCAAACTCGATCACATTGTGGAGGATCCATTAAGAGTTCCAGGCAGAACATGAATAATGAATCCATTATTCAGAAATTAAGCAATGTTCCGAAATCAAAAACGCAAACACAGTCCAGGGATTATCCAAATCACGAATCAGTCACGTTCACGCCGACCTCAGATTTTACTGGCTTGTAGTTTGGAAATATTGGCAAGACTTCACAAGGAGTATTTGTACAAAGAGTACTGGGTGAATGCAAAAGTGATACACGTAATTAGCTGTTTCAACAACAAAGAACATTGTTGAATGAGACCACTAGCGGACAATTCATGACAACTTCCCAGTTTTCCACCTCAGAGCCTTCCCTGGATATCAACAATCTGAAAAAATGGACACACAGTTAGCTAGCCTTTGTTTGGCTTTCTGTATGGTTATAGAAATGTCTCAAATAGCTTTTAAAAATGTATAAGAAGAGTTATTTGGTTAGTAATTAATTTTAGAAGGTGTAAGATATTTGCTATGGTAATGTTCTATTGTTAGCACTATTTTGTTTTCATTCTGATCTTGCAGAAAACATTATCTTTTAGACATATATAAACGTATCTTTTGAACAATCCTCTCATGATTAGCGATCTTAATCTTCTTACTACTTTGCATTATGGGAAATCAAGCTTTTAAGAGAATCCTACTTTCTGAGTGACAATTAATAGTTTGGGAGCCATTCGATTTGATTTTTTCCTACTTGGAGTCACCAGATCTCAACTCAATTGAGAGAGATTGTAGAGCAATGTGTTAGACAATGCTCTCTACCATCATCCTCAAAAACACTACCTCCTGTACCTTCCAGTACAGTTCCAGAGAGAGTCTATGCCAAGGCAAGTTGAAGTGGTTTTGGTGATCGAACGCCTTATTAAGACACGTTATGTAAGTTTTTCCTTTAATTTGTCACCCATTTGTACTATATGTATTATATACACTATGTAAGGAATAAAACACAATGGGGTGTGCTGTTATAGTAAAAATAATAAATGAGAGACCAACATGAGGTGGATTTACTATTATCACCACAGAGTTGATTATTTTCATATGACAGCATGTTCCAAAGTGTTTTATTCCCATTATACCATAGCGAATTGCCAACAACTGATTAATTTTATTTTAGCTCTAAACAGTCATCCCCATACCAACCTTCTTTCTTCCTTTCTTTATTGTGAGGTTAAAAAGACAAAAAAAAAAACACTGCTTTTAATGTGGAAGGGACACCATAAAGCATACGGTCCTCTGACTATCTTGTTTGACCATTCCAAAGCACTGACACTGGAGACTCCTTCCATATTTATGGAATAAATGTCTCCATATAGAAAGCTTAGGCAATTTTCTTTGTTAGTAGATTATAAGACAGTACAAATCCTGTGAATGAGCTGTTAGAAACATTAGTTAGAAACTCTAGAAACAATGATGTATTAGAACTAGTGCATTAATATACATTATATAATAATGTAAAGTAATAATATAAAATGGTTTGCCTTTAATGAACTCCAATTATATTTGGGATTTGAACAGCGCTATAGTATAAACCTAGATAATATATCTGCTTGTATAAAATCCTGGACATCTGTACATTTTAAAAATCCATACCAATTTTTATTGTTGTTTTTGTTTTAGGTCTCAGAAAAAAAGGGAAAAAATGCTTTTAACAGTCGCTTGTGCATAGTTAGCTATAAGGAGATGAGTTATCAGGTTATCAGGTAAAGACTAGCTAATGCACATCAATGTTAACACTGGTTTATATATAATTCTTGTGTATAATAATAAGTGCAAAGAAATAAAACATAGCATGGACATCACATACGTAGAAAACAAGCTTCTGTTTTGCTAAAGATGCTAATTGCTAACAGCCTGTGTCAGTGTGTATCATGCTCTTAATCTCTCTCTCTCTCTCTCTCTCTCTCTCTCTCTGTCTCCCTCTGTGTGTGTCCTCTCTCTCACTACGTCTCTCTGAATCCTGCTCATGAGAAATCTAATTCAATGTGACAGCCACATCTATTTTTCAGCTCTGTCACTGTAGCTTTGGGCTCCAGTTTACAACTTGTTTCCAAAAACATACACATACACAGATGAACTCCTGCCAGTTGCTATTCCCACAGCTGGGACACTACATCTGCCCCTTCACTCCCTCTGTATTAGCCAGTAATTTACCATGTAAGAAAACAATTGCAAAGATTATTGCTTAATACTATACAGCATTTATTATTCTCCTCCAAGTTATTTAGCTTTAAAGCACATTCCAGATGATTCACTACTTGGAACCATCACTGTTTTTGTTCATATTGGGCGGTGTTTGTTATTTAATGATTTGTTGATTTGAACATTAGTGGTGGCAGAATCAGGACGAATCCCAGAAGTTGCATGGCAGTTACTGTGTAACAAACATGGCTGCTGTAAGCTTTAACAGCCACCTGCTGTGGTAAGGAGAATTCGTCCAAAGTGACAGCTCATTTCTGCAGCACAGCAATTTGCCGATGATTGCGTTTTTTATTAATTAAAAAAAAAGACAAGTCATTCTTTTTATCCGTTTATGGATATATTTCATGTCATGGAACATATGCGGAACAAGTAAGTTATGTTATAGCAGCTATAAACAGTCGTTCCCTCACCAGCCTCTCTTTTTTTTGGACAGTTTTCTGTCCTAAAGATATATCCTAATGTGTAGTGTGTAGTGATGTGTGTAAACTGGAGAATGAGAGTGTGGTTAAGCCAGTTCCACTAAGAATTTATTCCTTCAACAAAATTGGGAATTTGAAGCGATTCACCCTTTTATCTCATATATCATATTTAAAGTAGCAAATAATTATAGTTATTGTGATGACACTACCATGTTGCTTTAGTATTCTAGCAAGCAAGATCATTCTTCTCTTAGTACCTAAGAATTTTAGGCTTTTTTGTGTTACTATAAGCACTTTTCCACCAGACAGTGAGTTCTAGAAGGACAAGTACTCTTGAAAGTCTCTGGAGCAGGGTTGCAGTTCATGAGCTACACAAAATGGCCAAAAATTTGTGGACACCTGACAATCACACTTATATGTGGTTAGTCCCCAAACTGTTGCCATAAAGTTTCAAGCACACAATTGTGTAGGATGTCTTTGTATTCTGTAGCAGTACAATTTCCCTTCACTGGAACTAAGAGGTCCAAACCTGTTCCAGCATGACAATACCCTTGTGCACAAAGCGAGCCCCATGAAGACATGGTTTGTCAAGGTTGGAATGGAAGACTTCGAGTGTCCTGCACAAAGCCCTGACCTCAACCCCACTGAACACCAGTGGGCAGTGGTAGCTCAGTGGTTAGGTCGTTGGGCTACTGATCGGAAGGTCATGAGTTCGATCCCCAGTACCGCCAAGCTGCCACTGCTGGGCCCTTAACCCTCAACTGCTCAGTTGTATAAATAAGATAAATGTAAGTCGCTCTGGATAAGGGCGTCTGCCAAATGCCGTAAATGTAAATGTAAACACCACTGGAACGCTAACTGCGCACCAGACATCAGTGCCTGACCTCACTAATGCTCTTGCTGCTGAATGGACACAAATCCCCACATCCACGCTCCAAACTCTAGTGGAAAGCCTTCCCAGAAGAGTGGAGGTTATTATAACAGCAAAGCGGGAATAAATCTGGGATGGGATGTTCAAAAAGCACATATGGGTGTGATTAGTCAGGTGTCCACATACCTTTGGCCATATAGTGTAATTATCAAGCCCTTTGTAAGTTAGATCAGGTGTTTTTGGAAACAGGGAAAGCATGAAACTCTGCAGAGCAGTAAGCCTACAGGACTGGAATTAAGAAACAGTGTTACTGTGGGACAGTGACTATTGAACAGTTGACTAATTGCCGTTAATGTAACCACCTAATCGATTTGTAAAAAACTCAATATTTGTAAATTGGTTTTCTGACGTGAAAAAAACAGGTATATAGATTGGTTTATGTTATGTGTGTGTTAATATACCTTGTCTAAGTCACAGTGCTCCTACTGAACACAAGACACTGCGTGTTTGTTCTAATGGCAGCAAGCAACCCAAATGAAGCCAAGTACGCCAATAGTTTAATTTTAGAAAAATAGAAAATACCGAGTCTGTGATAGACTGGTGGTTTCCTATTCAGGTTGTATTCTACCTTGCACCCAGTGCTCCACATCCACAGTCTCCTTGATCAAGATGAAGAAGCTAGGTGTCACTCCTATTTTGTGGCTGAATTGTGTTGTATTGGGCAAATGTACCCTTTACAATGCCACTAAGTTATACCTTATGAAGTGAGTGCACTGTATAAGCTATTTAGGATTTGGCCTAGCTTGAAAATAGAGGATTTAACATAGATCATGGGTTTAAAAAAATGGTAAAATCAAGTTGAATACCAGTGATAAGAAAATATTAACAGCAACCCAAACAACTGACAAATGGTGATGTTGCCTGAACTAGAAAATTACATTACCAAGTGTTTTTTTCTCCCAAAATAGTAGTTGTCTGAAGGTCATGCGAATTACTCTGTTGGTCTCTCCAGTGGCCTGCCCAGCACTATTTACAGTGTTAAGTCATTTTGCATTGTTTATTGCATAGAGGTGTCTCAAAATGTATAATTTTCTATATAATTTCCATTTTGTTCAATGCAAGTGTTCCAGCGCTTAAAGAATGTCCAGATTGCTCTTAAAAAATTGATTAAATTCGATTCTCACCCTTGTATAACTCCAAACAATTGTCCAGGTTTGGTACTCTTAATACTCAGGCAATAGTGGAAAACAGCCAGCTCTGTTATTGGCAATGGAAATTGTAGCAAAATGCAGAATCATTGATTTGTTCCCGTACCATGCTGTATTGCAGTGAAATCTCTAAATTACACATAGCAAGTGGTGCATCACAAACTGCTGCCATCTGACCCATTGTAAGGTAAGAGCAAAGCAGAGAGCAAAGCAGATTTCATTTCAAATAAATCAAAGGCGCAGAAGAAACAACTGCTGAAAGACAGAAAAGAAAACAGAGAGAAGTACACAGGTTCTGTTCCTTGCCCTGGAGCTTCTCCTGTCAGAGGGAATGATGCGACAAGGTTGAAAAATACAGAGCCTGTGAATTAGACAGACTCTGGGGTGAATCCACAGGGGGCGTGGCAAGAATAATAGGAGGAGGGGCTTATTGTGTGTCTATTGTAATTGTGTATTTTGGAGTGTGAGTGGTGTGTGTGCGCTCCATTGAGCTGGAGGTGAGGGTTATTCTAGTTGAGGTCTGAAACCGCTGAGGGATATGCCTGCCTCTTTTTCTCCCTTTGTTTCTCTCTCTTTCTCTCTGTCTTCTTCACTATCACTTTTCTCACAGCAGTACACAGAGCTGTCCTGTGTTTGATGGATCTCTGATATGTTTTGAAAGCTTTAGCTGCTGCCATGTGCCTCAGGTTTTTATCACTGTCTTTCCCATGCAGAAACCTTGCTCCAAATTAAAAAGGGCACATGCATTATGATTCTACAACACCAACTACAGAATAACCTGCTGAACTTTATCAACTGATATCCAAACTCATAATATATAGATTCATTCTCACCTTTGCTTCAGGGAATAATCTCACCGCGACACAGTAGATTTGTACCTAAGAACTGCTACTGTAATCATAAAGACTGTCCTGTGCTCATCCCAGGACTCATTCACAATACGAGCATCCATTCAATACTCTTAGCACTGTTTGTCTTTTCTCTTCTACTCCTGGATACTGTAATGATTTATAAGCCCACTATTTGTTGAGTCTGTTTCCTTTCAAAGATTTCTTCCTCATGTCGTCTCAGAGAGTTTTTTTTCTAGCCACTGTTACCTCTGGCTTGCTCATTTAGGCATCTAAATGTACATGCAGCTGCTTTGTGACAATATCGATTGTTAAAAGCACAACACAAATATAATTTAATTGAATTGAGTTCAACTGTGGATCAGAGCCTTACATTGATCCAAAGTTGATAAAAAAAAAGTCCAAAGCAATTTAAACTAGCACAGACTGAACCTACAAATGTGCTTTCATGCACTGTAAATGTAAAGGAATAGTGTGTTTATGTAATTGTATAGCTAATAGAACTGTAAACCTACTTTCAAAACTATGCAAGCCTCTATCTGTGTGTCCAACCCAATCTCATGTAGCATTGCTACTATACAAATGAGCTTAATAATAATTCAGAAAGAATTGCAATTATAGGGCCGCATTAACAAATTCCACCAACACACATAGTATTACATGTTGCTGTCATTATAATGTTTTATTACAGAACTTTTACAGAACTTTTTCTATTTTCCACTTGGACTATCAAGTGTCTCCATCACCTCCTTGATAACCTCAGCCTGCCAGATTCACATTTCAAAACTTAATCCAAATGTTGTTTAGCTATTTTTACTAAAATGTTTGCTGTGCTTCACTGACTAATTCTAATTTTCTAATCTGTTCTAATTTTGTTAAGTCTAATTTAAGTTAAGTCTAACAGTCACTAGGCATAAAAATTAACCATGGGCATTAAAAAGCAGAATTTACTCTGAGGTACTGGAGCAGGCATAGCTTTTTTTTTAATTTTTTTTTTTATCTCAGACAGTGATTTATTTTATGCCCCTCAAGATTTAATGTCATTTCCATAGTTGCTTTTATTCGTGGACTCCATATTAAAGATTGTCAGGTGGTGTCTCAGGCAGTCTTTCATGTGCCTTAAAATAATCGTAAATCTGTTTTAGTATTGATTTTGTGATATAAAAATGGCTTCAAGCATATTTTCTCAGCTCTAATACTGTTTTCATTACCACAGTTGTTTGTACTTGCATGATTTCTCTCTCACATCTTTAGATATAAAATCATAATAGTGCTTATATGTTATCTATGTATACTGGTAATGTGATTTATAGGATATAAGACGTTTGGAGCAGGAATGTCTGTCTCAGCCTCTCTACGAAACACTTATCTCGTTTCACTCCGCAAACTGAAGAGAAGTTTGGGTGAAGTGTGAAGGGTGAAGAGGTGAAGAAGGTACAGGAGTTTAAGTACTTGGGGTCAACAGTCCAGAGTAATGGAGAGTGTGGGAAA
>CM075012.1:23469098-23497209 GCA_037576675.1 Pangasius sanitwongsei
AAGATAGGGATAGGTGGAGAGTGATGATTCGCTGTGGCGACCCCTGAAGAGAAAAGCCGAAAGAAGAAGAAGAAACTGAAGAGAAAGAGAAAGCGAGCAAACAGGAGATCATAATTCAATTTGAAAATAGGGTTACAGATGTAGCTTTGGGTTTATTGTGTTTAGGTGAACTCATTAAAGAGGGACAACCTGGTCCAAAATATAGTATGTAGCCAAAAGTATATGGACACCTGACCATGACACCCATATGTGGTTCTTCCCCAAACTGTTGTCTAGAATGTCTGTGTATGCTGTAGCAATACAGTTTCCATTCACTGGAACCTAGAGGTCCAAACCTGTTCCAGCATGACAGTACCAGTGTGCACAAAGACATGGATTGCCAAGATTGGTTTAGAAGAACTCAAGTGGCCTGCACAGAGCCCTGACCTCAGCCCCATTGAACACCTTTGGGATGAATTGGAACATTGACTGCACACCAGGCCTCCTCACGCAACATCAGTGGCTGATATCACTTGCGGCTGAATGGACACAAATCTTCAAGCAACATTCCTTTATCTAGTTGAAAGGCTTCACAGGATAATGGAGGCTGTTGTAGAATTTTGTAGGGTGTAATAGGATGTTCAACAAGCACATATGGGTGTCATGGTCAGGTGTCCACATACTTTTGGCCATATAGTCTATTTTTATGATAACTTCAGCATGAATTGGAATAATTAAAAAATACGTATTTTCTTCTATTAATATCATTCAGTAGCTAATGCATGTGCATACAAGTAGAAAATACAGAAGTTATTTGCTATCATTAGAAGCTTCTTGCTTAATTTAGTGTTGTACCAGAGCACTGCTGAACTCCCAAATCTGACTGGTAAGTAGTTGTTGATTAATTTTCTGTATCAACAGCTCTCTAGTTTTCTCCCGCCTCCCAGAAACATGCCAGTACGTGGATTAGCTAAGGTAAATTGTCCCTAGGTGTGAATGAGTGTGTGAATCCATGTGTATTCATGGTGGCCTGCGATGGACTGGTGTCCCATCCAGGGTGTATCCCTGCATCGCGCCAAGTGTTCCTGAGATAGGATCTGGATCCAGCACGACCCTGATCAGGATAAAGTGGTTACTGAAAATGAGTGAGTGAGTGAAGGTCAAAACCAAAATGGAGTGAATTCAATAGAAAATCTTGGAAACCTCATTAGTGATTAGCTAGGAGTGATACTTCATAACGAGTGGAGGATTGCGGTGTGTATTAGTACTAAACAATGATGATTGGGAACAGGTGTATGTGTGTGAGTGTGTGTGAGATAAGTGCAGGTCATGTGAAAGGTGATGTCTTGTAGTGTGTAATTTGGTGGAGGATTCTGATAAATGGAGTTCATTGAAGCGTACGGCCAGAAACATGCACAAAAGATATCAGAGCATCTGAGGCTGTGGCAAGGTATGAATTCATGTCTAATACGTGACCCCTTTTATTAAAGCGTTGCTAGGTCATTTTATTTCACAAACTAATGAAGAGGCTTTTGGCAAAGATCCATGTTTTTAGTAAAGAGTATGCTTTCTGTTAAATCTGACTGTCTATTTATTTCAAACCCTACTGTAACCAATCATATATAAACTTTAATCAAGTCAGGTGAACAGTCACCTGCTGACACTGAGCTTATTTAGAGCAAACGATTAACACTAGTGATAGCACATACACACACGTTCCCAATCCCCTTTTTGTACAGCCACACAATAGAGCACAATCTCTGGATTGCTCTCTTTAGTACCAGGCTAGAGGACATTTTTTGATTAATGGAGGGGTAATGCTACAAACCCATTAAAACTGGCTCTGTTTAATCTAAATCCAATAATTTGTGCAGAGCTCCCTTGGATCACGGCAGTGCATATTCTACGTCTTCCTACCCACTGCAGACCCAGATTCATTATCAGTTGTTTGGATGAGGATTATGCTAATCGGAACCCAGCTTAAGACCTTAGGTGTAAAGACGATTAATGAAATTCTTCAGCTGTGCTGGAAAAAACGATGTGTGATTTTTACATAACAGACATTCACACAGGCACATGCACACACACGCATTCCCTTCAAACCCATTAAAATTACTATTAGTCCTTTGTGTGGCGGAAATTAAAGAAAACAAGTCATTGCATTTACTTCAATATTCAGCCTTGGCACCAAAGCTGCAATTTAAAATTTGATATTCGACTTTGGTAGGCTTTAACCTAAGTAACTGCTTCGTTATTATGCAGATCAGACCAGTTGTGTCCAAAAATTTTTTTTTATTTTTTTCTTAATGTTTCTCCATGAGAAGTCAAGGTTCCTAATAGGAAAATTAAGATCCATTACAATGATATCATTGGAAATGGCTGACAGCAAAACTATTTTGTATAAAGAGCTCTCTGCAATCTCACAGTAATTATTAAAAAATCCAGAAGCAAGCTTTAGTATGATACCTATTGATGTTTCATTCAGAGAACTCAGCATTAAAAGCTGATTCATGTGGTGGTTTTCACACGCTATTCATTCACCATGCCATGTATAAATGGTCTGAGCCAAATAATAAAAAGGAATATGTCTCAGTGCTGAACAGTGTGAGGCTGATGTGCCTCAGTATCTAATTTCCTTCTTGCTCTAACAGACAGAGTGCATACTGAGTGTTAACTAGTTTGCTTTATTTGTGTTGGCACCAACAGGTTATGTGCCTACAGCACAAAGAAGTGTTTAAAATTCTGTTGGAACTTGTCAAATGCTATGTTGTACTTCAAGAATACGATCTGCAAAACTCAATCAATTCTCCAGATATAATTAACACAGCAGTTATAAGGTCTATGTCCACCACGGTGGCTGATGCTGTGGGTCCACTCCATTTTTCTGCTGTGTTATAAATACTACATCTTAAAGCTCTGTTGTGTAAGATTTAAACATTTTCTCCCACTACTGATGTAATTATTTCTCTTGTATTCGTCAGTGCCCTCAGTTCATGGCCCCAAGTGAGTTCTGAGAATTTTAGAGACTGACTTCTCTCTTAATTGCTTATGTTATGTTTCATTTTGCTGCTTACACCGCAATGCTGTTGAATTGTCAATTCTGATTGGTAAGAAGGTGTTGATTTTCAGCATGGCTCTGACAGTAGTGGTGGCTGGAAGGCAAACTACATGTTTAGATTAATGTACTTGTTCTAATACAAAGGGACTTGTATGGTGGACACCACATAATCTAAGGTTAAAAATAAATGGGTTAAAAACATAATGTTATTAAACAACGACACACTTATCATTGATATGGTGAAGCCTCCTGTAAGGAAAGGACATTTATTTAACATTTATGGAAGGAGTCTCCAGTGTCTGCACTTGAAAACAGTCAGTAAGTAACTTTCCACCATAGGAAGGTCTTCGGGGCAGAGGAGAAAGCACTTTGCACTTGACAAGCTGCATTTTTTTTTTGTCTTTTAAATTATTAAATTAAAATTCTCATGTGAGCAGTGTCTGTCAGCAGTTTTGTTGTTGTTGAACTGCTTAACTTAATTGTTGATGTGTGTCCTCCCATCTAACAGATACCCTTAGTTTTGTATAAATGCTCTCCATGACACAATGCCTGACACAATGTGCACTGAGATACCGAACATGGACCATGAGTTAACAAACCTGTTTGTCATTCTATAATTAGGGGTACATTTGGGATTTGACAGTGCGATGAAAAAACAAGACCTTGACCCTGAAACCCAAACAAGACTTTACACAACCTTACATAACAACCTTAAAATTAAAAACGTATTCTACTAGCCAGACTCAGGGTTACTTGGTTTTGGATATTTTTTTCAAAAAGCATAGCTTCTCACCAATATTTTGTCATGAGAAATTGGGTCTTGGTGACATTTGGCTGAACAGTGGCAATAGAAGTATTAGGCTTCATTAGGTATCAGAGCATTGAGAAGTTTGGAGGAAACATAGCTCTTCTGTGGAGGGCACTGTGCAGGAGCAGAGTGATTCAGCAGTCAATATTCCAGCTTCCAGCAGTGACAAAGCACAACTTGAAAACAGTATAACATGAATCATAAATTCTTGGGTGGTTTCTGGGCTCTCTACAGACAAGGAGTCTATGGTAACTGTGGGACAAGACAGGCCGTTTTCATGACAGTGGGTGGTGGAGGTAGGGTGTGACTTCTCAATCAGTCCATGAGATTCTTTGCTTGTGACATTGGAGCCAGGGAAAACCAAGCATAATGGGGCTATTGTTATTATACAGGAGACTCTGTGTCCAGAAAAGAGATTTTCTCTGTGTGCAGAGTACTGGTGCAAAGGTGTAGCTCAGCAGCTTAATGGGTCCAACTGAACCACTGGAGTGAAGAAGGAGGCCTTCTGGTCAATGCTCAGAGAAAGCTCTTCCTGATCCAATTAAAAGGTATAGGAGAGCCAGAAGATCTGCTGCAAAAGCACCTTCACAAGAGAAAGCTCAGGCATGGGAGAGTTTGGAGAAACCATAGGAAAAGACTTTTGTGTGACCTCAAAGATCTTATGGCAAACCATTCAGCACCTCAAGAGGGGGAGATGAGATGCACATGCTGAGAAATAGAAGGAACACTTTGAGGAACTCCTTAACCCAGTGGACATCCCCTCCATTTAGGATGTCATACCAGAAGTCTTTGGTGGATTTGAGTCAATCTCTGTGGCTAAGATCACTGTGGCAGTTATAATCCTTTGTAGCAGCAAAACTGCACAGGTGAATAAGATTCGGCCAGATATGTTGATGGCATAGTAGAAGGTTGAGATTCTGCAGTTAAGATGCCTCTCAGTGTTGTATGGAGGTCTGTGGCAGTGCCCTTGGATGGGGTGGTGTTCACTGTTCAAAAAAAGGGACCTGAGGTTGTGTTCCAATTATAGCTGAATCACACTCCTTGGCCTCCGAGGAAAAGTCTAAGCCACAATTCTGGAGAGGAGACTTCAGCAGGAGAATTCAGCAGGAGAGTTATGCAGGTTCCACTCAGGCACAGCTTTATGAGCAGCCATTGGGAGTATGTTAAGTATGTTTAAGTATCTTGGGATCTTATTCATGAGTGAAATTGACAAACAGAGAGGGCCATCAGCAGTAGTGTTACAATCGCTGTACCAGTCTGTGGTGATGAAGCATGAGCTCAGTTTGTAGACGAAGCTCTTGGTTTACTGGTCAGTCTACAGCGTTCTCCTAACCTAGGGTGACTAGCTACAGGTAGTGACTGAAAGAAGAATGTGTGAGTAAAGGCAATAGAAATGAGTTTCCTCCATAGGGTCCCTGGGCTTACTGTCCATGGTATGGTGAGGAGATTGACAATCCAGGAAAGTCCACAGAGTACCTTACAAGGATGCCCCCTGGTCAGCTCCTGCTAGAGGTGTGTCAGGCTTGTCCCAATGGACAGAGACCCCAGGGCAGACCCAGGAACCACTGCAGAGATACATCTTTCAGAGAGAGATGTCTGGGCTGATCTCCTCAGACTGTTGCCACCGCAATCCCCACCAGGTAAAGTGAAAGAAAATGAATTAATTTATTTGTATGAAATTCAGCAAAATCCTTCTGAAACATTATGATGCCTATGAATTTGCTGTGTGATCAGGATCTCAGTAGATTCTTTCAGACTAAAACTGCTCTAGACATGACAATACACAATACTACTGCACAATGCTGTATCAGAGATTTCATCATAATATTATTCTACTTACTTCTGTTTAACATTACTCACTCTTGTAACTATTGTACAATTAAATTTCTTAATTGTTTCACTGTAGTTATTGAATAACTCATTGTAGTAACTGAAATAAGTGACAGTGAAGTGACTTGTGGCCAAGTATGGTGACCCATACTCAGAATTTGTGCTCTGCATTTAACCCTTCCAAGTGCGCACACACACACACCGTGAACACACACCCAGAGCAGTGGGCAACCTTTTTTGCTGTGGTGTCCGGGGAGCAGTTGGGGGTTTAGTGCCTTGCTCAAGGGTCTCACCTCAGTCATGGTATTGAGAGTGGAAGAGAGCACTGGTCATCCACTCCCCCCACCTACAATCCCTGCCGGACCTGAAACTCGAACCTATGACCTTCGGGTTACAAGTCAGACTCTGTAACCATTAGGCCATGACTGCCCCCATCATAAATAAGGCTTTATGATAAGTAACTGAACAATAAACTGGCAGTGTAAGGGGATTTTTCTAGAGCTGTAGTTTCCAGTTTTTGTTTTGTTTTAGTTCTGTTTACAAGAAACCAATGCCAGGTAATTAAGATCTGTAGATGTAAGATCTGGTTCAGTTGTGCTTTGACTGGTTTGGAAATCTGTTTTCTAGGTGACCTGAGGAAGGAAAATGTTTCCCAAAATGTTACGAGAGAAAAGAAGAATGCACTCAACAGTCAAGCATTGCTAGCCAGGCTAATATTCCAGGTAAAATTGGAAGCATTCAAAACCTTGTTGATTAGTTTGAACTCATCACATCAGAAACAAGCCACAGAATAAAGAGACCTATTATTGAGTTGATTTCATTGCAGATGGAGGACAGAGGTTCAGATATTAACACAATGCTGCATTGAGTGATACTCCCAATTCTGAATTGAGTGCTTGCTCTGGTAAACAATCTATCATGAACATGGCTGTGCTTTTTTTTGTTTCAGAATTTTCAGTCCACAATCAATATTATATTTACACTTATAGAATTCAGCAGGACAGTTGTGCAGGTTCTGCTCCGGCACAGCTTTATGAGCAGCCATTGGGAGTATGTTAATCCACATGTATTTTGTGAATTTGTAGAAGGCAGTACTTCAGGAGTATGGGGTATCCGAGTCAGTACGTTTTGTGAACCAGTCTGTGTATTAGTGCAGTGACCGGTGTATCTTCTTTCTTGGCATTAAGTTGCCTGTAGCGTTTAAAAACAATTCCTCAGACTACTCATACATATTTTCACACCCAGTTTCAACAAGAATCAATACAGTGCAAGCTAAGCTTACTTCAATTGTGCTAAATATGTACCAGCGACAATTAGATTAAAACAATTGTAGCCGCATGACTAAGGTTGGTGAAAATATTTGTTGGTACATCTCTGCTGTAAAATATCAATGGCATATGAGATACAAGAAATAAAGAGACAATAATAATAATAATAATTATTATTATTATTATTATTTATTTATTTATTTTTCGTTATAAAAAGTATGATTTAAAAAATAAGATAAAAAACTATAAAGAACTATGAAAAGTCCAAGGATCTACGAATAGGCAAAGAGCTCAAGATGGGCTTTACAGCTTCATGTGAGCAACAAGATACAGCAGAACTAAACATTAGCTTTAAATATTATAAGCAGGACTTTGTAGTCAGTGTAATTTAAAGCAGACTTGGGTGATATACTTTTCCTGTCTTATATATACTGCACATATAGTAGAAAAGCATCTCAGAATGTGCAACATGTCAAACCTTGAGGCAGATGAGCTACAGTAGCAGACAACCACATTGGGTTCCACTCCCTGCAGCCAAGAACAGGAATCTGATGTTACTTTTGGCACAAACTCACCAAAACCGGGCAGCGGAAAATTTGAAAAAAGACCAGACAGCGTTTTCCCAATCGCCAACTGTCCAGTTTCACTGAGTCTTTGCCCACTGTAGCCTCCGATTCCTGTTCCTGCCTGCAGGGAGTGGAACCCAATGTGGTCTTCTGCTGTTGTAGCCCATCTGCCTCAAGGTGCAGTGTGTTGGGTGTTCTGAAATGCTTTTCAGCTCATCATGACAGCTCAAAACAATCATCATTAAGTCTGATCTCTCTCATGAACGAGGCATTTCCATCTGCAGAACTGCCACACACTGGATGTTTTGTTCTGTGTAAACTCTAGGGAATGTTTTAGGTGAAAATCCCAGGAGATCAGCAGTTTGTAAAATACGCAAACCAGTCCATCTGGCATGAGCAAACTTTGTTTTATATATGAATGAAACCAGCTCCAGATCTCATTCAGAACAATCAGAACATTTTTTCCCCATAAAACACATCTACGCACACTATCAATACCATATTACCACAGAGCGTGGCTGTGTGCTTTTGCCATTTTGGAGCTTTTTCATTTCTCACACTGAGCAGAGGTCTGGAGAGCCTTCTAACGCTGTGTCCAGTGTGAAGACCAGAGCTCTAATTGCTACTGGTTTCCCCTGGCTCAGAAAACGAGGGATAAAGGGAGTGAAGGAAACAAAAGATAGAATGTAACAGAAAAGAAGAGAGATCCAGGTAGTTTGTGCAGGCAAGCCCTAATTAAGGTCAGAAACTAAAGCTAGATTAATGACTTGGTACAAGTTAAACACAGAGGAGAAGAGGATGGGGAGAGGAAAAGAGAACCAAATGGATTTGAGCAGAGGCAAAAGGAACCTGTTCGGTTTACAATTAAAAAGAAAAAAAAAAAGTGAAGTGCTGTGTGTTCTTCCACAATACACTTAAACCAATCCTCTTTATCTGTGCGCAAATTAATTTTAATATTTAAACAGCCACCACGAGTTATGAACTGCAGATGAGGGGAAGATTAAAATAACCTTAATTAAATATTGATAGTTATAAATAAACAAGCACTAATTTGCTGTCCATTGCTGTTATTAATTTATTCCGGGAAGAAGATGACTCATCTGAATTTTGCCTCTTCTCGTTAGTTAAGCAAACGATGAAGTGGAGAGAGAAAGCGAGTAAGGGGCGGCAATAAAGGAGGCTCATTACATATTAATCAAAACACTTCACACAGATGCACACTGTGATTCAGTGTAATATTCACAAATTCTCTAAATGGTCTTTGAAGTTACAGATAATACACACACATACACACACACACACATACACACACTATCTGTTATCTGTTTCTTTATTTAGTGCTCCAAATATTCATATCTGTATTTGGATTTAATCCTGAAGTGGGTGTGGCCAACTATGCCACTGGAAAATCAGTTATTATGTTTGTTTGTAAGTGGCTGTAATATTTTCTAACAAATGTATTTGATCCTATTTCCCAAAATTTGAACAAACTGCTAGCCTAATGTAAATGTTGTGTCCTGTGTCCTAGACCCAACCTGGCAAGCTTTCTCTGTCAATTTATAACTGCATCTGTTTGGAACACATTAGCTATTCAATCTGAATAACATATTCATATTCAGTTACACACGTGTAAAGACAAATAGTACATTCCTTTATTGATGTACATATTGATTTAACATTTCGCATTCTGTGGTTGAACCCAGCAACATAAATTAAATACTGTTCTGTAATAAATATAGCTATTTATCCAGTAAGCTTATTAAAAAATTATCAGTGACATAAATCAGTGATTATAAAATCACATTTTCACATATTACACCTATTGTTTTCACATATTAATAAGAAGAATCATTTTTAGGCATTGCAGTGTCTCTCTCGCCTCGAGCAAGAAACCCACTTCAGAGTCATAAATTCATAGGTCGGTGTGTGTTTGCCGAGCTCGGCAGTGGAACATGACAGTTTCCCGACATCGCTGGTACGCCGCTGCTGTTTTGAATTCATATCTATATTTATTTATTTCACTTTGGAAGTGTATGCAGCTATGAAAGGAAAAGACTTGTATATAAATAAAGTCAAAGACATTCCAACCTGGTCGTGGCACACTGGGTTTTAGAAAGGTATGCACACACGTGTTAGTGCTTGTGTGTGTGTGTGTATGTGTGTGTGTGTGTGAGAGAGAGAGAGGTGTGAGGAGCTTGACAAAGAGAGCCACTGCTGATGCTTGTCAACACAGCAGGTGCTGATGCATGAATACTATGTCTATGTCACTCTCTCTCTATCAGAATGAGTGTGTGTGTGTGTGTGTGTGTGTGTCCGTCCTTGATTGTTGCTCTTCAGTGCTTGGCTGTGCCACACTGGAGCTTTGCTTTATCAGTGCTGGCAGAGTGAGGAACCCAGCGGGGCTGAGTAAAAGGTGTTTTAGTCTTTGTCCTGTTCACTCCACTGCCACTCCTGCAGCGCCATGCAGCTGGCAGCAACACCAACAACTATGCGCTAACTATGAGGTGATCAGTAATCCAGTCCAAATTTAAATTGAATCCCATCGTATAAGGCTTATGTTTTTAAAAAAAAAATAATAAAAAAAAACCTAGACACTCAATAAATCGAAATATTACACATAATACTTGTGCAGTCATGAAGAAACAGGGAGTGAAAACACAACATGAAAAGGAAGAAGGAGTACAGTAGTTTGAAGTGAAACATCCATCGGGTTAACCTGTATTCAGCTTGAGTGATGGATTTCAAGCAAGATAAAGCTCCAGTCTTCATAAAAATCTTAAGCTTTTCTTCTTTTTTTAACTGTAGATTTTCATATCCCATTTGTCACAATACTGCTTTATAAAATAACCGTTCATCACGCTGTTACCAGGATGTCACACGTCTCTTATCAAACATTAGGTGAATACACACACACTGATTACAATTCAAGTTCAAACTAACTTCAAAGAACATTTCTTAAGTTAAAACAAATAAAAAAATATGACTTGACAATGTCTGCAAAGTTGTCGAGCACGTTTCGAGCTTAAATCTGAATACAGATACAGATACAGATAGTGTCAATGCATTACACCCCTATCACACACTCCGTGTTTAGGGACATGACATTAACTATTATTACTAATAAATCTGACTTATAATATACATTCTGATAACAAGGAACACCACACAAAATTGCTGTGCATTAATTTAACCTAGTCTCACAGAAAAAAAAAGGGTTCATGCAACTTATTTCCAACACCTTCTACAGTATATACGGTGAATATCAACATCATGTCACAAACACATGCTGCATACGAATCAAAATTCACTTGAATGCTCTATATGCCACGTTCTGCACCAACATAATTTAACCATGCCCAGCCCTACCACTCCACTGTTTCAAAAAATAATGTGATCTTTTTTTAATCATATTGATCACACCCCACTTTATGCATAAAGTCTTCATGACATATGATTTGACTTACATTTAGAAGTTGTTGTAAATAACGTTTCTTTATTTCCCCTTTTTTTCTGTGACACTGGGCTGAGTAATGAACAAACAGGGAGTGGAAACAAAAAGGCTGGGTGAGGAGAGTAGTTTCAAGTGAATTCATTAAACCTGTTTTCAACTTGAAATATAGTTTCCAAGCAAGATTAAGCTACATTTAGTGTGTGACAAAATGACAGGATTAAGAGCGATTCTTCTGTTAAAATCCTTTTAGCCTGAGATTAATGCTTATCTGCATGAGAGAGACCAGTGGATAATTTTAATCCATGAATTCCCCATGCACTCGGTGGGTCTTTGTCTTCTGTTCTTAGCTCCACTCTGTCCTGGATTTCCAGTGGACTGATGGCAGAATATCTAGAAAGGAAAAAAGAGGGGCGCAGGGCACTCAGGCGGACTGCAGGCTTTACAGAGACCTATTCAGTCTAGCATAATAAGGCTTTCATTCTCCCCATATGCTTTTTATCATGGCCCGAGAACGGCTTTGCCTATTGTGAGGCCATCATCTGAAATGCTACAAGAAAAGGAAATTCTGTTTATGAAATACTTATCATCCTTAAATGCTTCTGGACCCCCTGGCAAGACAATAAAAGCAACCATATAGATGGCCGCTGTATTCTGAAATGATGAAAAAGGTAAAGATCATTCTCTTCTGATGGGTCATAATGCCTAAGGGTCATAATCCAGTGTAGTCTGGTGATTTTCCTGTTCAAACTCACCAGATTCAGATCAGGGGGCATTAACATGAGTGTCAAGCAAAATATGAATGAAAGTGTTCATGCTGCACATTTATTTCTCTGAAAGGAATTATTATTAAAACGCTACAATGCCCTAGGGTATCGTCATTTCCTGTTTGTTTCCACTCCCATAGTGCACACATTGAAATCTCAGCACAATCAATAAACAGTGGCAGATATTGCTCTTAAAAATGTAATACTGATTTTATCCGCTTACATACATACATATTAAATTATATCTTATAAATAAGTTGATGCATTCCTTTTCAAGACGTGGTCTGCATGAAAGTATTGCAAAGTATCTATTACCAAATTCCTAACCAATCTGCTTTTTTTTTGCCGTTCACTTTTATTTCATTGAAGACATAACATTATAAATATGAAGACATTTCACAAGAAGGATACTGCTGAATATTTTAAGGTGTAAATCACAGATATTTATCACACAGAGTAAAAGCTATGTTTGAGAGTGTAGCTGACAGACAAGTCTTTGTTTCCCCACCACGCATTCAGCGCCTGCCGTTTGGTAGTAAGCAGCACAGTGTTGTAGTCAAAGCCATCTCAGTTGAGCTAATGTTCAATTTTGAAGAATGAGCTCAAGTTTTGTTAAACAGTTTCTAGAATTGCAGACTTCTACATTGCACACTTCTACTGAACCATTACCGACATCTAGGTTTGTACGTACACTTTAATAACGATCATTCCTACCACTCTTTCCATTCCTATCAGATCATATATCAACAGTGCACTCAAAAAGCTGTTTTTAGAGCAGTTGTTACAAAATATTCATAAAAAAATTCTTTCATTTATCTGCAGGAAGTGTTTTATCATGGATAGGGTTGCAGTGGACCCAGAGCCTATTACAGGAACACTGGGTATGAGGAGGAAATACTCCCAGATCATCTCACGGCACCATGCACACACATTCACACAATCATTAATAATAATTATCACACAGTGCTGATCAGTTCTCAAATCTGATTGGTTTCAAGCAAAATAGTGAGCAATTAGTGATTAAATACTTTTCCAGCATTGTGTAATCTAAACTGTCAACTACGTATACACACAATCATAGTATCATACTAAACTAGACTATATGGCCAAGGATTTGTGGATACCTGTCCATGACACCCATATGTAGTTCTTCCAAACTGTTCAACCATACTGTTGCCACAAACTTGGAAGCACACAATTGTATAGAATGTCTTTCTATGCTGTAGCATTACAATATTCCTTCACTGGCACTAAGAGGCCCAAACTTGTTCCAGCATGACAGTGCCCCTGTGCACAAAGAAAGGTCTATGAAGACATGGTTTGCCAAGGTTGGAATGGAAGAACTCGAGTTGAGTCGAGTCTTGTCAAGAAGTTGGCAAAATGGCTGACAACAAGGCAGCAGCTTCTAGTTCTGGCAATACATTCACTAAAAAGCTGTTAACAATTCTGAAACCCGTGGGTGCTATTTAGTTTAAATGACATCATGATGATATTAAGTCAAACTATTATGGAAACCAAAGATAGGAAGGCAATAACATGTTGATCATCTACAGAGATGGACAAATACATTAGTTAGTGGCAAGTGAAAGCTCCAACATGCTGTTTAGTGTCAGGTTTTGTTGCCTGGAAACCTACAGGCTAACATAATTTAACCCCGATGATGGGGTATGACGAGCATAAATGCATTAATGAAAATAAATGAATATATGAAGTAGCCATAGTACTTATCCTCTCCTGCTAAAGTCTTTGACTGCCATGTCTTTATTTTTGCCTGACATGCTATTAGAAGAGTTGTATATGTCAGATTTGCACTACACTATTCTGTCTTTTTTTCATCACCATTTCCACATCCTGCATGTTGCTGATGCATAAAAAAACAGTCAGTATGTTTTTTTTCTTGGTTTACAGAAGAAAAGAAGAACTTTCTCAAAGGTCTACTATCTAACTATTAATTACAATAATTACGTCACCGATTATAAAATAAAAATAACTAATAGCCTGCATGCACAAGCTGCTTGTCGTGATGTAATGATATGGCCATGTCTGATCTAAGAAATATAAATCATGCCAATATAAAGTGGCTGACTCCTGTCCTGGTTGGCAGGAATCCAGAACAATGTTACATAATTGCATAATTGTGGCTTTTTTATTTAAAATAAAAAAAAAAAAGATTGATTGAGGAAGACTGAATACAGAGGGAAATGGTATGTCGTTAATTTACAGAATCAGACTGCTCACATCTACAAGATATGTACAATAAAGACGGCACACTTCAAATAAAACTGAATTTTTAAAAAATCATATTAGAAAGTAGGATTTTCATCTTGTTTGCCTTGGCTCTTCGCTCCATTTCTCCTACAGTTAGCAAGATCACATCTAAATAAATTTTGCTTTAATTGAATATGGGAAATAAACTGTTTTTTTTGTTGTTTTTTGTTTTTTTAAACTGTCGTTGAGATTCTTTCTTTAAAAACCTCTTGCTGTCACCATTTCAGTTGCCCAGCTGATTAAAAAGTGGCTCTTTAAATAGAACAACAGGACTCCTTTCTCCCAGCCTTTGCTCTTCAAAGAAAAAGAGAGTGAGAAGAAAGGACGACAGCAATACCTGTCACACGCACTGAAACGATCAGAGCAGAGAACTGAATACCAGCAATCAGTGCCTTATTCATCAGAGCTGGCACGCTTTTTTTTTTCCCTCCTCCCTCACATGCTTGAAGAGGCACAGTGTAATTACCGGGACACTGGCAGGAAGCAATGCAATAATTTCCCCCCAATTTAGGCAACCGCCTGGCAGCAGCCTGCAATTCCACTCCCTTTAGCTTTATGTTAATGCATCTGAGCAGAACATACTCTTCAAGTAAATGCACAGCTTCTCTCTCTCTCTTGCTCTCTCTCTCTCTGTCTTTCACTGTGGTGTAGTGCCCTGATTGCCCTTTTAAGGGCTATAATCAAGTTTCTTTTCATTCGGATTTTTTTTTTACTTCAAGACACCATAGACAGGACTTTTTTTTTTTCCCCTTTGTAGCGGATTGGATAAATGTATAATGGGTGATAGCCAATCACAGCTTTAACTTTAGAAGTGATGACTTTTTTTTTTTTGCTCTGGAGTTCCTAAGATAACTAGCTGGTAGAAAGTTTGTAGAAAAAAGGAAACTACAGAAACATAACCATTTAAATGCTATACTCTGACATGAAAGCTCTAAGGCTTTGAGCTTTTGTGCTGGCCATTAGAGTGGGATTGTGGAGGTTTTTTTTTTTTTTTTTAAATGCCTCATTTAAGAAATGTTCTTAAAGCCCTATTTAAGAAGTTTCTAGACTTTCTGGTTGAGCTATGTCTGAGTTCTAGTAGCCATGTTTAAGAAATTCTCCAATTCTGCCTAGAAGGGTTAGATAAGCTTTATACCACAGAGCTGTTGATTAGCTTTCTATAACATCAGCTCTGACAGTACTTCCAGCTTCAAGGCAAATCACAGATTTATATTAATACACTTCTTCTGATATATAGAAGTTTTTTCTATAGTCAAATCTTACACAGGGAGATGTAAGGAGGATGCTGCATATAAGCGAATTTAAAAAAATGTTGATATAATGAAGCTTTCAGTAACATTACTGCAAACTCTATCTTCAAGAGAGAGGAAAAAGGCTGCTTGGACTTTCCACAACATTAAACATAAGTGAAAACAGGTCAAATATATGAAATGTGTTGTTTTAATTGTTAGCATTAACAAATTGCTGTGGTATAAGAGGAATAAAACACTATTAAACATGTGATGTGCTGTTATTGAAAATAAGTTGTTGATTATTTTCCTATAACAGCATGCTCTGTCAAGTTTTATTCCTTATAGAAACAAAAAAATATTGTTCTAGAAACCATATTCAAGTGCAAATACACCATGGTTATGGTGTGTGGTAGGACAGAAGTGTGTATACTCTTATAGGGGCTTTCCAAAAATCATCATCAAAGTCCACAGAGGAGGTCAGAACACAGGTAGGCAACAGCAAAACAGGATAATACAATACAGCATGATAAGACTTCGCAAAGTTTCACAATCAGGTAATACACCAATGACAAGATAGAGAGCAGAGAAAGGATACTATAACAGATACAAACACAAACATGAGCGAAGGTGCTTTAGGTGCCATATGAGAACCGTGACACAAAGGGGGAATCTGTGACAGTGGTAGAAATAGTTAATGCTAGTGGTGACCTTAGACCTGTATCTGGTCATTTCATGTACTGTGTCTTGTATCTGAATTGTATACTGATAAAATCTTTAACTACATGCAATTATACTCATACTAAAAATCCATCCTCCTGTGGCGTTCCTTGTAGCTAGTTGTTTTGTGCAAAATTGTTTGTGTGTCTTAATAAAAGCCACCAAATTCAGCAGCTGAGAGCTTGGAAAGATGTGTTTATAATTAAGTAATGTGGCGAAAATGCATCTCAGACCTCTTGAAGTGATTTGAATGATCGAATTAAAATGCATTAAATGTGTCTTGGGTGCATTTCCAAGTCCATCACAGACTCTTCACTTACATCTATTAAATGTGCTAATATGTACCAATAGATTCATTCTCAATAACCTTGTGGTTTATCCATTTTTCAGGATTCATAAAGTATTTTTCCTTCTACCATTACAGACACAAAAATGAAAGACCTGTGTAAAATGTGTTAGCAAGGTGCTGGGCCACAATGAGCTGCCAGAGCAGCTTCAGTGTGCATTGACACAGATTCTACAAGTCTCTGGAGCAGTTCTGAAGCAATGAACACCATTCTTGTAAGATATATTCTTAATTGGTGTTTTGATGAGGTTGGTGGAGAGTGCTGTGTAACATATCGCTCCAAAATCTCCTACTGTCAATCCATGTGCCCTGTAGGTGGGGGCGGAGTCAGTCTGGAAGAGACCACTCCCATTAGGATATAAACGTTTCGTTATGGGAAGTCGGAAGAACTGTTCATATGTATTGATACTTCTCAGCAAAAGGAATGCCTCCCAAAGCATGCTAAATTAAAAATGCTATTTACTTAAATACTATAAAATTTGATGCAATTGCTCTAGAGTGAAGCAAAATTCAACATATGGAATAACTTTTCCTTTAGAGCTTTTTCAAATAACGAAGTCTTTGGCGTAAACTAGCCTACACATGGACGTGTCAGTGTTCCATTCAGTTTTAATGGCCTCCCACAGGCTGTGAAGAAACTGTGTTAACATGAAGTGGGTCCTAACTTAAAGTGAGCTTCAAGACTCTTGTGGCCCAGTGTATATTATAGTGGTGCTACTTGGTTAAGCAGAAGAATAATGCAAACGCTGTTTGTTCACTGTCCCATTGTCTAATTGCGGCTGTCCCAACTTCAGCTGTTCCTTCAGCTGTTCATTTACACTGTTATACATTTGAACATTCTTTTTCCATAACAAATGCATACAGTAAGCATTGCATTAATACTTTATAAAGCAATACCCGAGGAATTCTTTTGACGTAAGCCTTACGTCAAAACTTGTGAGATGATATCAGCATGTGTATGATGTACGTATATTGCTTTGACTTTAAAATCTAATATCTAATGTCTATCAATAGCTTGACAATGAAACGATTAGGCCAAAGCAATGCATTCTATCAAAAGGACATAATAAGAATGATGTGGGAGAAACTATTACAAAGATACACTTAAAGACTGCTGTGATTTCTGCATTTGCTGTTGTTGTTATTTCGGCTGCTCCTGTTAGGGGTCCACACAGTGGATCATTGGTCCGCTTTGATTTGGATACCCTTCCTGATGCAACCCTCCCCAATTTTATCTGGGCTTGGGACCAGCATTGGAAGTGCACTGTCATTTGCTGGGAATCAAACCCGGGCTGCAGCGGTGAGAGCATCGAGGCCTAACAACTAGTCCTCCAGGGGCCCTGTGATTTCTGTATTTGTGATAAAGAAAAAGGTTTTTCAAGCCTGTAATGCTCTACTGGGTTCATGCCAAGTTTCCCCCAAATACCAAACATAGTAAAGAGAAAACTTGTAACCCTTTCATTCAAACCAAACAAAATACTAAATTTACGGTTCTGACGTCTGTCCTTTTGTGTAATTTATACTTTGATGACACAATGTGTGTTTAGTCTATCTACTGTAATTCCTCCTCCAAAGGCATTTTGAGGAAAACAAGGATTATAGGTTAAATCCTTCATGTTCATTAAACACACGCCTGCGCCTTCTCAGTCACTGCTGATGACGTGTTACAGATGTGTCAGCAAAGCAGACTGAAAAGTATCAGTATCAGATGGAGATCAAATCTAGGGATTGTTTCACACTGTGTAATCAACCGTCACTGATAGGCTGCATGAATCTACAGTCTGAGCTAGAAAGAAATAAGCCCAAGCCTCGCTTTTTCATACCTTTCTGTATACAGTATATTACTAATAACCATTAGTGGTGCTGTTGCACTTGATTACCAAAAAAGTCCAAAATAATCTACATTAAGACATTTGTGAGCAGCAAATCTTTTGTAGCTGCCAAAAATCAAACCTTGTATTGATGTCTTTTTATATTTAAAAGCCAGGGACAGCCTAGCCACCATTGCATAAAAGAGTACGTGAGAAGAACTCTCAATTACTACTATTGGCTGATTGTTTGAGACTGTAATCTGTAATTTTTTTTTTTTTTTACCTTATTTGGAAGTGTCTCTCTTATTTTGACTTTATACTCAAAAAATAATTAATGGATCAGTGTATTTAAGTTAAGGGCAGAATTTCCAATTATGTAAAATATCAAAGCTTTTATATATTGATATAATGTCCAAGTTACAATAAATTAAGTTAGTAAATGTACAGTGGGGTCCAAAAGTCTGAGACCACTAGAGAAAATGCTTCTATTTTGCATTCCTTTTTAATTTAATACAATAATTTCATTACAAATGATGTTATTGACAACAACCGAAGTGAAAAGTAGAATCTCTGAAATATTTATATGAATTTCTTTTTTTTTAGTATTTTTTTGTATGTCCCCCCTTTTTTTTTGCTTTAATGATAGCGTGCACCCGAGCTGGCACGGACTCCATCCATCCATCGGAGTGTCATCTGAACATGTACTTCAATACAAGAGATTAGGCACAAGAAAAAACTGACCTTTTGTACAAAGCAAGCAAAAGATGGTCAGTATCAACCATTTGCTTACATTTAAATAGAGGCCTAGAAATAGTGCAGAATCGTGATATTCAAGACATTGAACATTTACTTTCTTTGTTTTAAATGGTTAAAAATTGTAAAACCTTCTGTTGAATTCCAATTTTAAATGAATAAAAAAAATTCCCAGATTTAAAGTGTGGTCTCAGACTTTTGGACCCCACTGTACGTATTTCTATTTAATGTGTTTAACATAAACCTGCCATTATTTATCCATTTATCTTTTTTGTTGAACTTTTACTTAAGGGGAAATTCTGCCCTTAATTTAAATACATTGTCCCATGAATTCTTTTTTTTTTTTCAGTGTACGAACAGCATATGCATGAAGTATTAAGAAATGTCTACCTGTCATATTACCTTTTGGAGAGTGTTAGTTTTTAAATTTGCATTCAACGATATCATAAAACGTCATTCCAATACACTAATTATTTACAAAGCCCATATTTCAGGCCCTCAAACTAAAGCGGTATTCAAACTTTATAACTTTCTAAAAGTGTCATGAATTTGCTGTTGGTTACAACAGACTACTCAAAATGAAGATAAAAAAAAAAGACAGTGACAGTCTCAATCTTGTGACCTATGATATGATAACTGAGGGTTATTCTCTCTTTTCTTTTTCTTGTTACAGATGAGTCAATATACTTTTAATAGTGTTTACTTTAATCACAGACTTCATATTATCATTCACAGAATAATCCAATAGAGATGAGGGGAGGGAGCTCTTGACACTGCTATGATCAAGCAAAATGAATGTGTGTTATTCCAGCAGAATTATGAGACACGCGTTTGTTCAAAACAAATTGCTTGCAAATAATGCAGCACTCAAACATTTGGGGTGCGGTTGAATTAAAACAACCACAAAAGCACTCTGAGTTTAATAACAGAGAGCAATGTGGGTCTGCAGTATTGCTGCAGAATTTATAGTGCTGTTGTTCCATCTGAAAAGGGACTGTCTGCCTTTTGTGGAGATAATTGATAGAGGAGTAAGTGATGCACAGCCATATTACATTTTAGGAAAAATGACAGTTTTTATTTTGTAAAATTGTAACTTCAGTTCTAAGTTTTTTGTCCAGTTTTTGTTGGTATGTCTGAGTATTTCGTCTATACAACTAATCCAAATCACTCCTGTAGCCTGACCCTGTTTATCCCTGACCTACTCCTCAGAAAAACAATGTAGATATAGTAGACCTATAAGATACTAAAAGCTGATGGCCCTCTTAAATCAGGGTGCGGAATAATACATGAACCTCTTTCTGTCTTCCGTCCTCCATTTTGCTTTTTGCACTCTTTCTTGTCAGAACAATGCCTTCACATCTCCCTCTGTTCTTCTGTTTTCTTTATCAATAGTTAAACAGTTGCTTAGATGTAGGAGTGTGTTACACGCTTGTGGGTCATTTGTGTTATTTTCGTGCTACCTGTGATTAAGAGCTTTCTCCTGTATCACTGCAGATATATGAGCTCTCAGAAGGAGGGAGATGGTGGGATGGGAGTCCACATTTTTCCAGTTTGATGGCTGATGATGAAATTTTTAGCCCTGGATTTACAGTCATTGGAAAGTCCCAATTAATCTGCATTCACTTTTCATGAGGCTGACAGGCTGGTTCTATTCATTCCCATAACCATGACGTGCCTTAGAAAGAAGAGATTAATACCCCCTACAGGGGTGGGGTGGTGGTGTGACAGTCAGCTGCAAAGAGAGAGAAAAGAGAGAAGAAAGCGTGATTAGGGATGAAGATTAAAAGGATGAGTTTAAAATGATCACATGTGTTTCAGCTGTGAGGTTTTTTTTTTTTTTTGGCTCTGCGCTGGGAAGATGCAGATGGGTTTTTAGGACGGGGTTATATTAGAAATTTCTTTGAGAGAGGCATTAATGTTCTACCATAATTCTAAAACTGAAGAGTGTATGTGTATTTGTGAGGCGAGTTGGAATTGGTGGTGAGGATGCAGCTGACTAATAGCTTTGCTACTTCACTGTCACTGTACAACACTGCAATGGTGATGCTCTTGTGCAATACACTACACTACTGTTACCTGTGATTTACAGGATTTCTCGCTTCAAGTAAACAATAAGCGTCATCTTCTCTCTCTTTGAGGCCGCAGGAAGAAACAGAAGACTAAGTTAAGTTATCCTTAGCTCAGAGGAAATGTCAGGGTAATTAAGGGTGAGCACAAAAAGGTAGCCCAAGTCCTCCACACTTACAGCTAATCTTAGTAACTTTAATTAACCAGAAAACTAAGGCATGCCCTAAGAATAGGTCTTATGAACTCAGAATCACCCACACCTCATCTCATAAAAATTTTTAAACACTGCTAAAATAAGCCAATACAAAAGCTTGGATCTTATCTTTATCCACAGTAAGGGTCATATTTGGAGTTGAGTTACACTCGAGTAGTGAGGAGTTAAATACTGAAATTCTTCTGTATTCAGACCTCAGATGTAACTATGGACTTAAGTGCTACTCAAAAAGTTGCATGAGACTGGGGCAAAGTTTGCCATAAACAGAGGCAATTATTCCAAAACCTTAGAAATAATTGGATTATAAAGTCTGTTTTTTCATTTTAAGGACATCGGAGGAGACTTCATTCATTTGCAAAATGTCCTTATCCTAAGAACAAACATTTTTTTAAATAAATTAACTGACCTGTAGGTGTAATAGATGAGCGCTAGGTCAACTTAACCCTAAAACCATAGGCTCTTCTTTAGAGTAGAGCACAGCAAATTAACAAACTCATTGCCATTATTTTATTAATTTGACAAGTCATATGAATGAATTAAAATAAGTGTGATAAGTAAGAAAAACCACACAAAGGACTGTTCAGTTATACGAAAATATTACGGCAATAACAATATGGTGCGATATAGTCCAACACAAAGCAGTCTGAAGTGTCTTATTCTGCTTATACCACAGCAATTTTCCAACAATCTCAGGGTTTTTTTTTTTATTTATTAAAGGATGACACATCACAATTTAGTCCCTGTTATCGCTTACATTATAGTAGCAATTAGTAATAGTAATTCACTCACCAGCCTCTCTCTCTTGAAGTTAATAAGACAAAAACTGCATCTTGTCATGTTACAGAAAACCCAGAAACCACAAACTCCTCTGTCCTGAAGAATCTCCCCTATTAGGAAACTTACTGACTGTTACAAAGCGCTGATACTGGAGACTTCTTCCATACAGTATGTTGCATAATCATCTGTTTACAGACAGCTTCACCACATCCACAATGATATATGTGTTTAACATACACTTTTCTTTATTTAAAAGAAAAGAAAAGTTTATTTAAAATCTGTTTTATTATTAGCTTTAATTATTATTATTTTATTCTTACATTATTATTCAACTGCACTGTGGCTTAAAATAGCCTAAGTCTGGTTTACACATTGCAATTTTAGAACCTTGATTTAGTGTCTTGTGGCTACATTTAAAAAATAAAATGCAAAAATAATAGGATGTACTGGATCAAGTGCTATTTTATACGTTGCCGAATAATGCGGATCCCCAAGGCCACATTTCAAAATCTAGTGGAAAGCCTACCCAGAAGAGTGGAAGTTATTATAATAGCAAATGATATTCTAATGCATCATCATATTAGTCTTATTTTTCCATTTTTATTTTGTCTTTTGCTTTTATTTTACATTGTATTACAGTTAATAGGAAAAAGTCCGCATTTCAGTCTGCAATTTCTATCCCCTGATTTTTTTCCTTGTTTAAAGAAAAGTTCTTGTCTTTAAAGGCAGTGGTCTTAATGAAAAATTATTGAAAATCCATTGCTACTCGAGAAAACTCAAGGAAAATCCATCAATCATGTAATTGTAATCCACACTTATTATATTTTAATAATTTAAATGAGATGCTGGGAAAATCGAATTAAGCAGCTGCGTAACCCGACTCTGAATACGAGGAACTTTCCCCCATGTAAAAATTGGTGTCACATTGGTTGAACATAAGTCACAAATTCTGAATATGTGAAAATATTACAGAGCTTATTCTGTGTCAGCGTAGTATGCAGATTGGTGATCATCCAGGGCGTTTAACCATTACACAAAGTAAAAGCAAACAGCGTCACTGCATAGGATTTTTGTGTACGTCATCCTCTCTTGATCTGCTGGTCTTCTTCCCTCATTCTGCTTCATCTCCATTTAAGAGTTTGTGTATTTTTCACCACTGCTGAGTAACACAAACCGTGTGTATGTGTGTAGTGCTGTATGTGATCTGAATGGCAGATCAGTGACATTACTTGCTCACCCTTGTTAAACAAAAAGCTGCAGGATGCTACCCACAACCTCTGACCCCCTGGGAAGGTTTTTTTTTTTTTTTTCATAGATTGAACAATAATATTTTTGAGCTTGTGCGTGTGTGTGTGTGTGTGTATGTGTGTATGCATGAAAATCTGAACTATGCTGATTACCTGGCTGAGTTATGCTGTGGACAGAAATCATGTAAACACACAAAACTGAAGCCCTTAGGTTTAGAAATTGTCCTACGATTCATGGCAGTTGTATGATTTGTACTTCTCGTGTAAGATTTAAATTTGTGTGTGGTTTTTGCCTCTTGGGCCTGGCTTGATATATAGCCGGCATTATTGCTGAGTATTGATTATCACTTTACGTGGGCTCATGTTCCTGTGTTTGATTTGAGCTGCTGGACAGGCTCTTTCATTGTTTCTAGTGATGAATGATTATTGAGTCTGGTCACACTCGTTCTCTAAATGTTTTTCTTCCTCCTCCCTTTCTCTCTACATGGTGCCGTTGGCATTCGGCTCCTTTGGAGAAATGAGACTGCACTTTATATGTTATTAATCAGTCATTTTTATTATTTTATGCTACATTAATAATTGCAGGCACATCACTTAGAGCCTTGGTGTCATTTCAGGCTGTAGATAGCCATAGTGTATGAGGTTAAAGAAGGAGGTTTTATAGTCACATTCTGCTTATGCTAACTGTCCTAAATGTAAATGCTCAGATAAATGTTTAAAATGAGCGTATGACAGTTGTCAAATGCTCTGTTAATAAAACTGCACTTGGCAGATTATGATTCTCAGTGATCACTGATCAATGCTTTTACGTTAAGAAAAGCTTCCTGCTTTGTTACATGGTGGGTGCATCCAAAGTAAAGCACACTTATTTGCAACAGTATAAAATATTATTCTTCTGTCTTACTTGGCATTTAGGTAAGTGTGGAACTTAAACTCACAAGGCCGGTTGTCTGTATGACTTTTAAACTTTAAACATGTAATAATAAATATCTTGTTAGTGGTTTATGATTATTATTTTTTTTTCTAGTTAATCAGTGATGTAAAAAAATAGTCATCTTTTTCGTAGTTAAAACAAAAGCTGATTCAGAATGTCACTACTTTGAGGTTATTTTTTAGTGCAGTTAAATGCTGAAAAACAGCAAAGGCCATGAAAAATCACACTTCAATTAACAGCCATATACCTGCAAATTACATTTCCAGCTTCGATGCCTTTTAGGCGACACGAATTACAACAAAAATAAATAAATCAATGTAATAACTGTGCAAAATGATAAATCTATTTATCAGATTAAACTATATCAGGATGCACAAATGATTAAAATGTACTTGCGTGGATGGCCTGGTGGCGGACGAGGCTCAGAAGCTCAGAAATCATTGATTCTGGACTGGGAGTGTGCAGCAAGGAAGCGTATGTCCGTGAGCAGAGCTCATCTTATAGCTCAGTGGCTGACCTTCCTTGGATGGAGAATGCCATGTCTATAGCAGCATCTAGGAAGTTTTTTTCCCTGGCTGATATTAACTTGGGAGTTGAATTGCCAAATCTGGCCTCATTAGCATCCAGAAACATGTGCTGCCATGTGCTGAGGACTGGCTCTAAAGTAGCTGTGACAGCAATCCTCAAAAGTGTCCAGAGTAGGACATGCAACCCCAGACACTAAATATGCCTTGAGCTTTTCTGCAACACTTGAGTGTTGTAAGAAGTGTATGAATTCAGATGCAGCTCCCACTGCTGAGAATCTGCATGTAAGCTGTTGATTTCATGAGGAACTCTACATTAGTGCAAGCTCCTTTCTCTTGAAAACTCCCTAAAAAAATCAAACCCATTCCAATCAGTTCCACTGTGAAATTTTACCATATTTACCATTTCATCCTGGAACTCAGTGATTAGTGCAAAACTTTCTTGCTGCATCTGTCTGTACACACCCACCCACACACACTACAGCATGGTATATGTCTGTTTGTGTACATTAGCATGAGTTATTGACTCCATATGTCTATGTGTGCCACATGTGTAAGGCCTGCATGCTTGTAACAGCCAGTGTGTGTTTAATGGTCTGGGTAGGAAGTGTGTGAATGATCATGGTCTGACTTACAGCTGGGTGGGATTATCCTTATGTAAAGATGTTCCACAGTAGCCTGCACGTGTTTCAGTTTTGGGATGCATTCCACTGCACCAAATTGAACACACGTGTACACACAAACACACACTTTACAAACACCATCTCTGTCTGTCTGGAAAGCATTAAAGCTCCAACCTATGAAGAAACTTGCGCTCCTGAGAAATATGACAGTGAGTCAAATGAAAACCTTGTTGTTGAAGTGCAACATTACTAGAGAAACAGTACATTAAATTTGTAGCTGCAAAAGTAAAATGTACCATTGGTCCATTGTTCTCAATATCGCTTTCTACTGCTACCTTAAACCTCATACACTTTTCTTAAAAAAAAAAATGTTTTCATTTGAGTCACCCCTGTATATACAATTTTTTTTGTCAGGAATGTGAGAAAATACCCATTTTTATTTTGTCCTACTAAACTCAATGCGATCACCATTCAGGCTGTGTAATAGACTGTGTCTAAAGGAATTAGATGTCTGATCCTATTTAAGCATTCCATACTGGATAAGTTCTTTCCATAGAGTAGTGATTCTTCACCAGCCTTCACCAGCAAATACATTACAAATACCTGTATCACTGCACAGAGGACATTGCAAGTGTGAACATTTTCAAGATTGCTCAAGATCACTAGTACGTAACTTCTTCAGAGTTATCCTGGACTCTCAGTTGCTTCTCTGATTAATATCCTCCTTACTTGGTCACTGACTTTTGATGGACAACCTCCTCCAGGCTGATTCTTTCCATAGTTTAATAATGCATTTAATGGTGCCCTGGCGGATGTTTGAAGTTTGTGATATTTGAAAGTATCAAACAGACTGATACTTTTCCAGAACTCTGTCCCGGACTTGACACTTTAATTGCACACAGATTGACTCCATTCAACAAATTATGTGACTTTACTACATGACTTTCACAGCAATGAGGTTGAAAAGTGAAAACATTATATAGCAAGGTGATGTATATAGCACATGTGTAAACTTCTGAACATTTGCATGAATTATTGACTGCATGCATATGTTCATGTGGGTGCCATATGTGTAATTTCTACATGTTTGCAACTGCCTTCTGTGCATGTGGATTAAAGCTTTTACTGGAACTAACTCAGAGCATCCGAAGAAACATCACATATAGAAGCAAAAAAAAAACAAAAAACAAAAAACAAATCTACAGTCCCTTTGCTGGCTATACAAAGAAAGGAGACCAAAGCACCCTGGGTAATTTCTTTTTCTATGCAGAGAACATAAATGCATGGCACAGTGCCTTCTGCCCACACTATAGCTACATCACCAAGGAAAGGCTGCAAAGGCCACCAAATTGTAGTATTTGAAGGCAGTGGAAATAGAGTCTAGTAAAACAACTTATGAAACACTCAACATCTACCAAATAGACACAGTTATTGTCCAGGGAAGTGAACTTGCTCTATAAACTTTTATCAAATATTTCACCCAACTTAGAAAAGTGGTATCAGCAGCAGATCTCTCTCTAGCACATGTTACACAGAGAAAGAAGAGAAAAAATTACAAAGACAACCTACTATATACCAGACACCTGTTTCCAATATCACAAATAAAGAAAAACCTCTCACTCTTCTCACACCACTTTCACACGAGGAGCTCAAGGTCAAATGCTACAGTATCTCACTTCACCACCAGTAAAGAGACTGAATTTCTGAAGAAACAGCTAAATGATTATGGAAAGCCAGTTCAGTTCCTCTGAAAGCCAGTTCTATGGCTACTGAAATTATGAGAAGAGATAGCCAACTTAGAAAGATAACAAAAGAAAACAACTAAAGAAAAAATATCAGATGATCTGAAACAAACAAGGACAGAGCTCTTATGTAGAGTTTCTTATGCAATGCTGCCTTGACCCCTGCTAACTCTCTCCCAAATGGCTATCTATAGCTAATGAGCAAGCTAGAGGCAAAGTTGGCAAGGAAAAACTCCCCAAGATGACATGAAGAAGAAACCTTGAGAGGAACCAAACTCAAGGGAACCCATCCTCATCTGGCTGATAGTGAGATTGTGAATAATTTCCCTTCTATAACTGTATACTATATAGTAAAAAAGTACAATTGGGTAATGAGGAACTTGTGATCTTATGAGCAACTTAGGAATACGAGCATCAGAGATATTTCTGAATTCGTTATAGTTTTAAAATGAAGTCTATTTTGTTGAAGTTATCAACTGTTCACTGATGGAGACTTGAGTGCAAAACTGTTCATAGCAATTGCAGTCCTAAGGCTATCATAGCAATTGCAGTCCTAAGCCATCATAGCAAAACTATTCATAGCAATTGCAGTCCTAACTCATCTTTATGGTTTCTAAGTGGTACCATCCACAGTAATCTCATTGATCTTTAGGCTGTCCATATGGGGCCATCCTCAGCAGCAGTGAGTGGTTTTCAGGTGATGAGAACTCCATGGATCAGGTAGGTCTGGAGAGCAGAAGGGATCAGGATCACTGGTATAAGGAGTGGCATGTGTAGCTTGACAGAGAGAGAGAGAGAGAGAGAGAGAGGGAGATAGAGAGAGAGAAACACAGATTATGAGGTATGTTCATTGTCATGTAATGGTCAAAGAAATAGTACATTGTGTGCAGAGTGCAAGCAGGGACTCCAGCAAGACTAGATATTACAGCAGAACTAAAGAGAGAGCCAGAAGGTAATGCAGACATGAGGAAGCCCTGGGACATACAGCGGCCAGCCACTCCCCCATCAGCAAACCTGAGTGAATGCATGAGAGTCGGGGGGGGGGGGGGGGGGGGGGGGGATAGCCCCCAACCAAACAAAGACGCCAACAAAAAAAAGACAATAAGAAACAACCGCGAGAGGGGAGGGATAG
>CM075012.1:23497309-23518652 GCA_037576675.1 Pangasius sanitwongsei
CCCCCCCCCCCCCCCCCCCCCCCCCCCCCCCCCCCCCCCCCCCCCCCCCCCCCCCCCCCCCCCCCCCCCCCCAATTTACAGCATCCAAACATCCCATTTCACCAAAACACTCTATGCCTTTGAACCTCCAGATCTGCTCCTTTACCTAAGAAAAAAAAAGTGGCTTGGCTAAACAAATATGTTATCTAATATATGTGTCTGACTCCTGAACACTAATTGGAAGGCTGTTCCACAACTGTGGGGCTTTGTAAGAGAAAGCTCAGCCCCTGCTGTAGCCTTTTACTATTTGAGGTACCAACAAAGAGCCTGCACCTTTTGTAGGCGTGGCAGTTAATAAAAGACCAGACGTTCACTCAGGTACTGTGCGAGACCATTCAGTGCTTTATAGGTCATTAGTAGTATTTTATAATCAATGCGTGACCTGCATGAATGCAAAACATGACCTGAGAGATCAGTTCTGCACTGGCACTATGTGAACTACCCCCCAGTCACCAGTTCAATAATTCACTCTGAAGCTTATCATCCAAAAGCACATTCAGGGACTGAAGAGATTCCCCATACACCAGTATCAGCCCATGATCCTAACTTCTGTGCTGAACCACAGAACAATAATCAAATCGAAGTTCTCCTGCTATTTGCATCCAATGGAAAACATCTACAAGAGAAAAGTCTCCTTCACTGCTTGTCAATGTTAAACCTGTGATGTTCAAATACAAAAAAAAAAAAAACACGCTCTTAGGAAAGACCATTTGCATCTCAACAACCAGTACTTCAGCCAGCTTCTAGTAGCTTTCAAACAAAAACAGGAAAAATGCATGCTCCCCAGCTGGTAGCCAATAAAATGTGACTAAACAAAGTAAGGGAAGCATGTCTCAGGCAGTTAAATATGGAATTGTAATGATGACGTCGCTGACATTTTATAAACATCGTTATAGTACAATTGCTGCACAAACAATGTTTTTTGAAACATATATAAATCAACACAATAGCATATTATTGTATTCTAACTGACTGAAATAATATGACACATAACAGTCACTTTCAACAAGATTCACTGTGCAACACTTAATAGAATACAACTGCAGGATTTATGAAGTTAGTGGTTGGAATATACGAGGCTTATATTCTAGTACATTTGGAAACAAAACATTAGCTCAAGAGTTTGTTGAGAACGATAAAAGATATTGACAGTGCTATGCTCCAAGAAATATGGTGTTGTTCCCAAGCAGCTGCGTCCTGTCCCAGAGGAAATAGAGATTTTAATGTTCCCTCATTAAAAACTAAAAAAACCCACAAAAATAAATGTGGGCTTGATTCAGGTGGAATAATCATCTGCTACAAAGGAAAGTAAAAACGTTTAATTAAGATAGTTAAAAAAGGAGAGACAACAATTTGGCTGGAAATTAAACCATTTGTTGTAAAAAAAAAAAAAAAAAGGTCACTCTACCTAGGAACAATATATCATATGTATTCTTCCATACGACTTTATTTTTAAGAGGAATACCATACAATCAGAAATCACATACTTTCAAACACAAGGTTATGTGGAGACCCTGTCAGAAATATTAATGATACTGACTTTTCTGGGAATCTTCATTAATAGAGACACAATATCAAACTTAACTCCAAACACTGCCCGAAGAAATAGTGACACACAAAGGGTACTGTACCTAAAACATGCACCACAGTTCTCAGAACCAGAGAGATTACAGGTATATCCATTAAAGTCTAGGTACAAATCGAATGAATCAAAATTTGTTCAACAATTTTCTGATAAATAAACTACATACCAAACCCTGATGAAATAATTATGGCAACAAACAACATTAATAACATTTTTAAAACACGGATTAAAATGTCAAACATCACATAAGAAACTCTCAGAAACAAAAACAGTCAGGCCAAGAAAAAAAAGGAGAGACCTTCGGATTGATGGTGAGTGTAAAACCTCCAAGGAAAAAAAACATAGAGGCCCAAACAATCAGGATCTACATATAAATTATTCAGAGATTTAAAAGACTATAAATCCTTTGTTGAAAAAAGGGTAAATGTTTTTAAAACTTGATCAAATGGAAGATGCAGTTCATAAGAACTTTTTTGAGAGATCTACAAAAGATTTCACCACTTTGATGCAGAGCTGCCAAACCAAAATGGAACAATATGAAAATCCTACTTTGAAAAACAGACCACCTGGACTGCAACCAAAAAAAAAAAAAAAATAGATAAGTTAATTTTAAAAAAAACCTGCATCGACTTACCAATCAAAATACAGAAATTAAACAAAATGTGGTCCAGACAATGTAACTAACAAAATACTTGAACTCTGTAATATCCAAAACAACTGAAGCAGTGATTAAAGTTTTTAATCAAACATTACAATCAGGACATTTTCCTGATATCTGGTACCAAAGACTATAAAAAAGGACACAAATTTGACCCCAGTAATTATCAAGGCATTTACAGGTGCACTAATCTTGGGATAAAAATCACAACATTTTGAGCAAATCTCAAATCGGCTTTTTACCTATGTTTAACATTGCACTTCAGATGAATTACATTCTAGACATTCTCTAATATCACAAATAATCAATGAAAAATATTCGCATACTACCCAAGGACTCAGGACATGTTTCTTCCCCTCCAGCAGAGGTTGTGATCACCAGAAATATAGCGTGACCTCTACCATTCATTTCCTGGTTATGTCCGGGTTTTAGAGTATTTAAGCAGTTCATATACAGTTCATTGTGATGGGTCCCTGGAGGACTAGTGGTTAGGCCACACTGCTCTCACTGCTGCAGCCTGAGTTCGATTCTGGGCCAGGAAACCAACCCCAGCCACTGGGGTTGTGTGCAACAGTGTGCTCTCAGTGCTGGTCCCAAACTTGGATAAAATTGGGGAGGGTTGTGTCAGAAAGGGCATCCGGCGTAAAAACTGTGCCAAATCAATGGGAGGAGCTGAAAGAGGAACAACAACTACATATACAGTTCATTGCAAACAATATTCATTGTGAAGTCTTGCCACTCCCTTTGTCTCAGTAGGTTCCAGATCCTGTTACTGCTGACTACCTTAATATGTTTTGAACCCTTGTGATATTTCTTGGATTTGTCTTTGTAGTAACCTTTGTCCTTTTTGCACCTGACCCATTGCTTGCCTTAATGTTTTGGACATTTTGATTGTGGTTTCACTTTGCTGTGATCTATATGAAACCACTTTGATGCACTCTGCTTCTGGCTCCAATGTTACATGTAGGTTTTCACAAAGCAGTTGATTACTATAGTTGATTACTTCAAACTGGAATAGGTGAGAAAACATTTGAAATTATAAAATGATTATAGTCAAATAACAAATGTGCAATAAAATACTGCACACTGAAATGAAATACTTGCTGTATGCTGATGACCTGGTCCTAATATTCCCCACAGAGCAGAGTTTATAGCAAAGCCTGTCCCTCTTGGAGCAGTGGCCTCTGACAGTCAACACAAGTCATGATTTTCCAGAAGTCTAGATCTCAGAAAAACAGATATCAGTTTACTTACAGAAAACAACTTTTAAAGCATAATGCCAGTTAAATGTACCTGAGTATTGAACTCAGCTCATCATCTCATCAGAAATTTTTTGTCCTGGCTGTAACATTTTCTCAGTGAGACGACCACAAGGGCTTTATATGCCATTAGAGTAAGATTTGACAAAATTAATATTCCAGTCAAACTCTGGATGAAGCTGTTTAATTCACTAATAAAACCAATTCTGGTATATTTGAGGACCAAATTAGGTCTGGATCTGAAAAACTCAGATTTAAAAAAAAAACACTTGAGACAATACAACTGGAATTTGCAAAACAATAATCTCATAGTTCAGAGAAACACCTCCAATATCAGCCACAGGGCAGAACCTGGACTTTATCCTCTACAAATACAAAAAAGAGCAATAAAATATTGGCACTCATTTAAGTCAGGCAGACCCACATTCAATAAAATATAAAGCTTTTCTGGTCAAAAAGCTCTCTACAGAGTATCACCCACTGCGTCTACTCGTAATACCACACAGACCTGAAATCCAGATTGGCAGACTATTTAACCATTACAAACATTAAATAATAAAAAACACTCAATATAACATAAGTAACCATAACCTGAAAATGGTGAGAGGATGACACCATGGAAGTTGGAGACCGAAAAGCTGGACAAGCTGTATAGGCTTAGATAGAATGAATGAAAAAATGTGAATATGATCCTGCATTTCTGGCTCTGTCATTTGCCAAATGCAAATCCAGCCTTTGAGTGGAATTTAAAGGATAAACAGAGGTATTCCATATAAATGTTGAATTAGAGTTATTTCTGAACTGTTCAGTTTAGTGTGTTGTATTTTTCATACATTAGGATAGCTGGTTCAAATAATCAGGTTCAACTAAATAGGTTCAGTAGATCAGGTTCAACTTACCAGGTTGAATTTTTCAGGTTCAATTCATAAGGTTCAATTATCAGGTTGAACTAATCAGGTTCAACTCAATTCCACTTACCAGGGTCAATTTATCAGGATAATAACTTTTCAATTAACTTATCATGTTCAACTCATCAGGTTCAGTTTATCCACTTCAAATAGTCAGGTTTAAATTAGCTGGTTCAACTCAAGTTTAGCTTACCTGGTTTATCTAATCAGGTGCAACTTACCAGGTTCAGGTTTAGGGTTTGACTCAGCAGGTTAATTTTTTCAGGTTCAACTAACTGGGTTCAACTCATCAAGGTTAACAAACCAAGTTTGACTGAACGGGTATCACACATCAGTTTCAACTCATTAAGTTTCATTATTCCATTTTAATTTCTCTTACCGGGTTCGACTAATCAAGTTTAACTACCTGGTTTGACTAATCAGGTTCAAATAACTAGATTCAGCTCATGAAGTTCAACTCATCAAATTTACCTTACTAGGTGTGACTCATCAGATCATCAGGTTGAACTTATACACCATGTTTTAACTCATCAGGTTCCACTTATAGGGTTCAATGCATCAGGTTAAGCTAATCATCAAATTTTACTCACTAGATTCAACTTGTCTGGTATTTTTGGGCAGGGAAAAGCACTAAACTGCAATGTTCCTGGAACAAGCCTTTGTTAACTTCAAGCTAACAAGGTTAAACAGGCTAATTAAAATTATGTTAACATGAACTCACACAAAATCTGGATGAACTCTTTTTTTTTTTTTTTTTTTTAAGTTTTTAAAATGGTGGTAATGATATGCCCTGGGGGGAGTTCTACTGATTGATCACCTTTATCCTATGATGAAACATTTCTATCCTGATGGGAGTGGTCTCTTCTAGGATGACTCCACCCCAATCTATAGGGAACGAGTGCTCACTGAATGGTTTTATTGGACCATAAGGGAGATTTTGGAGCGGTGTATTAAACAGTGCTCTCCACCACCACCACCACCACTATCATCATCATCATCATCATCTAAACACCAACTGGACTAATTGGAATATCTTTTGGAAGAACGGTGTTCATCCCGTCTGTATAATTCCAGAGACTTGTAGAATCTGTGACAAGGACACTTTAATTTTAATTTATCACTCATTTGTATATGCTAAGTACTATACACAAACTCAGGTCAAATTGTAGCCCTGAAAAATTGGTCCCCTTGCTCTCTCTCTCTCTCTCTCTCTCTCTCAGTGTAAGAGCAATGCACTCATACTGTGGCTATATCCAGATGACCCTGTTGGAACTCTCTGCATGGTGAAGAGAATGAACAGCACAAAGATTCTGCCATGTGGCTCTCCCTGTGTGTGGCCTTGGCTTCCCTCCTCTTTTCTTCTCTCACCCTCTCCCATCCTGTCCTTTCGTCTCATCTTATCTCCTGTTCTCTCCTGTCTTTATCTCTGCCATGTATTGCAGCTAGAACCCTATTCATTTATTTATCATCAGTAACTCTGGTCAGGGTTGTGGTGCTGACACAGCTAGAATGCTTTTTCATGTAATCTACCACCCTTTCACCCTCTTCTCTCTCCCCTCTGTCTCCCTCACAGTCAGAATATATATGACACTGTGGATGTTGATATGTGTGTGCGTGTGTGTGTGTGTGTGTGTGTGTCCTGTGGCCCTGTGTGTGGTATTGGCTGCAGTATGACTACATAGTGCTTTGGCAGTACCAACTGTGCTGATTCATTGTCAGCTTTCCCTAAACAGGAAACAGGAAGACGTCCTGAGATGCTACCTGACCATCCACACACCCAGGGAGTTAATCCCTCACATTCTGCTCACCGTCTGTCCTTCACCTCCGTCTCTCCATGCCTGCCCTCTTTCTCTCTTCAGGCATCTATCGGCATTTGTTTTCATCTCTCTGGTATTTATAGTATTTCTGATTTCCCTCTCCAATAGCTTTATTGGCCACTGTTGCCAAAGCATTAATTAAAATAAAGGAATAGTGGTGATAATTGAATTTGAGGAAAAATGAAAAACAAAAAACAAACCAATTTAAATACATCTTTCTCTCTCTCTCTCTCTCTCTCTCTCTCTCTCTCTCTTCATTACTATTCTTCTGATGGGTTTTCTATCAGTAGGACTTAAAACACGCTTTCTCTTTTCTGCCAGTGAAAATGGCCCAAGAACCTCCATGTACATCATGTTCGTGTGAAAATAATGAATTTATCACAAGCTTTGACAAGCTGGCTCAACATGTCTGAGCATCCACACACACAAGCACTTGGTGGATATCACAGCCCAAGAGATTAGCAATGTCAAGCGCCAGGGCTATTTCTCTACCAATCAATAAAAATGTCATCTGGAACAGTGTTGCTTTTTCTATTGCGTTTATGATTTTGTCAGCCCTAGGCTTCTCCCACTCCCCCTTCTGCGTCCTTCCATCAACTGATCCAGGGTTTATTTCTCCACTCAGTGGTACCGATTTGGCTTTCAGTTCAGTTCTTTTTGTAGTTCAAGACAGCTTTATCAGGTATTTCCAAGCATTAAATTGAAAGGTTTTACAGTTGAAATGCTTGAAAATACTAAAAAAAAAAGGCAGTTGCAGTGGTAGGGAACTATTTAGTATTTGCTAACTACTCTAACATTTTTTTCTCAAATTTAATTACATTGCACAGGAACTACCATAACTCAATGTTTAGCAATAAGAAAAAATATAAATTAATCTTGTCTCAATAGGTGAAAAAACAGAATCTAGAGAAAGCTAGCATGCCTCCAAATGTAGTAGCCCAAAGACAATCAACATATCTTGCGCAAGGTTATTGATAATAAATAACTTAATTGACATTATAAATCAATCCAGTGAATCCAAAGGGGGATGGAAATTGGGCAGAATTTTTTAACCGACGGGACAGTATCCCCTTCTGATAACCTCTCTGCTAACAATGATGACACGCGCCAACCACTTTATTAGGAACACGTACACCTGCTCATTCATGCAATTCTCCAATCATGTGGCAAGCGCAATGCATAAAATCATGCAGATACAGGTCAAGATCTTCGGTTAATGTTCACATCAAACAGAGTGGGAAAGAAAACGTGATGTTTGACCTGTGGCATTGTTGTTGGTGCTGGTTTGAGTATCTCAGAAACTGCTGATCTCACACACAACAGTATCAGTTACACAAAGTGGAGCAAAAAACAAAAAACATCCCTTGAGCAGCAGTTCTGCGAGCGGAAATGCCTTGTTGAGACTGACTGGCCAGACTGTGTCTCATGTCACTTAAATCAAATCACATGTTTAAACTTTAAAGATGTTTAATCTTTCAAAAAAACAGCAATTTTTTTTTTCAGTTCCAGGAGACTGATTCTAATGACCTGAGTTTCCTGACCAACCCTAATAATGGTACAATTTACATTTACATCTTTGTATCTATCTACATTTTAACAGCTTTTAACTTGTAATTATGTAAGCAATGTTAGAAATGGATAAACCTCTCACTTTTGTAGTTTTACCCTAGGTTCAGGATTGCCAACTTTCAAATTAAAAAATTGTGTATCATGTAAGGACATGAGTCAGATCATTTGATTTTTTTGTTTTTTTTTTTGCATTCGTTTACAGCCATACACCCCACACTCGGCTTATAATATAATATTATTAGGTACACTCTCTGGGACTTTGTGAGTGTGATTACTTTCCCAGTCTCATTCCCATGAATTATGTTTGCTAGCAGCCCCTCACTTATGGAAATAAGGCTGTGAACAGCATGATTTGTGGAGCGTTTTAACCTTCTCATGTATAAAATAATAACACAGAATAACAAACACTAAGAAACTGTAAGAATGTGCCATTAGAAAAAAACAGCTGTAATTTTGAATATGGAGTTGGCTTATTGACTTTTGCTTTGTTTTCGGGATCTGACTCTGGTTCAAATATATAAGAATGTATATGATAAGCAGATGCTATTATTTATCTCACCTGAAAACATCAGGGACCTCATCTCATGGGGGCCATCCACTTCCCAGATAGATGTTTGAATTTCAGCAACTAAACAGCAGCTAAGTAGCACATTTACCCAAACCACCACACATCAAGAAAGCATAATCTATATTTTTGTCTTAGGTAACTGAAGAACATCGAGAGCCAATGGGTATAGGGTGTAGAGAGACACACTGTGAATCATTCAGTGCCAATCATATACGATTAGAAATAGAGATAGGGTTAGACAATCATATAACAAGACAATCCAATCATATGACATCATTTATGGCAGACACCATTAATCAGAGCAACTTACATGATCTTGTTTATACAACTGAGGGTTAAGAGCCCAGCAGTGGCAGCTTGGCAGTGCTGGGATTTGAACTCACAACCATCTGAGCAGTAGTCCAACATCTTAACCACTGAGAGCTCATATAACTTGACTGTCAGCCACAAATTGCATTGGCCAATCAGAGATGTGAAGTACATGTCCATAATATTATGCAATAGCCAATGGTCTTACTAATACTTGGTGTTTTTTTCTCAACTGCCAGGGCTAGGGTTAAGGTTATGAAAACTTATCGATTAAAAGTTGCTGCTGCTACTTTTTTTGGTCACAGCAAATCCCTTTCAAAGTTGGAAAAAAGTTCAATTTTCCAAAAGAGCACCAAGTGACATCAAGTGCTGTTTTACCTCCTGACTAATCAGGCAGCACCCAACAAAATGGAGGAAAAAAAGTGCCACTTAAAAATGAGTATTATTAGTTAGCAAACATAAGGAGATTTATGATATGTTGAATTAAAAACATTTGGGGTCAATATATCTGTTTGCCTTGAGGACACTATATTTGTTTGCCTTCGCTATAGCTTCAGAGGCAGAAAATCAAAAGAATTTAAGCTGCTTGTGTAACTTGACTGCCTGCAACCACAGTTAAAGTGGGACATCACATCATATATCGGTGAATTTCCCAAAAATAGTCAAATTGTTATTTTTAGTTAGATCGCAATGTTGGAATATTGGCTGCTTCCCATAGGATGACACGTAAAATGTGCGCTGCCAGCTCAAAAATAAATAAATAAATCAAGTGTGAAAGCAGCCTTATAACAGAAGTGTAAAGAGTTATTTTATTTTATGGCTTTTTTTTTTTAATTGAACTATAAATGCTTGTCCAAGCATCCAAGCATCTTGGAGCAAGGCAAAGAGATCAATTTTGCAATTAAGAGATTGATTTAGTAATTAAATCACATTCCATACAAAGTGTAATGCAGTGTTTGCAAGTTGTAACGGTAAAAATCAAGGGTTGAATCTACCAAATGCAGAGAATTTTGAGTAGGCTATTAAATAATGAACTGATCTATGTCATACTTGACATACTCAGGAATTGAGTGGATGATTGAGTTAGCTGATGCAAAAAATGATGGACAGCTAGCTCTAATCTGTGACTGGCAAATGCAACATATGACCGATTGCAGTAAGCAGTTACTTAATTGGTTGATACCAAAAATAATGGACAGACACCCCACTTATGTTCCCGCCCACTGTAGTCTCCAAGCTGCAGCATTCCCCAATTCAAGGAAGCTCAATAACTTATAAATATACAAGTCTCGACACTTCCTTACACATTTCTTCATCTCTCTTGTTGCTCTCTTGGATTTATTCTCTGCTTGTTTTCCTCTTTGTATTGTCTAACCCTCCTCTTCCAATTATTTATTCCAACAGTGTTTGTAGGACCTCAATTATAACACATAATTTCATCCAAATTAATTCAGTCGTCTTCTGGCATGTGAGACAGGTCGCTTCTTCTTTCCCGCTTCTTGCTGGCTGTCTCTCCTTATTACAAAACACATGCTTAATTAAAACACTGCCTTCCTTGACAAATCATTACATTATATTTTTTTTTACTAGCTAAATGTACATAGTAGGCCATCTGTTGCTATGCACTGTTTGTCAGGGTCTTGTCTACCCTGTCCATCACTGGAAAGGAATCAGCATAAGACCACCGCTGAGCAGATATTATTTGGGTAGCGGATTATTCTTAGCACAGCAGTGGCACTGACATGGTGGTGTGTCTGGGGTTGGTATGAGTGTATCAGGTACAGGAGTGTTGCTGAGACTTAAACACCTCAGTGCCACTGCCAGGTAGAGAAACAGTCTGTAATTAGTAAGTATGCATACCAAGCACCCTCATATGGTAGGTGGATCTGCTAAAATGGCCAGCAGACCTGCCAATGTGTAGTCTGTAAGTCTGTATTCTGAGTAATGTACATGCTCTTCATGTATTTGGCATCTAATTTTATGACTCATTATCACCACCTTTTGGTCTGGCATGCTCATGTTGCTTTTTTTTTGCTTTGTGTGGTTGGAGAGATATGCTGCTGTGTTGGATGTACGTTTTTTCTTAAACAGAGGGTTTTTTTTTTTGGTTTTTTTTTTTAAAAAAATATCCATATATGTCTGAATGAAGCCTAAAAGACAAGTAGGCAGATATAATGTAATGCGATGTCATTATCAAAAATGCAGCCTCTATTGTACAACACAGAAGTTATTTTATATTTTTATATAGTATTATATAATATGCAGTGTTCAAATACAGTTTCTGCATACAAGAGTGAATGTGCTTTGTTCTTGTTTTTTTGTTACCAGGCTCACTCTGATGCTTTAGACGAGTTTTAAACCCTGTTAGGCTGAGAAAATAGAATTTGATGTAAATCACTGGGAAAATTGCTCTCGTACAAGAAGACATTTCACAAAATGCCATTTCCAGTCTATTTCAAAGGCAACTACTCATTCTCTCTCTCTCTCTCTCTCTCTCTCTCTCTCATTTATTACAGCCTGCATTTGGAATTTGAGTGTATGTGTGTATACATTTGTGCATGCATTAGCAACATCAGCTGTGTGTGTGTGTGTGTGTGTGTGTGTGTGTGTGTGTGTGGGTGTGAAATACCACTGGAATATGCATTTGCCTATTGACCCCTCCCCCCCAACACACACATATACACACACATACACATTTTATATTATATAGATATATAAAACCATTTATGTGAGGACCAACTCAATGCCTTTGCAATCTCCAAATGGTTATGAATCACTATGGGAACATTTGGTCCACAGAAAGGGCTAAAACACACACACACACACACACAGGGAGGATGTGAATGAATAGTGAGTTCCTTGTATTTTGTGTGTGTGTGTGTGTGAGTGAGTGTGTAGAGTGAGTCAGTAATGCCCACAGCACCAGCTGAGTCTCTCACTTCTCATTCCCAGTGTCCCACCGAGAAGCACTTCCTCATCGGGAGTGAGAGGTGGAGAGCAAGAGCGTGATGAAGAACATAGAGGTGATGGGGAACTGAAGCAAGCATTGAGCGAGGGATTGAAATGCGTAATGTTTGCCTTAGTGATTTAGAATAACGCAGAGATTCACAAGCCCCTGAAGATATAAAGTTAATATTGTGTAAAATCTGTTTGTGGTGTATGTAAATGTATTCTAATGGAAATGTTTTAATGCATAATTCATTAGATTTAATGTGATTGTCAGTAGGAAGTATTCCTGACTTTTGGAAATGCAGATGTAAGTCTACAAATGGGTCACTGTTCACCTATTGTGCACTGTTATGTTTTCCCACCATGCTCTCCTCTACATAGCCACCATGCTGTTTTCCATACAGCACGATCTATGTTCTGAGATACATTCTCACACCTAAGCGAATAATTCCAACATCTTACATACAATTTTTTAAAGCTTTACATGTACCACATAGTGATGCTGGTTGTGATATTAGATGGAAGGCTAAAATCTTATATCTTTAATACAGTATATGGCCAAAATTATGTGGACACTTGACCATCACGCCCATACGGTATGTACATTTTGAACATCCCATTCCTAATTTAGTGCCCCTTTGCTATTTTAATAACCTCCACTCTTCTGGGAAGGCTTTCCACTAGATTTTGGAGCATGGCTATGGGGATTTGAAAAGAGGTTTAGTGAGGTCAGGCAATGATATCGGACGAGAAGGCCTTGGGTGCAGTCAGCGTTCCAGTTCACCCCAAAGGTGTTCAGTGGGGTTGAGGTCAGGGATCTGTGCAGGCCACTCGAGTTCTTCCACTCCAACCTTGGCAAACCATGTGTTCATGGAGCTCACTTTGTGCACAGGGGCATCGTCATCCTGGAACAGGTTTGGGCCTCTTAGTTCCAGTGAAGGAAAATGTTAAAGCTACAGCATACAAAGACATTCTATATAATTGTGTGCTTCAAAACTTTGTGGCAACGGTTCAGGGAAGGCCCACACATGGGTATAATGGTCAGGTGTCCACATACATTTGGCCATATAGTGTACTTTCTAATCTAATACTTTTTATTCAAACTAAACAACACTAAACTTATGGTTCTGTCATCTGTCCTTTTGTGCAATTTGTACTTTGATTGACAATGTCTGCTTAGTATATTAACAAAAGCATTTTGAAGAAAAAAGGATGCTAAAGTAAATAATCCAACTCGTTTACGTCCATCACTGCTTGCTGATGTGTTATGGATGTGCCCATGACATGGACAAGGACCAGAATCTAGCTGGCGTTTCACTCTGTGTCATCAGCTGACTTTACTGTCACTGATAGGCTACACAAGTCTACTGTCTGAGCTAGAAAGAAATCAGCCCAAGCCTTGCTTCTTCAAACCATTTTGTGTATTTTTCTTACAACCATTAATGGTGCTGTTGTTCTTGATTCTACAAAAGTTCAAAATAATCCACCTTAATACTTTTGTTAACAGCTAAAAACAAAACCTTATACTGATGTCTTTTTTTGTTTGTGAGACAAAGGGGCTTAATTCTGTTAGCCCATTTATACCATCTGCCGCTGGTACCATGTATCCTTTAAATGAAATGGAGCAAACCTTACCACTGTGATCTGACACAATTTCCTCCTACAAACACTAAGCACATAAAATGTACCATCCCAAAATAAATCAAACTATATGGAGCTTGGAAGCTGAGAAAAATATTTGAATATGAATTTCATATATTTGAAATATATGCACATCATGTTAAATGTGTTGTATTTACTAAATTTGCAAGTTTGTTTACAATGTTTTTTTTTCTTGTTTTGAACTTGCTAGGGGCAACATTTGCCTTTAAATACATATAATTTAAAATTAGGGGTTACATGTTAGAGAATTAAAAAAAAAAAAAAAAAAAGTCAGAATTTTCTGATTTTTCGGACAATTCAAATCTCAAAAATATAGATTTTATAAAAATTAGATCAAAGCTGAAGTATCCAGGATTCCCAGGGAAAAGTAGATGCTTTCAGAGTGGTAAAATAAAACAAACAAACAAAAAAAAAAGTTGTTTTTTTTCTACTCGTGTTTTCTACAGTGATGTTACACACTCAGTGTAACTATTTAGGTAACATTCTAGCTAGTTAGCTTGCTGGCAATCGGTACAGTCAGTTATAAACCATAAGATAAATGTATATATAAATACATGTATAAATATATATCTGTATGTTCGGCTACAGAAACTGTATTTCTGCAGGGTGTCCATGTACACTGTTCAGATACCAAAACTATCCACAAAATCCTTCTAACAAAATACAAAGAAAACAAAATGAATGTATACTGTAGGTGTGAGTGCTCTTTTGACTCTGCAGCACTCTACACACATAGAGTGGTTTTATTTATGGAGAAAGTTGTCTACTTGTGGGTTGGTGTGAGATTTAAGTTACGACTTAAAGCTGTATCGAAACCGTATCATTCTGCGATTGTTAACTCAAACATAGTGACAATTTACATTCAAACTCGGCTACCAAGGTGTAGTTTACAGATTTAATATTAGAAAGGGAAGCGCTTTTATTACTAGAACCACCCAGAGGACTGTACAGTGATTTTTATTTTATTTATTTAAAATTTGTAGCCTTAATATAATCCACAAGCTCTGATGCACACACAATAATCCAGTTTGCAGCTAGCCTTAACTGAAGACCAAGTAATTATGATCTTTTTTGTTGTTGGTCAATTAGTTTAATGAATCAAAAAATAACCTCACAGGAATCAAACTTGATTACTTGCACACTGATCCAGAAATGTTTTGGATCCTATAGCAGTGGTCCCCAAGGGACCTCCCATATCTGGGATTCTTTCTGTCGTTACAATTTTGCTGAAAATTAACACATAATTATGAAAGTTATATTGATTATTGTGGTTTTATAGCTATAAGCTGGCTTGATTGTTCACTTGCTTTGAATGGCTTCAATCCAAATCCATCAATAACTCCAAAACAAGTCGGCCAATAAAAATAACTTAGACCTAATGTGTTAACAGTGGAAAGCTCTATAGAACCAAAAACAACCAAAATATTATTGTACATATTTAAATAATGAGCCTAATACTTGAATAGTTGGATTATTCATTGTTCATTAAAAATATATACAGTATGTGTTAACAATGTGCATGGGATTTATTTTACAGTTAATGTTTTTTCTAGCTTTTAAAGGTCGGAGAATGCATGCCCTTCGGTAATGCATACCTGTTTAGAATTATGGACCATTTGTGGGAGGTGGTTTCTCTCAAAACCTTAAAATCAGACCCTGAATGTCTCATTTAAATTCCTGAGAATTTTACATGGCACCTGGTTTTTGCAGAAAGGTTCCATATGGTGACTAAAGGTTACAGTCAGTCGTGTGTGTAATTGCTGGGATTGGTGAACCACAGAGACGGTAGCAGCAGACTTGATGAGATCAGTAGGAAGCCGTTCTGATCGCAGCACGAACGCCTCACTCACCAGCATTTTTCCGTGCGTCTCCTGCCATTATAGATGGTGGAGGCAACTCACCATATAAATCCCTGTACATCTTACCATCTGTGAAAATATAGAGAGAGATGGAGACAAAGAGAGTCTGAGACATGAGATGAGACAATGAGACTGAATGTATGACTGAATGTAGAGATGTAGAAGGTGGAGAACTATATACAGGAAAGGGAAAAAAAACAAGAGAAAGAAGTAATGAAAACAGTACAGAAAGGAGCAGTATGAGGAGCAGAAGTAGATGTGTTTGTTGAAACACAGAAACTGGAGAAAAGGGAGAAACACAAACCCTGTGAGTATTTCTGTTTATTTGGAGCACTGAAGATTAGGATCTGTGTGCTGGTATATTGGTAAGGACTGAGAGGTCGCCTATCCATCTGCCCTTTTGCAGAATTACACATCTTACACATATACCTACTGATATAATTATTCTTGAAATTACTCTCCATAGGTTTAAAAAAGGTTCTTTCCTATTTCTAAAAAAGCTGACACTGGACACTGGTAAGGTACGTTCTTAGATATAACCACAGGTGGCAGAGGTGAGAAGTATCCTTTGGCATTGCTTGCTTTACCTGACAAAATTCATTCTTCTTTGTTTCTGTTTCCGGTTGAAATTATGCTGTGCGTGCTTTTCCTGGAAGTGCTTCTCCTTTTCCTCTGAGGAAGCAGGGAAAGAAAACAAGAACAGTTGGAATCCACTGAAAAAAAAAAAAAAAACTTATTAACCAAATGAGACACTCTTGCTCACTGAAGCATTACTCTAACGCGACTTTAGTGAATTCACTCATTGATGACATGTTTCTCAGCTGTATTATATGTATAATGGATCTGCCTGTACGCAACAGTGATTACACACTAAATTATCCTTAATTAGAACACTATTGCATGTGTACATCCCATTTAAGTGTTGATGTTTTAGCCTAAACAAGATTCTACTCATCACCTGACTTCTCCATTTTAAAAGTAAGGTGTATTCATTGACTTTCTTGGAAGGATTTATTTGGACCCATTGTTTCTTTCCTTACTTGTGGTTCCTTTTGTTGTATCATTTATTGTAATTTGAGAGAATTGGAGCCTTTATACTGTAGGCTAACATCATGAGCCAGAAAGACTTCTACACCTGTGGAAGCACTTGAGGATCCTTGATCATGGGTATAGCTAAGAGGTGAATAGTGGCCATAAGATGTAACATAATGGTATGTTACTGTAGCTATAACTTTTTTCTAGATTACTAGGCAACAAAAATATGCTGCTTAGCTGTTTGCTTTTATGTCCGATGGGTATCCTCTTCAGGCTGTACACAGATAGCGGGAAGTGAAGTGACGTGACATGTGGCCAAGTATGGTGACCCATACTCAGAATTTGTGCTCTGCATTTAACCCATCCAAGTGCACACACACACACAGTAGTGAACACACACCCGGAGCAGTGGGCAGTGCTGTGGCGGTGCCTTGCTCAAGGGTCTCACCTCAGTCGTGGTATTGAGGGTGGAAGAGAGCGCTAGTCATTCACTCCCCCCACCTACAATCCCTGCCGGACCTGAGACTCGAACCCACGACCTTCAGGTTCACCTTCGGGTTACACTCTCTAACCATTAGGCAAGGACTGCCACATTATGTAATTTTGCCCCACTCTAGATTGCCACTCCAGTAAAGTCACTGGGCCTAACCTGGCTACCCCGTTATAAAAAGTCTGGCTATGCCCCTGTCCTTTTTCCACAAGCCTCCTCTCTCTTCGTTCCTTGATTTTCCTGAGTGCATTTTACGAATTGCTGCTTCCACCCAGATGCTGGACTTCGATTGACTGTTTTTTAAAAAAAATCTATTTTATTGTTTTATTTGATCATTTTTGGTCGTTGATCAAATTGACCGCTGGTTGTGACAGGGCTCTGTACCCAAGCTTGTGTGACAGATTTCGCCTGCTCTTGATCTTCCATGCACAATGTCCTCTGGCTGGATTAAATGCATCACCCGATCGCTTTTGACGTGTCTGTTGCTTCCCATGCCAGTGTCGGCCATCAGTGGGACTGTAATCAACTACACCATTAAAATTTGATCACAGCTTTTGATGAAGTAGCGTATGGCGTGCCAAATGTAAAAAGTGGAGTACTATTTTCCATCTGTCTGTCTGTGTCCATCTGACAGTTATGTAGTGATTCATGTCAAATCAGAGTTTTGTAAGTTTCTGGGTAAATGTTAAATATAAAATGTAAATATTAAATGTTAGTAAACGTTAAATCTAAATGTTACATTCTACATTTGCTATTTTTGTCTCTGAAATTAGTCTCTAATAAGAAATTACAGAAATACAGAATAAGAGAACCAGGTATACAACGCATTAGCTGTAGCTAAGCTGGCTACCTGACTAGCTAGCAGTAAAGGCGCTGTCTACTTTTATATTGATGTACTTCTGTATTTCTGTCTGTATTTTCATAGTGGAGACTAATATCCGGATTTACCAGCCGTAGTGATGGCCTACACGGTCTGAATTTCAATTTTCCCTCTGTTTGCTAGAGCATACTTTTGCAGAAAAAGATTCAATTAAATTCTGATTATTTGCTTTTAGATCTTGGCAGTCACCGACTGTTTTTTTAACCAGCGCAAACAAAAAAAAAAAAAGCCACCCGCATGCTTGCTTTTTACACACTCAAACTTGTTCCATAACTAATACAATATGGTTTAAAACTGGCGAACCTACAAGACGCACACTTCAAGAGGACGGTGTCAGTTAGCATATGAATGAAACGTTTAAATTCTACTTTTACGTTTTAAATTTATATTTAATATTTATATTTAATATTTACATTTAACATTTCAAATTTCCGCTGAAACTTAAAACTGTGATTTGACATGCATCACTAGCTAACTGTATCAGAATGGCCTCTAATGTTCCAACAAAGTTTAGACAAAATAGTATTCAACTTTTTATATATATATATATTTGGTGCCCCATAGTAGTGTTTCATCACTGTTCTTATTATGATTTCTTTTCCCAAAATTGTAAATTGACCTAGCTATACCTTATGTTTGTAACTTTTATGCTGAAAAAAAGTCCGGAATTCTAATTTCAGTTCAAATTTTTTACCTTTAACAACTTAAGTACATTTGTGTGTGGATTCTTTCATTCGAGTATAATTTGGAGGAACTGTACTTCCACTTATAATTAATGACACAAAATACAACTTTTTTTTTTTATTAATGCTTTTTTTCACCTCTGACCACAGGCGAATCATACTGCCTAATCTACTAATGAGTGCATATCCCTTAACGAAAAAAATGTATCACTAAAATTATAGCATCTATTTCTAGAACAGCGTTGACAGGTCAGTGTAACACCTGGATTAAAAAGGTATCCATTTTTCACTCTCCAGAGCAATTTCACTGCAAGCTTGACTGCATAGACTCCTTCCACAAGGCAACTTGAAAGCTGTAAAACACTTCCTTAGAAAAAAAAACAAAATTAGACACCCTTCACTTTGAGAGCTGTTGTGTAAGGACACAGTGATGGTTGCTAGAATGAAACCTCTGCACTTTGTATCATCTTCAAAAACAGCAGTCAATGTGCACCATAGCTTAAAATCAGTGTCAGGTACACAGTAGGTGTGGAGTTTGTTAAGATGTGACAAATTATAGTCTTTGCAGTAGCTTGACATCATTTATGTAGAAAATGAGCCACTTCAGACTTCAGTGACTTCGTGACTTAGACTCCAAACCACCCACACTCAGAATCAGGACTTTTTTTTAATTTGCTAAGTGTACAAGGAATTCGTCTTGGTTTTGGAGTCAAGAGAGATTATAATTATATACAAAATAATACAATACACAAAAAAGAATGTTTTATATTATATTCTTGAATCTAATTGGTCAGAAATGCTAGTTTATAAATATTAATAGGTTTATATTTATAAGCTTATTATCACTACATTGTCATTTCTATAGTAAACACCCATTCACAGGGAGTTGTATAGAGGACATTCCACATAATCTAAGGCTAATAATAAACATAAAAAAAACAGGTTGTTAATTAACAAGAAGATATTTATTTAACATTTATGGACGGAGTGTCTAATGTCAGTGCTTTGTGACAGTCAGGAGGTTTTCAATACAGTCAATAAGTTTCAAGTTTTTTGTTTTTTTTTGAAACTTCAGGACAGAGGTGTTTCCATTTTCTGGTTTCTCGATAACATAACAAGTTGTGTAAATTTCAAGAAAGAGAAAAAAAAGAGGTTGGTGAAAGAACGACTGTTTATAGCTACTATAACATAAATGATAACAGGAACTAACTTGTCTTGCAGATGTTCCACAACATTAAATGTAGCTATAAATGGATAAAAAGCATGATGTGATTGGCAAATTGCTGTGGTGTAAGAGGGATAAAGCACCTTTGGACATACAGTTATAGTAAAATAATTCACTTTGGGGTGGTAATCACATTGTGGATTATTTTCCTATAACAGCACAACCTCAAGTGTTTTATTACCAGGCTCTTACTCTCGGAAGAGATAGTATGGCGGGGGTGAGAAGGAGTCTGGAATGATTTTCTGTGATCTCTTGCAGACTTCATCTAAAAGGATATGCATGGTTAGCCATAGCTGTTAGCCATGGTAACTGGTCTTACAAATCTATTTGTATGAAATCCAAGGAACTCGCTCATGGTGGTTGGAATTCCTGTGAATTTTGCATGACATCGAGTTAGTCTGAGCAGTCTCCAGCCCCCTCCGTTGTCAGGCCCTCGTTTCCCTGATCTGTATCGGTGTATCGATCAACTGCTAGAGCGTTGGCTATCGACTGACCTGTTAGCCACTGCGCAATGCTGTCAACACTGCCACATTTGTGCCTTCCACACATACATTCGTCTAACCCTCTGTGCAGCCTCCTGAGGAGAGCACAACACACTCGTCACGGCCCACGCCATTGTAGCCATCGATCACTTTGCCTAAAATAGATGGGGCAGGGCTGCTCTCAGAGCCAGGGCTGGTTTGCAGGATTCAGCCTAAATTGCACTGTCGATAGTGATTTTAATGACAATCCTATTTAATAGCGGAGCCAACTTAATTGTGCTCCACTGCTCTTATTCAACGCCAGTTGCAGATTTGCAAGTGATAGATCACATTGTAACGAAATAAACTTGTTTCGACTTGAAAATTGTAAGGACCTGAATCCCAAAATATCCCAAAGTGCTTGCAATATGAATTGCAAAATGTGTTTTTTATGTAGATGGTGTACTTTGGTGTATTCCTGTGTTACCAGGGGAACATGTAAATAGCTTCTGCAGCTATAAAAAAAAAAAAATGATGGCTCGAAAATGAGTCCATAATGAGGGAGAGAATAAATGTATAATGTTTACCGAGTCACAAGGCATAAATGACTCTGTTAGAATAAACTGTTTTAGAGATGATCACTCTATGCGATTTATTTTCTTTCTCGTTCTAGAGATTTGATGAGCATACTGGTACACTTTCACAAGATTCGAGTTGCAATGTCCAGTCAGCTCTCAGAAAGGTTTTTTTTTTTTTTTTAGAACCAGAAATTCAGTTGGATTGCATATCAGGTCAGATCAAGCTATCATTTTCAGGCAAAATTTTCTTATATCATTTTCTTATAAATTAGTGACACCATGTTGGCTGATTTTGTTTCTGTATTAGATTTCTGTCTATGTGTGCATAATGTATTTGTCTGTTTTTATCTTATTTAAGGACCAGGAATGAGACGGTGTGTCGATTTATCACCCGAAACCTAAACCTATAATATTACCACCTCCTCCTATCTCATGGAGTTTCCTGGTGTATGATCAATATATGGATTTGACTCTTCACTTTTTTTGTATTTTAGTCTAGCTATATTTATTTGACAGGCATGTTCTGTGAATCTGTGTTAATCTGCCAGAGATATGTGATTAACAGCGTCATCGCAAGTGTCTTCATGAGTGTGTGCTGTTTAAAATTCTCTGTAAATGAAATGCTGTTTCGCTTTGTTCCAGTTCTCACATGAGCATTCAGCAGAGAAATAAGCTTTTTTTTTTTTCACTGAAGAAGTCAATATTAGATTAAGTAGAGGAGGGCAAACCTGCATATATATATATATATATATATATATATATACAGTCAGGTCAATAAATATTGGGACATCGACACAATTCTAACATTT
>CM075012.1:23518752-23534645 GCA_037576675.1 Pangasius sanitwongsei
ATATATATATATATATATATATATATATATATATATAGATAGATAGATAGATAGATAGATAGATAGATAGATAGATATAGATGGATATATACAGTTAGGTCCGGAAGTATTTGGACAATGTTTTGGCAAACAACAAGTTTGGTGTTGTGTGTGATGTGCTTGCCATGTTTCCTGCTAAAGTCCATCACAACCTTGCGACAGCTTCCCGATCCAGCCATGAGAATGATTTCAATGCGTTCTTCTTTTGTCAAAGGCATTCTTAAAGGCTATCTGAAAAAAATATCTAATATAAACTAAGTATGGAAAATTTTGGAAGACATTTTGATAAAAAAAATTTCCACTATGTATGCAGATTTTGGGGCACCCTGTAGAATGAGTCAATGAGAATGAGTCTCTGTGTGTGTGTGTGTGTGTGTGTGTGTGTGTCCACATTTGCAGTGAGGAGACGAACACGTATCTCTGTCACAAAGTTCGTCACCTGATATTGCATGACCTTTTGTGGAATTCAGACAGAAAAAAAAGGGACACACACACACACACACAGCGTATTTGAAACCATTTAAACCATCTTAATAATGAAATAACAATTAAACTCTTTGTCATCACACACACACACACACACACGCATCATTGCCAAGTTGGCAGGTCCAGCACACCAGACCAGCTGCTCCAACATTACCCATAATCCCCTTGGAGGTGATCTGCCACAGTAGTCGATCAGTCACTGGCAGGGAGAACACCAGCCCTGCACCAACACACACACGCACACACATACACAGAGAGAGAGAGAGAGAGAGAGAGAGAGAGAGACTCATTCTCATAGTATATCTGTACGTCATAATATTTAAACAGGTTTCATTTCATTTAATGCTTCACTCAGGCCTAATCATCATGCCATGGTTGTCGTCTCTTTTTGACACTTTTTTCCATCACGTCTGCACCTGTGTCATCAACACAACGAGCTCATTCTTCATGCAAGCTTTCTTTTCCTCCCATAATCTTCCTTAAATATCACATTCTCTGTGTCAGAGCGCTTGAGTCACATAGTGTTATTTAAAGGTTACCGCAGTAACCTTATTATCACATTTGAACAGTCAGAGGAAGAGTCTTCAACTTACAGCAAATGAAGAAAGTAGGAGAGAACGTGGAGAGGTGTGAAAAAATACAGTATAGAGAGAAAGCAAGAGAAAAGAGGAGTCTTAGCAGTGGTGTGATCACGCAGGTGTGTTTCTGCTATTACCTCACACTGCTGGCGTGTTTGAGCCAGAGATCTAGAGGCTACAAAAACCATTCACTTCTCAACTGAAAAGGGCAAGCTGCCTTCAGTCAGTGCAAAGAAAGCAGCGTGCGCACACACACACACACACACACACACACTTCTCTCCAAGTGTGTCAGGGAAGGGAAAGGGTGAGAGTGAAACTGGTACGGAGCGAGGTGACTTAATTAGAAACTAAATTATGAAAGCGAGATGGAGAGAAAGTGAGGGAGGTGAAAAGGGGAGCTTGAATATTGGTCACTTCAGCACAGCGAGGACTTGCTGTATGAGGAAAATGTTTTTTTAATAATAGCCTTGTGCCTTGGAGCATAGTAAATTTTAATGACTGATAGAAAACCAATTATCGATGGTGCTATATTGCAACCAGACTGCTGACCTTTCCAGAGGCACTGTGAAAAATGGCATTCGAGCTGAAATGTTGATGCATTCCCCTCCCTTTCTCACTCACTTACTCGCTCAGTTTTTTTTTTATAAACTCTTTTTTTTTGTAAACCTTTTTTTTTTTTTTGCAAATGTCTCCCTAATATGGCACTAATGAATTCAGTTGTTAAACCCTTTTTTGTGCTGTCAGACCTACTAGCCCTAGTGGTCATCATTGCCTGTTCTTCACTGTAATATTGATGTGGTGTAAGAACAGCTTAAAGTGACATGACCAACGACACCCAGGTAGAGAAAGCAAAACCGAGCGACAGGTTAAGAGCGAGATGAAATGGACGATGAGACAGTAAGACAGGTGAAGAGACGAAAAGGGTGAAACAGGTGGAGATAGTGGAGAGTGAGAGAGACAGTGGGGGGGGGGGGGGACTTAAACACACTAAATGGTCTGTAGTGTTTCGATTTTCTGACAGAAGCTGTAATAAAAGAAGTGCCAGTCTCACCTGCTGGGAGGAACAGATATCTATCCCTAGAGTTATGAGTGCTAAAGGTTTTAATACACACATATGCGCGCGCACACACACACACACACACGTCTTACTCTCCTTGTCAGACCTTCCACGGACACAGCTAATTAATGCAATGCTATACTTAAGCAATAGTGGTTATACTGAATATCGGCACAGCTGCTACTTTTTTTTTCTTTTGTGGAAAAAAAACTGTTTATAGCCACTATAGATAGATAGATAGATAGATAGATAGATAGATAGATAGATAGATAGATAGATAGATAGATATACTTTATTGATCCCATGAGGGAAATTCTTGTGTTACAGCAGCATGGTCAGCATTTATTTATAGCATTTATTTTTTTAATAAGCAATTAGCTTATTATTTATAGCATTTATCACTATGAGTGATAAAAGGAACTAACTTGTTTTGTGGAATAGAATGGAGTAGAATAATGTGATTGCTGTAATATAAGAGGAATAAAATGCTTGTCACATGCTGTTATTGTAAGCAATAACACATAACAGACCATGTGTTATGAAAATAATGCACACAGGGGGGTGTGATGTGGCAAGACGCACAAGCGGGGTGCCGCTACCCTCCAGAAGTATATTATTTTCATATAACAGCACAGTCTGGAGTGTTTTATTCTGCTTATATCATAGCAATTTGCCAGCAATTACAAAGTGTAATTTATTAATGTATGAAACCACGCATTTTAATGGTTATTAGTTAGATTTAATGCTGTGGAACATCCGAGAGATAAGTTAGTTCCTGTTCTCAATTATGTTAAAGTCACAGATAAACAGGCATTCCCTCACCAGACTCTCTCTTTCTCTCTCTCTCTCTCTCTCAAAAAAAACACCGCATGTCATTTTAATGTGAAACCAGAAAGCATGAACTCCTCTGTCCTGAAGACATTGACTCAGTGCTCATTAGCTTCTCAAAGCACCGTGACTGTTACAAAGCCCTTACAACCATGACTCTTTCCATAAATGTCAATGTCTCCTAACAAAAAGTCACCACATCAACAATTATAAGTCTTACTTCGTTCCATTTATTATTAGGAGATTGTGTAGAGTGTCTGAACTACATGTCCCTGTGTATGACCTGTTACTATAGAAACAATCATGTATTAGAATGAGCATTAATATTAACATATCATTCATGTTACAGCCGGAACTACTTTCTGAGCCAACCAATCAGATTTGAGTATTCAAATGTGGTTGGAAAATAATCCAATTCTGGGTGTGTAACATTAACTGCAGTAACTTAGTTATTAACTTAGTGAAAAATGCCTGGAGTACATTTAATTATTTAATAAAGCTATGTTGTGTGTACCCTAGCTAATACATCAGTAGGCTAGGTAGATAACTAATGAATAAATATTGCCCCACCCCCCTTATTGGATAAGTGGACGTGTAGTGACATAAAGAAAGCATATATAAGCAAGGACGTGTAGACATAAAGAAAACATATATACACTGATGGTTTTAATATATAAACGAACAGCTAAGTGTAGTGATAAAAGTACTACGAAACTATGATTTACAGTCAATATGATTTCAGCTACAGAAAAGGCACCACATAAGTGCACAGTAGAATGTTAAGAACGCTCTTTGAGCACTGATCCAAACTGATTCAAACTGAGAGCAAGTTCATTAGATGTCATATGAAAAAAAAAAATCACAGGAAAAGTAATGACCACTAACCCTTCCCTTCCACCTTAGCTATTCATATCTTTTTTTTTATACAAGATGCATGTGTGCATTTTTTATGAAATTGCAGTTATAAGTCTATATTGGGAATACCAAAGTTCAGCATGATTGAACTGCCTCTCAGAAACACTCTACTTGTAAGGGCCAAACATGCCTCATTAAAAAACAAGAAGATTATCTAGCTCTCCACCAGTCTGACATGTGAATGGCCTGTCGAGATGACCGACTACTGTGGAAACAATAGAAGCTTTCACATCTCGGTTCAGTTCAGATTTTTTGCTTGACATCCACTCAGTTTTTTTTGTCCCAAGTCACACCAGGGTTTGAAAGAAACACTTCACTACACCACAAGCGGGATACTTTACAGGGTGAAATTAATGAGGGTGCTATTGTATGATATTGTCCTCGCAGAACAGTAAAACGGATATTGTGGCTTTTTATCGTCCCCGGTACATTGTGACCCGAGTCAGGGAAAGCCATTTATCAATACAGTAAATGCTCCCATTCAAAAATGAACAAGTCATGGTCAATAGGGGAACACTAGGAAATTGGATTGCAGATACCCAGCCTGCAGATATAAACGTTAGTGATCTCATTCGATTAAACTGCATGCCCCCTACCAGCCTCAAAGTCACTTTATACAGTGCATTTAGACCCTTTCTGTTTTTTCCCTCATCTTTAACGCTACAGCTTCAATTTAAATCTCTGTGGTAAAGCCAGAGGTGACAGTGACAAGGAAAAACTCCATAAGATGACATGAGGAAGGAACCTGAAAGGAACCAGACTCAATAGTATGTTGAAAGGATGTTCAGTATAAGCATATTGTCATACTAAACATATATGAGTATATTGCCAATTACATTCCTGGGATGAGCACAAGACATCAAGTCTTCACAGTTACAGCAGCAGTTCTGAGGTACAAATCTACTGAATCCAGGTGAAATTATTCACTGAAGCAAGCATGAGTCTTAAAAACTGTTTTTAGGAGGTGCGAATCTTTAGGGTATCAATGTGGAACCATTCAAAGCAGCAGAAAATGAGTCACAAGTGCAAAAGCTCCTAGCAGAAGAAGTATGAGGATGAATCAGGCAAGTCCAGAGGGAAGCCACAGTGATTCTGCTCCTGGACTTAAGCCCACTTTTCACTTTTTTTTTTTTCATCTTAGTGAAGTGACTTGTGGCCAAGTATGGTGACCCCTACTCAGAATTTGTGCTCTGCATTTAACCCATCCAAGTGCACACACACACAGTAGTGAACACACACACACACACCGTGAACACACACACACACCCGGAGCAGTGAGCAGCCTTTTTTTTGCTGGGGCGCCCGGGGAGCAGTTGGGGGTTCGGTGCCTTGCTCAAGGGTCTCACCTCATGCGTGGTATTGAGGGTGGAAGAGAGCGCTGGTCATTCACTCCCCCCACCTACAATCCCTGCCGGACCTGAGACTCGAACCCACGACCTTCAGGTTCACCTTCGGGTTACAAGTCAGACTCTCTAACCAAGTCCAAGTTCACTGCCTGACAGTTTGATACAACCACAATATGTCACGCTGTATGTTATGATTTGGGCTCCAAAAAATACAGAATGCCATTTGAGGTTAATATTAAACGCTAAATATGGCACGTTTAATAAGCATTATGCATATAATGCATTATTATTATCATCCACAAAAAGTTTTTTTTTTCACATGGAGGACATCAGTGGAAACAGCCTCTTAATCAGAGACACTGCTTATCATGAGGAGCAAATTTTTAACAGATACAATTATAAATTAACTTAAAGTGAGCTGTGAGCAAACCAGATGACTGCTTGGTCAGCTTATCATTTAAAAAGTGGGCATGTTTTCTATACAGTCGAGCACATTGAATTCACACACATATTGGCATAATTTCATTAATTCAACACCTCAAAATAGCACATTAAAAGTGTGATAAAATAGCTTATAGCCCATGTACACTTTATGATTTCATGACTTCAATTTAGTCATCTCGTGGCTTCGTTAAGTGTGCGCACCTAAGTGTGTGTGTGCACAATTAACCGTCTGTGCATGATATAAAAAAAAAAGCAAAATAACAGGATGTGCTCAATCAAGTGCTATTTTATAAGCCGCTGAATAATGAATAATTAAAATTAAACCAAATTTACAGTGAAAATTACTACTAGGTCTATTCACACAGCAATATACTAGACTGTTAGATTTGTTTATATTTGAATGCTGGCCATCTTCCCATTCATGTATTATCTTATTAGTCTTTTTTATCTTTTCATTTTTAAATTTTGCTCCTGGTTTTATATCACATTTGACAGAAAAGGGAAAAATGTGATCTGCTTCTTCAGTCTACATTTTCTCTCTCTCTGATTTTTTTTTCCAGGCTTTGAAGTGAGTGGCTATTGTATTTACATCAGTACTGTATATACTGTACATACATCAGTATATATTGATTTTTTTTTTTTTTTTTTTTGCCGACTGATGACCCTATTAGTCTAACTAGTGTGATTGGTGCTGAATTTTCCTACTTTGATTTCTTTTGGCTTCATTCAGCCTCCTAGCTCATTAGTGCTTGCTTCTATTTGTTCATCAAAGAGATATCTGACATGGGAGGTCTCACAAAACATTCAACATAACTGAAAAGAGGAAAAGCATTTAGCTATACTGACAGACAAATGAAAAACGTCTTGAAGTGAAAATAACGCGGTGCATCTTTTTAAAAAAAATCTACAGGGTGTCCCAGAAGTCTCCATACATAGGGAAAATTAACACTTTTAGCAAAATTTTCCATACTTAGTTTATATTATATATATTTTTTTTCAGATAGCCTTGAAGAATGCCTTTGACAACAGAAGAACGTATTAAAATCATTCTCATGGCTGGATCAGGAAGCTGTCGCAAGGTTGGAATGGACTTTAACGGGAAACATGGCAAGCACATCACACGCTGTTGTCAAACTTATTAACAAATTCAAAAAGACTGGAAGTGTCACAGCCCAACCGAGAAGCGGACGTCCACGAACATCCACTGACGAAGGCACAACCGATGTGGTGCTGGCAAACATAGTCCCCTATGCATGGAGACCTTTGGGACACCCTGTATTTAGGTAAACATTACACATTTTTTATTACATAATTTTTAGGTTCATTTTATCATTTAAACACAAAAAGAAAAATTACAAGAAATTATTTAAAATATAAATTTGCATCAAACAGTGTTATGCTGTATATGCTTTGGTGCAATAGTGTGCTATAGAAAGACATTGTTAAAGTGAATTATGGCATCATTAATAATTCATACCTATCATAATTTAGTGTGTAATGCCGACTTGCCAATGCGTAGTTATGTTTATGTTCAGCCACTGGAGGATGAGGCTACTCTGCCCTTGAACAGACGCAGTTCCTGCATCAGCATCTATCCCTGGCACTCCCTGACAGCTTTTGAAAGCCCCTAAATTTGCAATAAAACATAACTTTCCTCTGCTCCCATTTGTTTTACAGTCATTGTACTGTTCAGTAAGCAGCGTTTAGTGGCATCAGTTTGGTTCCAGTGATATAATACTGCCAGTGTTCACAGGTCTCAGCTTTTACAGTGACATAAAAAAAGCCAATTTCTGAATGTGCTCAATAATGCAGACTGTGTCCTTGCATTCAGGATGAAGCTTTTAAGATGTTGGAACGCACACAAGGACATGAGGAATGCCCCCTGTCTGATGAATCATACTAGATTTAAAACCTTTTTAACAGTGTGATGCTCCTTGTAATGCCTGGAAATTTGCACAGCTTTCCACAAGAACATTTAAATCTCGCAAAAAGGAACATCAGCATTTAATTTTAAGTGTCTTAGTGCTGGAGAAGGAATTAAGCCAAAAAAAAGAGCAACTTTTATGGTTCTTTCTGGGAAAGAAGACTCACAAGAAAACTATTTCTAATTCTCCCTGCCTTTTCTCAAGTATTTGTGTATGCTATTTTCCCCTTTCCTTCAAGTCATTGTAGCATCTGTTTGTGGTGAAAGATAGTTTTCGGTTTGCCTTTTCAGAAGAACATGGGGAGAAATAAACAAAGACAGGAGCTGCACTGCAGAAAAAAAATATATATCATCTACAAAACTTAATTGCAATTCTGCTCTAACCTAATAGCATGACAAGAAAAGCAGACCTGACATGGTTAAAAAAAAAAAAAAAAAAAAAAGTTGCAAAAGGCATCATCCGCTGTACTTCTTACTTTACTGTTTTGAAGATAAGATTTTTTTTTTTTTTTTTTTTTCAACCATAATCTGTACCAGATAACATCTTGGCTTCGTGACTGCAAATTTGTACAATATGTGATATGAAAGCTGAGTTACAGTACAAATGATTACATTTAGTAAGAGATTTGGGGGGATTTTAACTTTTCTCACTCAGTCTATCATATCAAATGATAACAAGCAAGAACTCACATAAACAATGTAATGAAAGTGCCTGGATCTCTAATCCCCCCCTCTCTGCAAAACTTGTACAATTGCAAGAGTACAACTGTTTGACAGAAAGTTCATGAGGAAAGTTTATTAAAAAACACACCCCATTATGATGTAAACATTAGAAGGATACATTTTCAAGTTCAGTGTGAAAACTGAGGCAAAGCATTGGAAACATTAGCTGAGGCAAAGCATTGGAAACAATTGCCTAAATATTTATTAAAATGCAAAATTCTAAAGTGCGGAATGCTTCTATGATTCAGTTATGATACACTGCCCCTAGAGGTTAACATGGGTACGGTAGAGGTTAAGTAGTAAATTTGTAAATGTAATATTAAACCCCTTCACTGCCAAGGACATTTACACAGGTTTGCTTTACATACAACTTATGAACAATACACCTGTTTATGCTCTTCTTTTCTGTGTAGTTTTTTTTGACCCATATTTATGTGTATTTTGGCCTTGAATTGGCTTTATACAGTGCTTCCAGAATTGGGTCCCTGGAGGACTAGTGGTTAGGCCTCGGCACTCTCACCGCTGCGGCTCGAGCTCGATTCCCAGCCAGGGAACCGACCCCAGGCACTGGAGTCGCACACAACAGTGCACTCCCAGTGCCGGGCCCAAGCCCAGACAAAATTGGGGAGGGTTGCATCAGGAAGGGCATCTGGTGTAAAAACTGTGCCAAATCAAATATGCGGACCAGTGATCCGCTGTGGCGGCCCCTAACAGGAGCAGCCGAAAGATCAACAACAGTGCTTCAAGAAAGTATTCACTCCCCAAATATCATTTCTCTTTTTGCTGTATTGCAACATCAAATGTAATGCTTATGGCGATACCACTTCTGAGAATCTCGTCTGATCTCACAAATGTAAGCATATCAGAAATGGATATATTTCTGCTCCTTTTGAAGCGACTCTCCAAAGAAATAAAATTAAATAGTATTTGGACATCATCAGAATTTCTGAAAATTAAAAAAAAAAAAAAAAAATCTAAAAACTGCTTAATTAATAAGTATTCACTCCTTCAGCGTGAATTGTCCTTTTGCAGCAATTACAGATTGGAGTTGTCTCGGATGTGTCTCTATGAGCTTTGCGCATTTTGATTTTGTCATTTTCTTTCATTCCTCAATGCAAATTTTCTCCAACTCTGCCAAATTAGATGAAGAATGCTGGTGGAAGGCCATTTTCAGGTCATGCCACAGATTTTTAATTGGATTTAAGTCTGAGCACAAACCTTTTTTCTTTTATTTTCTAAGCTATTCCTTTGTAGTTTTTGCCCTGTGCTTTGGCTCATTGCGCTAAATGCAGATGTCTGGCTGACTGGAACAGGTACTGGTCAACAATTTGCCTGTGATGGCAACAATTTTTTCAATTCCTCCTGCTGAAAAGCAGCCCTTAGAGCAGGATGCTACCACCACCGTGTTTGATCACAGAATGGTGTTGCCTGAGTTGTTGGCTTTGCGCCAAACATTACGCTTTGTCTTTGTCTTTAAAATAACTCAGGTTTAGTCTCATCAGACAACAAAATCTTTTCCATAAGCTTTCTCAGTAGTAGCTTCCTTCTGATCACTCTCCCATATAGACCAGATGTGTGAAGAGCTGATGATATCGTTTAGGCGTGCACAGGTTTTCCTATTTCAGCCCATGAGTTCTGTAACCACTTCAGTGTTTAGCTGGACTCTTGGACACTTCTCTGACAGTTGCCCTTCTTGCCTGAGCACTGAGCTTGCTAGGGTCTGGGTTATACTCTATTTTTTTCACTTTGTTATAATGGATTTCACAGTACTCCTAAGAAGATTCAAAGCTTTGTTGATGTTTTAATAATCTTCTCCCATCTTTTTTTCCTCCTAAAAACTTCTTCACAAAGCTTCATGGGCAGGTCCTTGGTCTTCATGATAGCAGGAATGATCTGACCTGCCATTTTAGCTGTGAGACCTCCCAAAGTCAGAGATGCAGTACTTATTGTGCAAACATACAATAGGACACAGGTGGATTTAAAATTAACACAGCTGCACCCTGTAGCAGCTGTAACATATTTAGTGTGAGCTCTCAAAAATTACAAACTTGTCCTAATTTAAACTGTTAAAAGAAAGGAGTTGTATACTTTCAGCTATGCAGTTCTTTTTTTTAAACAACAATTCTGACGACATCTTAATTTTAGTTTTGTAGGGAGTCAATTCAAAAAACGCAGGAGAAAATCTCATTGTAATATGTTTAAATTTGTTGTTGCAATAAAGCAAAATGAGAAATAATCACTCAGGTGGTGAATACTTACTGGAGGCACTGTATTTGCCACCTAATTACTCAGTCGTGTGGCAAGATTGTTTTTAAATATTAAACCTTGATGTCATTTACACAATTATTCTCAACACCCACTCTTTGTGCACACAATTGATCAGATTTCACGTGCAGCTAAACCTCTCTACTTGTGATCTTAGTCAATCGGTGCCATTGAATTCTAACACTGATGGATCAGACGTGAGTTGACTGATCAGACCAGCTTGATTTCATTTTCATGACCTCATTGTGATGTCTTTTTTCCTGCTTGTGCAGTGAAGTGACAACAGCAGCTGCTACTGCTCAGAAAGAGAGAGGGAGAGAGAGAAAGAGAGAGAGGAGTAAGTTGCTCACATTATGCAACTACGAGTTAGTGTCTGAGCCCAGACGTTTTGTTCTTCCCTGTGTGTGTTTGGTGGAGTGGAGTAGGGGTGTGAGGGGGTTAACAGCAGGGGTTTCAAGGAGAAAACTGCTGGAGGACTTGTTGCTTCAGATTCCTTTCCGGGGGAATGTCTGTCTTCTGTAATTGTCCCAGAAAAAGCAGACTGGAGACAATGGAGCTAACAAGCTGTCTGTGGACTCTATCATTTAAGAGTGTCAGAGATAAAACCTCATTTCGAATTCACTGGCTCTCTTTTTTCTCTCTTTTTCACTCTTTCTCTCTCTGTCTCTCTCTCTCTGTCTCTCTCTCTCTCTCTTTCACACACACACACACACACACACACACATGGCTTGACTTTCTCATGATGTATTCTTCAATTTCCATAAATTTTTTCATCTAGATTTCCTGCACAAACAACACAAACAACAAACACAAAAAACCCAACTATCTCCCTTCAGTCTCCTTCTCTTCCTCACTCCCTCTCCAATTTATTTTTCTCTCATTTTACACGTTCTTTTTTCCTATACTCGGCGGTGTAACGTATGCGGTGTGAAGACAGAGCACACATTCTTTACGTTACGTCTCATGCCAATATGCCGGTTACCAGCCCAGACATCCTCTCGCACACACCCACCCACCCACCCACCCACACACACACACACACACACACACACACACACACACACACACACACACACACTATCAGTGACACAACATTTCATATCAGGTAAACAACTTCATTATCAGTAATGGTGTCATTATGTTCTAACTATCAAGGAGCATGGCACTCAAACAAATTGTTTCCCTATGTATATAATATTCATTACATTTTTCCCATGTGGTTTAAATTAAAAAAAAAACACAGCCAGTGAGGTCATTTAACCTCCAATTTGGACCACAGCCATTTCTGCAAATGACCATTTCAGCAAATGATCACCATGAATTGCAAATAAATCCAATCAGGTGGAGAAGAGTGCAAAGTATGTCATGAGTGTTATTGCAAGAGGTCTAAATATCACTTTGATGCCTATGCAAGAACTGCTACTCCAGGACGAAATGTTTTTTTTTTTTTGCTGCTATTGTAAAAAATTTTTATGGGCCATTCTCAGTTTTGAGTTAAGCACACATAGGTGGAGTTTGAATAAAACATAAGGATACATTTTCATGGATAAAATCATGAAGTACACTTAAATTTAATTGTAAAGGTAGCAGATGAGTGCTTGGTCAGCTTATCCTTCAAACCACTGGCACAATTCAAAATAGCAAATAAAAGTGTCAGAAAATATCTTACATACTACACACCCATTATAATTTCATGACAGATTTAGTATCTAGTGGCTTCATTAATATGTATGCATGAGTAACAGTATGAATTGTGCTGGATCAAGTGCTATTTGAAAAGCTGTTAATTACTAGAACAATTCAAGAATATTTTCCTATCAGTTGTTTATCTCAACGTGTGCCATGTTCTCATTCAGATATCATCATATAAGTCATTTTATTATAAACTGGAAAGCAAAGAAAACTATTCCCTTTGTCAGTTGACATTATTTATCCCTGATTTCTCAGGCTTAAAGGCAAGTGATTGTGTTTAAAAGCGGTGATACGGATGCCATTGAATAACCCCGTCTCCGGCTCTTCTACTCAGGAAGCAACCAGAGAAGCTGACTGACTTACTGACTGTAACTGTAGGTAAATAATGTTTGAGTTCAGCAAAGATTGTTTTATATTCTTTGGGCACTTACATTTCCCCCCACTAGCAAACACTAAAAGCAAAAAGTAAATACAAATGCATAAATACATAATACATTATCTTATAAACAAATAAATAATCCATTATAATTATATGCAAGTTTCACTTGCTGATGTATTCAACACTGACAGCAGCATAGACACTTTGACAGCTGTGTGTGAAAAACAAGGTTTGTTGTACATGTTCATATCATAAATATGTGTAAAATTTATGAATATTTCAGTTTGAGAAAGAGAGTGATTGTGGTTTTGGAGCCAGTGATTATTTTTTTGCTCACAATATACAGTACAAGTATAATTTTTAAAGAATCTGTCAGGGCATTTTCAGTTCAATTCAATTCAAATTTATTTCTATGGCACCTTTAACAATAAATATAGTCACAAATTAGCGTTACATCAATTTGTATGTAGATTTCGTTCCCTAATGTACTTGCTCACACTCATTGTGAGCAAGTACACAGCCCATTACTCATCTTTAGTTTCAAGAGCATGGAATGACGTACAAACAAATCTGCATTTGTGATTCATGAAACTGTTGTATGGCTATGATTGAGCAAATGATGACTCAGCATCAGCTGCATGAAAGCAAGCCTCCGTCCACTAATCCCATTTACATGTCATATACATAATGATATGCCCCAATGTACCCCCCATATATATCTACTTTACATTAAGTACATTTTGCAAGTGCTACAAAAGCGAACCGATAAAAGGAACACATAAAGCAGGTTATCAAAATCCAAAGAAGATCAGAATAGTGAAAGTAAATACAATAAATTCAATAAAATACAATAAAATGAGTTTGTGGTGTGTTTTTATAAAGCTGTTTAATGCCACAGTCAGGTTGCGAAAAGGTTGAACAGTATTCCCAATCAGATCTGCTGGTAGTTATGTTTTTATTAATTTTCAAATTGGTCAGATTTAACTGAAGTCAGATTTTAATTAAAGCTTTATTTATACATTTGAGTGAGTCTGAACAAATAACTAAAACGATGAAAGAAATTACAGGTACAAAAATGCACCTGTTACTCAACTTCAGGACTAATGAGATGATAAAGATCCACATCTGAGCATTCTGATTCCCATTAGCAAGTGACATGTTCACACTAAACCCCCTTACCTATATTTTAGTACAAGGTTCCCAAGGAGCAGTTTATGTTTATTAATGTTATCTGCTATTTTTATTGTTATTGCTATACTACTCTATCTGCTATACTTACTATATGCATTGATCTTGATTTTGATTATTTAACTGCAAATCAAGCATTCTTCTGGTTATTAATCTGTCCGACTGCCAGTGGAATTTGCATACACTTATTTTAAGATCGGATTTGACTAACGCAACTTTGATAAATAAGGGCCATAGCTCCTGGAATGTGCATAAGCCATTGAGAATTGCTCTTTTAACCTGGTCATGGTGGTTCTGGGGTCTATCCTGGGAATACACCCTGGATGGGATACCAGTCCATCTCAGGGCACCAGGCACACACTTTCATACACTTATTCACACCTACATTGCCTTGCATAATTGTTCATCCCCTTTGAACCTTTCCAAATTTTGTAGTGTTACAACTGGAACTGAAATTGACTTAATTAGGTTTTTAATGAGAGTCAATCATTTCAAAAGTTAGATTTTTTTTTATTTTGCACTGCTAATTGAAAATTTTGTGCCACAAACGCAAATCATATTTCTACATAACCTCCATTTCATTCAATGCAAGTGTTCCAATGATTCACAAGTTTAAAAATATCTTCTAGTTGCATGTGCAGCCACTGATGCACCATCTGTTCCACTTCTTTATCTGACCGTAAGGTCTTTCCACCTAATGCCTCCTTTAGTGGTCCAGAAACAGAATATTGTGTGAGTGATTGCTGATGACACATAAATTACAGCCGTGTACAGTCTGTTTATATAACTTCTGTCACACTTTTAAGATTTTCATTTTGTCTCACCCTTGTATGTCAAGAATCTACACAACTGGGCTTTATGAAAGATTGCCATGCCATATGATATCCCATTTGGAGGTTGCCAGAAGACATGTAGGAGACTCAGCAAACATGTTCTCTGGTCTGATGAGACTGAGCATTTTGACTTCGGCACACACTGCTACGTTTGGCAGAAAACTCAATACTGCTCATGCGCACAGTGAAGCATGGAGGTGGTAGCATCATATTGAGCCTTACCATTGGCCTTCTAGTTGCTTCTCTGAAGAAGAGTTCTTACCCACTAGGTCATTTTGTCTCTCCTAATATTGAGAGTAACTTTTTTCCCCAAATAAGCTGTTGCTCGTTTTCTCAGCACCTGAACTGAACTGTCCTCTATTACGTTTTAATGGTAGAATTGTCCTTATGGTTGTGAAAAGGGAATGAAAAAAAGATCCAATTTCTGTCAACAAAAGAAGAAAACTGATAACAGTTTCCCCGGGTGTGAGTGATTAGGGGTGACCTTTGTCTCATCTTCCTCTAACCAAGTCTCTGTGGATTGGACTAATAACAGGAATCAGCCATGAAAGAACAGATTATGAATGAATATGTATGTCCACACTTACTCTAAATCTCCCATTAGAAAAGTGATGTGAGAGCATGCAAAGACACACACAATTTGGAAGGGATTTGAGCTGGTCTAATGTTGACTAAGTAAGTAATTAGGCTGACAGTGTGTGGAATTACAGCTGTGTTTTACTCAAGACATTATCCTTTGATCAACCTCGAGAACTCTGGATGTGGATCCTTCCTGAGCATAGTGCAAAGGTTGTGACCTTTCAGACATGTTGAGGATATTCTGAAGCATTAGTATTGCTTCAGACTTCAATTCTTATCTATTTATAAAGAATTAGTGTACAAACTGCTATTCAATCAACTATTTGGAAAATATAGGGCCTCATTTACCAATATTTTAGTAAAGTTGTGTGTGGGGCTTCACAGTGGGTAGCATTTCCATAGGCCAAACCAAACTAAAAATTCCTGCCAGATTTACAAAGATTTTGTTCATTCTTATTTTATTCATACTCATATATGTTGATATCAATCATATCTAAATTACTAATTGCATTCACGGCACAGATGATTTACATTAAGTGATCAAAGTCAAAGTCAAAGTCAAAGTGGAGTTTATTGTCATTTCAGCCATATACAAGTACATAGTGAAACGAAACAA
>CM075012.1:23534745-23548989 GCA_037576675.1 Pangasius sanitwongsei
CATGTGCAAAACATATGCATAGAGCATAGAGAATGTGTGTGTGTGTATATATGTATGTATGTGTGTGTGTGTGTGTGTGTGATCCTTCAGTCCCACAAGACTCCATAAGAGGCAATGCTCACAGGGAGCTGAAAATGAAAAACAAAATGATGGCTAAACTGAAAGAGTGCCTAAGCACAGCATGCAGTAAATCATCCAGTAATGCAGCTCGGCCACTGCAGCGCAACAGCTACCGTAGACACACATTAACTCTTCCGCCTTTTTTAGGGTGTCATTACTTTTTTCTAAATAAATGGCTAGTCTTATTTGTCTTAATTTATACGTTTGTTTCGGATTGCTTTTTGTCAAGTCTTTTTAAGGAAAGACAGTTTTGCAAAATTTTCATTAAATTGCTACATGCAATTGAAATGAATAATTGATTTAAACTTTGCAACATAACCTGTATATAAATTTGCAGTAACTCACCAAATAAAGCCGCTCGAAGCAATCAAGGTTCACGCTAGTCAGTCTCCTTTATACGTAAAGTTATACTTCATAGGATGCAAACATATTTTAAACAGGATTTTCATAAATACCACGATAAATTTCCTGTGTAAATGCCCCATGAACAATTTACGAATACATTTATTTATATCCATTTTCATAAATGAGGCACAGTGTGTGGATCAGCACAAGTTTGTAATAAATTTACAGAACCCAACTATAAACAGTTACGAATGCCTATAAACCTTCAACAGAGAAGCACGTGACGTGGTATTAGTGTTTTATTGATTTGATATCTAAAGAAATGGCCGTGCTCATTGCATGGTTGAAATCAGTCAGAAGCAAATTACACCAGTTTCATAGAGAATCAGTCAAGATGGATTCTACAGGCTCAATCTATTTCCTCTGACAGTTGGTGCAGTGGATGTGTTAAAGCTCGTCAAAACATTAAGTCTGAATTACAGGATGATGTCGTGAAATGTCTTCTGGATGCCGTCCAGTGCGAAAGCAAGCACAGACTGCAGTTCACACTGCATGATTAAAAAAACCTCGTTATTTTCCTATCAGCAAATGTCAAGTGAACTGATTTTGTGAGCAGTAAGGTGAGCAGGTTCTCAAAAATTCAATACTTACAAAATAAATCAGGAGCATGAAAATCACTTAATGGGTCTAAGAAGGAAAGAGTATCAGCAGTCCATGATCTGGAAGATGCCTTTTATTTTATACAGTGTTCTAGGTTTTATTTTAAGTGATGTTTTGTTTGTCTTGCGACCACAGACACAATATTAAATAATATTAATTACCACAAAAAAAAAAAAATCATTACATACGGTGTCTCTAAAGAATAATAAAAAAAAGAGAACAAGAAGAGACACTGTTTAGACAAGCATGGCCTAATTAAGCTATTTATAATCTCTCTCTGTAGCAGCTAAATATATTCAATCATTTAAGCGAAAGAGTGTGTTCACACTCTTACCATGTCACCGAAAAAGGGCCCACATGCAATTAGCCACAAATAAGCTGTTCTAATTAGAGTCATTCTAATTAGACCAACCGCATATGGAGAAACTTTTATAATCACAACATATTGCAAACAAATGGACTGAATGCAAAATCACATTATATATTCAAACATCAAAAAGCTAAAGCGACATTCCTTTGTGAGTGAAAAGTGTGTCAGATTTCTCTTAAGCTCGGATGAAGCTAGAAATGAAAGACTATTCTATATTGATCTCACCACCATACATCTTTATTAGTTGACATTACTTTCATGTCTTTCACGTTTCCTATCCAGTCTCTCGCTCGCTGCCTGTCTCCCATGGCAACGTGCTAATGAGAGTACACTATGATCGTAGCATCGTTGCATGCTGCCTGTCATCGTTATCGCCATGACGATTGCTGTTTCTTCCTCCCTTAGATTTGACGGAGGGATGATTGATTGGGGCGTACCTTCTAGACGACTGACACATGATGAGGAATAATGAATTTTAGAGCTAATTCCAGAATATCTCTGCCTAATGAGGTATCCTGCACAAGATGAGCTGAAACAGATGTAACATACTGACACAGACTCAGACAGACACATTCAGGCCTGGAGAGAAAATGGTTTGTCATTGATTTTTAAAAAACAGTGTTTAACCAGAACTGTAAATACGATTCTTCAAAACATGGTCTGATTAGGTACAAACTGATTGTGTGCATGTAAAGGTTACCTACATGCTGTATGTGTGTGACTGATAATAAATGTATGTCTCTGAGTATGCTCATTTATCTCTGAGCTAAATACAGTCTCGCTGCATGCACCTGTGCACAAGTAGAAAAGAGTAGCACTGAAGTGTGTGTGTGTGTGTGTGTGTGTGTGTGTGTGTGTGTGAGCTTATTTCATTGCTGTGATTTTTGTACACATTTATGCATGCATGTGTGGGAGCAAAGACAGATCTGAACCACTGTTGTTAAATCTTATCCATCCATCAAAGCGATTGCGTGCTTGCAAACACTCACAGACACACACACACACACACACAGACAAATACAACCACACACCCACACAGCATGTGTGAGGCTGTCACTTTTCCTTGGTCTCCTCCTCTCCCCTGGGGCTGTGTGTACTGCCATTATGGCAGTGTGAAATGTATTCCTGCAACAGATGCCTCAGTGGAATATAAAATGTTCAGGGTCTAAGTCTGAGTCCACAACCAAGAATGAGTTTCATCATAGTATATCAAAATGTGTTTCATTATTTATCAAAAGAGGATTGAATACTTCATTTCTAACAGTGACACATATTTTAGTTTTAAGAATTTGTCTCAAGGCGGCACAGTGGTAACGCGGGTAGTGTTGCCACCTCACAGTTCCAGAGTTCGATCGTGAGCTCAGGCTATTGTCTGTGTGGAGTTTTGTTCTCCCTGTGTCTGTGTGGGATTCCTACAGGTTCTTCAGTTTCTCCAATCTTCAATGAGCAAAACACATGCTGTATACAGACTAGCCATTCTAAATTGGACCTAGGTGTGAAAGTGTGTCTGTTCATGGCTCCCCTTTTGATGGACTGGCATCCCTTCTAGGGTGTATTCCTGCCTTGAACCCAGTGTCCCAGGCATAGGCTCTAGCTGATGGCGAAACTGTAAAAGATACCCTGCGGGCAGTTTGCTCAGTAGCCACTGGTCTGTTGTTATCAAGCTCCATTGCTCTAGTTGTCGAGGGGAGAACCATTCCACCATTGGCTGACCAAACATATTTATGGTATAAGCTCTGGTGAGGACATCTTCCACCTCTAGCCTCTGCTTAGGCAAGTGAACCCCTCATATCTTTCCTCCATGACAGACAAACAGTTGGTCTGAGTATGGAAAGCTGCTGGCATGTACTGCCCACAGCAAGAAACACTATGCGGGTGGAATGTTGCAAGGTCAGTCAATTGATTAAAAAGTTTGGAACCTTGCATGGCAATCCCAGATTCAACCACAAGTTCTCCCAGAGTCATCTGGCCACCAATCCATTCAAGATGAGGTACTAGTCATTAGAATGCAGTTCTATCATGCAGTTCCCCACTCCTTGGGCTGAGGTGGTCATTAGCAAATGTTTTGGTTGAGATGATATCATAAGACTGTGGCCCTGTGGCACCATACGCCTCCCCAGCCTGTAAGGGAAGTGTCCATGATGATTATCCCTGGTGGACCCCAATTGGACCCTGTTTGTTAGAAATGCTTTGAGTTTCCAACAATCTAGAACCTGGGCCCCTCTTAGACAAGGACACATTTTCATTTATGGCATTTGAGGCCAAGCATAATATTATGCTAACTGACCAGTAAGAATAATAATGTTTACCTCACACTGGAGAGACAGGGTGGCTAGTATTCTCAGTAAATCTAGGTTCACAACTTATTATGTCTCTTCTTGTCCTAAATTATGTGACCTGCCTTAGTGTTAGAGCGCTCTGTTCTGAGATCACTGTGAGATCACTGTAATGTGTGCAAGGAGGCTAGACTACTCCTTGGTGGGGGCAGCTGTGTGACAAAAAGCCACTCTCATTTCACCATATGTATTTGCTTGCATGTGCTAGGAAACAAAAAAAGCAAGACTCTTTGTGAACTGGATGTGCTAGCCTAGAGTTGCTGCATGAACCTACATTAATAGGTATTATTTGACTAAAATTGACCTGCCGTTCCTGAAGACACAAAGGAAACATGCATTAAGACTCTTTCCTGGAACTAAAGTGGTGGAATTAACTCATCCTGACTGTCTGAACAACTCAGACACTGGATTTTATATATTTGTTTTTTTCCAAAGAAGACTAAACACCCACCTCTTCACTAAACACTTAAGTGCTTAAGTAAGCACAAGATCTACACATTAAAAAGAAAATAATGAAATAACATGTTCGCGTGTTCTTTATTTGGAAAGAAATGGCTGTCCTAGATTAAAATGTCCACCTTGTAACAGCATTGTTGAATGCCAAGTGGGAGAAAGCAGTAGGAGAAGGGAGTGATGGATTAAGTAAGTTTTTTTATTTTCATGTCAACGGTTAAGAGTACGCAGAACACATACTGTATAGCCTGGTAAGTAGCCATGGTTAGGCCATTTTTAGATTTAGGGAGCATGACCACCTCACCTCCTGGTTCTGAGGATGACCCACACCCAGGCTCCTTAATGTACAAACAAGGAAACTGAAGTGTTGCATTACAAACTGATGCACTACTGTCTGCTTGTATGTTATACACATTTCTGGAATTTTGTGTTTGTAGTTTTCTGTGAGCAAAATTTAAGTCTGTTTTATTAAGACAGTTTGTTTAATCCATGTACAAATGAATGGGAAATATTTTATGTTAATAAAATAAAAATATTAATATTGAAATATTCAATACTCAACATTAGTTGTCATAATTTAATAATCATTAATTAGTGTAAATTGCAAAGACATGATTTGTAAGATCTGTTGTGTAATCATTTTTACCATAAATCATGTTTTTAAAAAAAAAAAAAAAAAAAATTGTAAAAATTGCAATAGTGTCTAGTCATTTCTTTAAAGGAGAAGACGTGGCCCAAATGGCATTGTAGTATATGAATGATCCACTTGTGTTATAGATTTTTTTGGAAAAAAAACAATCTGGTTGTATAATACTAGCGTAACAGGCATTCATTACAAAGCACTAATGAATTAATCAATACACATCTCTCACAACAGGAAATGCTGAAGTATGAGGTTAGATTATGAAGTATGTATGTGTGAATACAGACCACGGAGACTACCTGTCCTCTCTTGTTCTCTATTTTCTGACACTCTGATAGAGTCATCCATCACTACAGCAACAGCTCCTTTTAGGTATGGGACCACCAGGGCAGATGGGAAGGGAATAAAGAACTGGAACAATTGTAGTGAGAGAGAAGAGCAAAGATATGAGGGGAAAACAAAGTTACTGACGAAAAGAAGGTGGAAAAACAGGACCAATATGTTGCATAGTGTCAATGACTGTCACTTTTCTCCAGTTTGCAGAACTTCGTTTATAATAGGACATCCATCATTACAACCCAGCTCTTTGTGTGTGTGTGTGTGTGTGTGTGTGTGTGCATGGTGCCTCGTGATAGACTGGTGTCCCCTCCAGTGTCAATTCTCCCACATTGCGCCCTGTGTTACCGGGACTGGCAATTGTCCACCGCACTGATCTGCACCCAGACCAGGATAAAGCGGTTAATGAAGATGAATGAATAATTAGGCTTAGATTATGGTGTTATCTGTTGTAGCAGCCAGAGCTGTGCTGTTATAGAAAATTAATCACTTATTACCAATTAGATTCAACAATTCAACCATTCCCCTGTTAAGTACACATGTATTAATTGACGTTTGTTTAAATGTTAGGTCAGTGCACCTGCATTGGCTAATGTTTACTCAATACATGACTAAAAATAAGTCTATATAAATGAGCAAAATTTAAATTAAAACATGTTCCTAAATGTTCCTGAATTTCAGTCTCCAGGTGTAAATATTAAAACATGCTTTGCAGCCTAAGCTGTAAATTTTGCTATTTAACAACTGCATACATGTTCATTAAGGTATTGGCTCATGTTATGAACATTGGTTCATGCAAGTGTTGGTTATTTGACTTATGGTTACTTATGGTGTATTAATGCTAAAGTTCATGGTTTGTTCATGTAAACCAATGTGTGAATGCTTGTTAAGGAAATCTTAATGTAAAACATCACCATTAAAATAGTTCAGGCTGGATTTAAAGGATTTCTTATTAACATCCCATATGTTTTCATGATTTCAAATTTGTAAGAATTTACACAAACCAGTTTGTATGAAAAGTTACAAGTCATTTAGATTAAGAATACATGCAGGTTTAGCACTTTTAACATAAAAAAAAAATACAAATTTCATCAGAAATCAGCTGTAATAATACCAGAAATAAAATCCTTTCTGTTAAAATTGTGTTCTATAGCAACAACTGTACTCATTTGTTCTGACACTGAAATGTTGCATCCTTCCAAGGTACATTTAGTCTGCTGTCTCTGCAGGCTAATGACATATTCAAATGTTTTTAACTCTAATTAGCAACACAAAACTAATTAGCAAATACACAGAATCATTTGTGTTGTCATCATATTAAATGACATATAAACATTAGTGCTTGCCTTGGATAAGAGAAATAAACAGTACTGTGATAATTATGAAATATTTGTTAATATGTTCATCATGGACTGCTCTGAATGTCACTATCCAGGCCTTTTTCTCCTAAGGGAACTACCGCAGGGGATTGAGGATGAATGTAAAGTGCCCTGCTAGGCACCATAAATGTTAAAGATAATTGAATTAGCATTACTTTTTAAGAAAATCTTATTTGCTTTTCTAACAATCTACTTATAGCCCTCTGTCCCATTTGACTCTACTCTGCTACAACTAATATGCCAGTTTCGTGGTTTTTGCTTTAAACTAGCATATTATCTCCAGCGCATTAGCACAGACATTAGCTGCTCACTCCTTATTTCCGTTCCAGAGGTTCTGTTATGACAAGTGTTGGGCTCGATTGCAAGTTGAAATTGCAGTTTGATGCTTTGACATGAATATACTGTATAATGTGCATTAGCGCTCCTATAAGAACCATGGACAGCAAGTCAGGTTTATAGGCAACATGTGCACCCCAAACAAAGCAAAGTGTGCCATTATATTAATCTAAGTGAAAATAGAGAGATGTTCTAAGTCATACAACTTCAAAAAAGTCAACAATGCATTACTAGGAGTTAATTAGTAAATAGTAAATAGTTTTATATAAGGCTTTTATTGTATGTTCTGCAACACTATTATGTTATACCCAAAGTAGTAAGCATACACAGTGCATAGAAATCAATTTGAGATTCTGCCGAAATAGAAAATAGTGGATTTTATATCAAGCTAAATGTTGGAGACAAAAAAAAAAAAATTACTACTAAAATATTACTGTGGGTGAACAAAAAACAATGAAAAACATTTTTTTTTTTTTAAAAAAATCATGAACTTGTATGATAAACATTGTAATAATTCCTCATGAAGGCAACAAAATAAACAAAAGAGAAAGGAACTTGAGAAAGCAACAGATAATCACTACATTGTGCTACCATCCCTGATTACTAACACCTGTAGCTTGTTTCACAGCTCATTTTTGGGTCTATATATTTGGGTCTTGGTTTGCTCTCATTCTGCTTTCCTTTGACTTTTTTTATAGCATAGCTTACCCTTTTGTTTGTTTACTAGGCCTCTTTTTTTGCCAGTTTGTGTTTATGCTTCTCTTATTTGCATATTTTCCTGTATTTTGTATCATTCCTCTGTTCATTAAATTTAGTCCTTTTCCCTGATCTAGGCTCATTACAGTTATTGAAGTCTGCTGTGCTGTACCATATGGTATAAAGCAATTATCAGGATGATTCTGTGATTGGTTTTACTATTCAGCACATACTGTATCTTTTGTTATTTTTTCAAGCTCCACACATGATATTCTGGCTAGAGGGAGCCCAAATACAGTACAGGTACTTCATTATGGTACATATCACTTGACAAGTTGTGGTTCTGGTACCATAGAGCATTGTCTAGTGGAAAACTATAGAAATAGAGATAGAAAATGAAAGAAAAATGAAATTATCTGTAATGATTATAACAAATAATAACTTACAAATTCATTTTTGTTATATGTTCATATTTCCTTGTTACTCAAGCAATGACAAATATTTTGTCAGGCACTAAACTACTGTATATAAAATATTATATACGCTAAATATTTAAGCTAAACAGAATACTGTTTACTAAGTATTTTTCAGCTTTGGTTTGATTTTTCAAACTCTTCAAAGCAGAAAAGGTTAATGGTGTGGGGTGTGGAGCAAATGAAATTTAAAAGATAAATTGTAGCTATTTGAGAAGAATGTTCAAATGAGAGGCAGTGATTTACATTAATCCATACAGCTCTTGGTTCCAAAGCAAGAGTTATCCAAAGGCCAAAATTACCCAGAAACATGTCTCATGCATAAAAAGTTTTTAACTTGAACACAGAATTCAATCAGCAAGAAAAAGAAGAGAGATAGCAGAAAGTCTCCATAGTCACTACTTAATGATTATCATTCCTCTATATCTGTTTTTTTTTCTCAAAAAAAAAAGTCCTGTAGTTTTCTATTGACTCTTGTTCTTGTGGCTTGTATACTGGTGTTAAATTTCACCTAGACGGACTTGACAAGAAGAGAAATTAATCTCCTGCCAGGAGCGAATTCCATTTTTGCAATGCCACATCCTTCCTCATTTAAGGTAATTGGCTTTTTCATGAGGAAAATAATATTTGTGTTCGGTCTGACTGCTTCTGGCATTCAAGTCGCCTGTTGCAAGAGAAATCAATCAGTCTATTTCTTGTGTTCATTAAATCGAAAGAAAAAAAACTCTCAACAGTATTTAAAGACTTTTGGTTATATTTGTTGGAAGTTGATCAACTCTACTCATTTGGAAATATTGCAGGCAAGTGGACAAAGAAAAGGAGGAAAGAAAAGTACACGGTTCATGTTCTACACACAACTCATATATACACATATATACGCTATACAAAAAATTTAAATTACATGATTGTTACAAAGCATTGACACTGGAGACTCCTTCCAAAAATGCTAAATATAAATCTCCTCACAGAAAACTTCACCAAATCAACTATTACACATGTATTTAATCTGTTTATTTGATATGTTCATCATACAAATCCCTGTGTTCATTGTTACTATAGAAAGAGTAACAAATTAGAATGATTTCATTGATATAAACCTGTTACTCGAATTACAGCTGACACAATTGTCAAAGATGCTGTTCTATAAAAATTCGAAACTGGACTATGGTATAAATATTGATAATTCATAGTTTCATGTTTGGAAATGTTAGGTTCATGGTGTTGTCACATGTACATATGTATGTATGCATCTTCTTCTTTTTCATTCGTGCAACTGAATGTCAACTGAAATTTACTGACCTTTTGTACCAAAACAGTCCTGATTAGAGATCACGTGATCTAATAGAATAGCTGTAATTGGAAGTGCATTTACCTGCTCCATTTCCAAGAACTCATTTTCAAGAATCACAAGTAGATGATAGAAAGAACAAGCACAATAAATGAGTGCAATTACACCCACTTTCTTTTTTCCTCGGCTTTTCCACATCAATACGAGGCAGATGAAGAGAGAAAAGACGATAAAAAGATGCAGTAAACAAGATGTAGGCAAGCTATTACCCCGGTTGAATTTTAAAATTAAATTCCGACTTCGAGCAGTAAATGCCAACTTCAGGCGGTAAAGGACAGAACTGCCTGTGGCATTACTCTGCTGACCTATAACTCACCAGAAAGCCAGAATCTTACCCGAATCACTTGATCCTGGTCAGACACAAGGTGGACTATCCCAGGAACACCAGGCATGGGTTGGGAATACACCCTGCAGGTGAGAGGAAACCAAATAACATGGAGGAAACCCACATGGGAATGGAGACAACATGTGGAACTCCACACAAACAGTAACCCGAGCTCAGGGTCAAACTGGGGATCCTGGAGCTGTGAGGATGCAATGCTCCTATCTGTGCCACCATGGCTGATGTTGGTCAAAATGAAGCAGATGTGATCAGTGATCAGTAAAAAACATATTTGTTTTGTCAAGCCTTTTATGAATAGTTTTTTCTTAGGTAAAGGAGCAGATCTGGAGGGTTCACAGGCATAGAGTGTTATGGTGAACTGGGATTTTGGATGCTGTCACCCCCCACTCTCATGCATTCAACTCAGGTTTGTTGACGGTGGAGTGGTTGGCCGCTTTATATCCCAGGGAGCCCTCATGTCTGTGTTACCTTCTGGCTCTCCTTTTTAGTTATGCTGTCTTGCTGGAGTGCCTGCTTGCACTCTGCACGCAAAGCACTTTTTCCTTAACCATTACGGGACAATAAGCATACCTAATAATCTCTCCCTCTCTCTCTCCTTCTCTCTCTGTCGAGCTACACATGCTACTCCAGAGATACCAGTGATCCTGACCTGTTTTGCTCTCTGAACCTGCCTGATCCATACCGATATCCCTACTTCTGGTTGGAGTTCTCATCAATTGGAAGTCACTCACTGCTGCTGAGAATGGCCCCACAATTACAGCCTGAAGATCATTGAGATTACTGAGGAGGATACCACTTAAAAAGCATGAAGATGGCTTTGGACCACAATGCTGAGGAGCAGTTATGCTATGATAGCTTTAGAACTGCAATTGCCACAAACAGTTTTGCACTCAAGTCTCCATCAGTGAACAGTGGATAAGTTCAACAAAACAGACTTCATGTGAAAACTGTAATGAATTTCCTGCTTATACAATTGCATTATTTGACCATGTAATACACAATTATAGAAAGGAATTATTTATATTTGCAATATACAGTGTCAGATGAGGGTGGGTTCCCTTTTAAGTCTGGTTCCTCTCAAGGTTTCTTCCTCATATCATCTCAGGGAGTTTTTCCTTTGCCACCATCACCTCTGGCTTGCTCATTTGGGATAAATTCATACATTTAAAAATGTATATCCTGAATGTATTTATTTTTGCTGCTTTGTGACAATGTCCAATGTTAAAAGCACTATACAAATAAAACTGAATTGAACTGATCAGTATCAGCTTTGCAGAGGTTCCAGAGTCTACAAGGTTATGCCTTAAGGATGTTAAAGAGTGACAAAAGGATAAAACATTTGTGTCAGAAATGAATAATAAGGTGACTGTTGTTGAGCTCTAATTCCCAGTCTTAAATGGAAAACCCTCAAGAGCAGATCTACGAAAAACAATATGAGACTGGCGAGAATTGTAAAGGGCACTTTCTCTGACCTCTTAAATCTTCCTTAAGAGCTGCTTGACCAGCAAGAGAAACCCCTGTTGAATAGCGCTCACTGTTCATCTCGACCGAACTCTAAGCATGGACAGCCACCAAGACCCTTCATTATCAGGGTTCACATCAACCACAGTCAAGAACAAATCTTCGATCTGGTTTGTCAGCATGGACTGTTATCCTACACTGGGGAAATTAGTTATCTATACAGTTAGCTACCTGCTTAGATAAGTTAGCTAATGTTTGTGATATTAAGCTAGTTGAGATGGGAGGTGGATATGGGAGGGTTGCATGTTCATGTATATGTTCATGAATTTTGGAATTTCTAATGAGGTAAATGAGGTGTGATGTTCTTAAGCAATTTGTAGTCATTGCTATGGTATAAGAAGACCACATCAGGTTCCATTCTCAATCTTCATTGGTCCAGTTTTGCTGAGCCTACTTTGGCCTCAGATTCCTGTTCTCGGTTGACAGGAATGGAACCCTGCTGTTGAAGCCCATCTGCCTCAAGTTTTGACATGCTGTGAATTTTGAGATGCTTTTCTGCTCACCACAGTTGTAAAGAGTGGCTATTTGAGTTACTGATGAGTGTATTATTAATTGTTAGGTCTTAATTATTAGGTTTTACTGTATATCATTCTTACAAGATCTCACAAACAGCAGGATTGTTTGCTGTCCAATTCCAGACTGACAATCGCCTTTGCTTTGCATGCTTGGTCTGCTTCATTGATGCTTCTTTACAGTATTCACCCTTGCATGAACTGTTTTTCTTGGGTTTGGGACAGTGCTGTTACACTAATGGCTTTTGTTAGGCATGTTTCAAAACATCTCAGTGTTATTTATAATGCTACTCTTATCAATCTCATCTTCTGCTGTAGAACTGAAGGACTTCCATTAAGTCTAATGACTCAACTGGTAGATCTGCAAGCATAATTATTCCACTCAGCAGATTCGGAATGGTAAAGGACCTGGTAATCACACTACACTTGAAAGATACTACACTTTCTCATCCCTGACCGTAGAAGGCAGTTTTCATTATTATTATTATTATTATTATTATTATTATTATTATTATTATTATTATTCCTAATTGTTACCACCATTTAGATACTTCTACCCCCCAAGATATTAATGTACCTAGAGGTACCTAACAAAGTACTTTAGTCTGGTGTTTAGTTTTCTGTATTTTACTTGAGTTTTTATTCTAATACTTTTTTGACTTCTATTTAGTACATTTCAAAAGACAAATATCTGCTTTCTACTCACTACATGTTTCTATAGTTATATATATTTAGACATTTTTAGCATTACTTTTTAGCATCAGACAGATTCAATCATGTTAATGAATTGCTAACAAATCCAGCAGCAGCTTGTGAACATAGATTTTGGTGTGGCAGGACAGCATTAATAACGGCATAGCTTCAAACAAAATTAAGTCAAGAGGCTATCACACTTGACTTATGCTTTAGGCTATTATCTAGTGAATTTTTAGAGCAACCCCATAATACGCAGTCGAGCATTGACAGCATACAGTTATCCAGCATACTGTCTAAAACTGCCCAAAACAAGCTGCTAGACTGTATGCTGCTAGACTGTAAGCAAGGCCCACGTAGAAGAGCTAATATCATTAACCAGGGTTGCCAGGTTTCAGCGAATTTCTTGTTAAGTTATTCAATTCAATTCAATTTTATTTGTATAGCGTTTTTAACAATGGACATTGTCACAAAGCACAATTTGGGCAATGTAAAAGGGAGACAGATTTTTCTTCTTTTTCACAGCCTTTGCATGGGAAACAAGGTCTCCATGGTGCAAATACATTTCTGAAGTACAGACATTATCCACTCCATAATACCCCATTCCCTCCCCCCAATATTTGCAATATACACTATATAGCCAAAAGTACATGAACACCTGACCATTGCACCTATATATGGGCTTTCCCTAAACTACTGCCACAAAGTCTGAAGCACACAGTTGTCTGGAATATCTTTGTATGCTGTAGCATTAAGAACTTCCCTTCACTGGAACTAAGGGGACCAAACTTGTTCCAGCATGACTATTTCCCTGTGCACAAAGCAAGGTCCATAAAGACATGATTTTACAAGGTTGGTGTGGAATAACTCAAGTGTCCTGCACAGAGCCCTGACCTCAGCCCCACTGAGCACCTTTGGGATGAATTGGAACGTCGACTGCACACCAGGCCTCCTTGTCCTACATCAGTGCCTGACCTCACTAATGTTCTTGTGGCTGTGAATGGGAAAATCCAAATTGGAGCCATGCTCCAAAATCTAGCCTTCCCTGAAGATTTGAGGTTATTATAACAGCAATGGAGTTCAAATCTTAATGGGATGTTCAATAAGCACATACAGTATGGGTCTGATTGGTCAGTGCATATTGACTGATTGAGCCAATACGTGTTGGTGTATCAGGTGACTTTTTACATGTTTTCAGCCCTCAAAATAAATTCTTTTTAACTGCAAACATTCCGCATTAGTGCCTTGATTTGGAATCTTTGCTCTGACAACCATGGGATCAGTCAATTTTCCTTGAATTTTCCTGGCTTGATCTACCTCCAAATGGTTACTTTTTTCTTTCTACATCTAGAATGGTAAAGTGCCCATATGCCTTTCCTCATCTAAGCCTCACTTTAGCCAACTATTATAAATACCCATCTGACATTGGATCTACAAATGTTCCTGAACAGATGCACCAGCTTTTTATACCCTTGAATCTCCATAATGTGTAGGCCGTCTTGTTTGAAATAGTATAACTCTTAGCTGCTTATATTAAAAATTGAGTCACCTCTAAAGATCTGGACACAGTTGTTAGAGTTGGTTTTCTTTAAAATCCCCTATTCATTCAAATCATATCTTTTAAACCCTCCATATGAAAGATAAAAGTTCTTTATATATATATATATATATATATATATA
>CM075012.1:23549545-23583215 GCA_037576675.1 Pangasius sanitwongsei
TATATATATATATATATAATTCTAAATAAAAGAAAAAAATCAAAATAAAAAAATAAAAAAGATTTTAAAAAATCTAAATAAAAGATATGTAACATCTGTTTTAACATTTTCTTTTAAAAATTTTTTATTACATTTGTTCTGTAAACATTCATACTTGGTATAATATTTGTAATGTTTGTATTTTGAAAAGCCAAATAAATTCTTTCTTTGTCTTCAATTTTATTCTATTTTATTTGTATAGCGTTTTTAACAATAGACATTGTCATAAGCCTTACAGAAACCTAGAATTATATGTAGCTCTCTTTCTTTCTTTCTTTCTTTCTTCCACTTATTCTGACTTTGCTTTTAATTCATATAACCTACAAATTGTGTGCTACTACTAATGGGCATATTATATAAATCAGCTTTACATACAAATCAAAGAGAATTGCCTTGGGTCACATCCATTAAATTATCCAGTTTTTTGGGTTTTTTTTTTTAATTACCCAAACAACTTTGAAGCAATTGGTTTTGTCTGTTTTTTTCCCTGAGTCTAGTGACACATGCAAATAAAACAAAGCCTGAATAACATCAATTTAGGTTCAAGACTGTTATCATTGATAATTATGTTTTATTGTCTCCCTTGACCATTTTTTGTTTGTTTGTTTTTGAATAGTTTGTGGATATGAAGCCACAAATGCACATCGTGACAGATAGAGTGTCCTCTGCTCTGTACCTCATTCCGCTTTTATCACTGTTTGGAGACTGTGGACAAATTTCAGTAGAAGTGTGGCCTCCCAGACATATTCATCCTCAATTCTTTTTCTTGCTTTCTTCCATATCAGCATGATGGGATATACATGTATGTATGTGTGTGTATATATATATATATATATATATATGTTGTTCTTTTTCTTTCGACTGCTCCCGTTAGGGGTCGCCACAGCAGATCATTGGTCATGATCATTGGTCAGATCATCTAACACCAGATGCCCTTCCTGAGGCAACCGTCCCTAGTTTTATCTGGGCTTGGGACCGGCACTGGAAGTGCACTGTCTTGTGCAACCTCAGTGGCTGGGGTTGGTTCCCTGGCCGGGAATCAAACCCAGGTTGTGGCAGTGAGAGCACCAGGGCCTAACCTCTAGTCCTCCAGGGATCCGGGGATATACATAATCTTGAGAGAGAGAGAGAGAGAGAGAGAGAGATTAGCTGAAGTTCTTATCTGAAGTTTTCTCCCAGAGACAGCCCACCTCCTGTCTTATCTTTGCATCCTGTATTTTCAACATGTCTACTTCTCTCTATGCTTCTTCTCTTTATCTCTGTCATCTCTGCATTATTCAACATCCTACTGTAACTTTAAAGCTGCAGTGCAAGAAGTCCTGCTCTTTTTATTTCTTTAAGCACACTGTTTGCATGGCATAATTTCTATACAGAGTCTGTACAGAACAATATTTCCTAACACTGTGATAATAGAACGATAAAGAGTTCTGAAATATAGAAGCCTTTACATAAACCTTTCTTCTTTTTTTATTCTTTATAAAACATTTTTAAACTCCATAGTCACTCCATAGTCACATCAGCAATATGCTAATAAAATATACAAATAAAGAATTGGACCCAGGTTGACAAACCAGCTAACGGATGAGTCAAACCAAAATGGTCTTTCAAATTCCCAAGGGTTCACACAAGCCAACTTACAGTAACATTTCAGAAAGATGAATTTTAAGGTGGATTTTAAATGATATGAAATTGGTCCTACTAACATGAGATTGGGTGAGTTATTTGACTATTATAGGTTAAAAGGTTGCTGCGCAGATTGCAAGATTATATACTGCAGTATAAAAGTCTTAGGCACATGCGAAGAAATGCTGGAGAGCAAAGATGCCTTCAGAAATAACGAAATGAAATGTTTCTACATTTAAAAAATACTATAAAGAGCAGTAAATAGTAATAAATGAATCAAAGTCAGTATTTGGTGTGATAACCCTTTGCTTTAAAAAAAACATTTGTGCAGTTTTATAAGGAAATGAGCTGTAGGTTTTACTGAGCATCTTGCAGAACCAGCCACAGTTCTTATCTCTATATATTTATTGTGCAACTTAAAGCAATGTGCAGAGTTAAGAATTGATTTGAACTTTAGCTAAACAGCTAAATAGTCATGTGCAAAGGGCTGCCGTAGGACTAGAGTCCAGTCTTGAGCCATTTTCTGTATTGACTTGGACTTGTCTAGGGCTTATTGGCATTGCACCTGCACTTGTCTTGGTCTTGGGCATTGCTCTCTTGCTAAATATTGCTAAATATGGTCTTAGTCTTGACCTAGAATTTGTAAAAAAAAAAAAAAAAAAAAAAAAATACCTTCTTCTAGAAAACAGCCTAAGCTGTCGTACAATGCACGGACAAAGCCAACTAGCAGAAGTAAAGGCTTCACTTCGAAAAAGACTTGATGGTTTTCAGTCTCAATCTTGACTTGCTTTCATTTGGGTCTTGGCTTAACCTCAACCCCATTAAAACTCTATCTTGCCTAGATCGTGCATAACAAACAGCTAAGTAAATAAACTAATTACAAGCTGATTTCTTTGTCCTTTGTTTACGTCTTGCTAAAAGCCTCTCAAATGGCTTGTCTAACTCTTAACAGCATCTTTATTAGCCTGAGCCTGTAGTTAGAATGAGCAAAGGGTGAATTATAAGCAGGCTGTTCAGATGTGGTAAAAGACCAGTAATCAGGATTAGAGAGAGATAATGTGGTGCTTCCAAAAGTACCTAATAGTCATACGTGAGTAAAAATAAAGACATTATTTTAAATAAATGAAAAGGTGTGGCTAGTTTATTTTAAATAGTTGTAGGACATGGAAAGTGTAAAAATATTGCATGGATAGAAATAGTATCAATAGCATGAAGTTCTTTCATTTCATGGCTCCACCCCAAAGGAACTAAATTTCACTCAAATCACTGGTAGGTCCAAAAAAAGAGTTAAAGTACTGTAAATATTCAGTCCTTTGTATTTAGTCCAATCATTCCTATTGATTGACTAAGTAATGGCTACTTTAATTACTTGTCATCACACTGGATGTTTTCTCCAGTAGTGTATGGAGGGAAATACATCCTTACTTTTATCAAGCTTTTCAAGGCCACAATTAGGTAGAAAACTGAACTATTTTCAAACTGTGCTCTATTTATAGCTAGGTTTTTATTCATTTTCAAACCCGAGTAGATTGGATTTAATTAAAGCTTTATTTAGGAATACGTGTGAGCCAATTTTCTGTTGTGGAGAAACAAACAAAACACCAAAAGAAACTGAACATTAAAAAAGCAGAGTAAAATTGTGTGTGGCATATTTTTATGTTGATACTAAATTGTATAACCTCCTCAAAAGGCCCACAATGTTCTTTAAGCATCTCGGAATAGCCACACCTATTATTCAACTGAAGGACTAAAAAGGTTAAAAAGATCCACATCTGCGCCTCTGATGCACATTTACAAATTACACACTGACACTAAACTCTGTTACGTGTGTTTCAGCACAAGGTTCTCGTATTTGCAGTTGTGTATCAATAATACTTGCTGTACTTATTGATGACACTAATATTGTTTAGATTGTTTCATTATTGAAATACTTAGGCACTTTCAGGTTTTCATAATGTTACACTGAAATTGACATACATTCCAAACTCCAAACTGTTTAGAGTTTGATCATTACAGATTCCCCAAATATTAAATTATTGAATAAGCAGAATATTGGTGAAATTTGCATGCAAAAAAAAAAAAAAAAAAAAAAGTAGAGCTGTGACTAGTGACATTCCTGCCACGTCTCCTTATTTCATCAAAGTGAAAGCCGGCTTCCTCAGGAGATCTGCCTTCTGCTTCCAGACCACTGCTTTTTCTAAAGAGAGTTCAATTTTATTTAAATAGCACTTTTAACAATAGACACTGACACAAAGCAAAGCAGCTTTACAGAAATCCAGATGTAGACTTTTGTGACCGCGCAATATCGAAAATATGTACTGTATGTTTTACCCCTTCATTATTCATTATACCTCTTTAGGGTTGGCAGATCTGAACTCACCAGAGGTGCTTCATGCCAACATGGTCATCTTTCACGACTCAGTCAATAGTGGCACCGCTCAAACTGTTGGTATTTTGAAATATTGCGTAATCGATCTCATCCTGGTTTTCATGCAGGCTATTGGAACCACAATCACATCTACAATGGCACATCTACTGTGACAACACTGAATATTTTTGCCATCTGTGTGGCAGTACAGCATGTACTGCATGCAGAACATATTGCATAATATTCATCGTCAATTATCACTGTATTGTATAATATTGTACAATGTAATATATTGTGTATTTGTATATTTTGTATATCCATGTTGAATTTAAAGTCCATAAGATTCCAAGTCTTGGTAGTAGCATAATTTCAGAAATGCTTGTAATGTTTGGAATTTCTTCACCTGTAATAATCATATCATTTCAATTATTCATTCATTCATATTCAGTAGCCACTTTATCCCAGAGCCTATCTGGGATACGCCCTGGACACCATGCACACACACACACACACACACACATATTCACATTTAGGAGCAACTTAGTGTAGAGAATTACCAACCAACGTGTTTTGGGGAGATGGGATGAAACCGAAGAACCTGGAGGAAACCCATATGGCCATAGGGGAACATACAAAATTCCATACCTTGGGAAAAAAATGTAAATCGCAGTACTGCGACATATTCAACCAGGCTAATCTATTTGCTTCAAGCTTTATTCGATCTCTGCCCAGATTAAAGCAAAGCTATTTCCCTAACAGGCGACCCATATGACAGTGTTTTCTTTGCAATTGCAATTGCAGGCAACAGAGGGCTCTAAAAAAATGCAAACCGCTCTTTTATGGATGACGAGACGAATCGTCATGTACTCAGAGCGAGTCGAGTCTCAATTCATAGATAAACTTGTCCAAGCCAAGAGAGGACTTCAAGTAGAGGAATCGAGTACTACATCGCTAATTGTTATAGCCACACTGTTTACAAAACTAGGAAAATGAAACAACTATGCAGTACTGTAAATGTATATTTCACAATGTAACATCTCCAAAGGTGGTATGGTGGCATAGTAGGTAGTGTTGCTGCTTCAAATCTCCATGGTCCTTGGTTCGATCCTGAGCCAGTAGATAGCCTGGCTATGCTAAATTGCCAGTAGATGTGAATGAATGTGTATGTGTGTGGTGCTCTGCAATGGACTGGTGTTACATCTAGGGTGTATTCCGAACTCATGTACAGCGTTCCAAGGATCCATCGTGGCCCTGACCAGGATAATGCATTTACTGAAAAAGAATGAACAAATGGACTTTACAGAAGGACAGATATACCCAATAACAGATAATAAAAAATGAATAGTGACTGATGACATGGTCTTGTTGACTTGTGCCTGAATTTCATCTCAGCACCTCAGCACATATACCAAGTCCTAGTGCTTGCTCACATCTGCCAGACAGACACTTGTCTCCAGCCTCACTGTTCCACCGGATTTCTTTTGAGATCCTTTATAACCCATAAAACACCCGAGTCCTGATTTAACATATTGCTTAGATATGATTTTACAATTGGAGCATTTATTTGTCAGCTTGCACTAAATGTTCTCATTATTATCTCATATTTTAGCAGTCTCGAAAAGGTGTCTTTAAAAAAGCAAATGTGTTAAATTTACAATAAAAGATGTCTTATATGCTAGGAAGGTGACAGTGATGATTAAACGGACCTCAGATTTGTTAAATGTGTTGATTGTCACACTTTTATCATTCATGACAATGTGAGACTCCTGGAAATCTCTGTAGTGAATGGAGTCATTCAGACTCTGAGCTTAGAGGAGCTACCATAAAGCTCTGTGCGAGGGGAGGAAAAACAGAGAATAAGAAATAAGACGTTAATGTTCAGAGAGAGAGAGAGAGAGAGAGAGAGAGAGAGGTAAGAAGAACAGAGAGTGCTTGAATACAGTCTTTTGCCAGGGAAAATGCTAATTACTCATTTTCTGTCTATAGCTAAATTTCCTTCTAATGCACCACCACCAGAATGTGAAGAGAAAAATGTGTGGTTAAATTCTGGAAAACAGCCAAAAATGCCCCCCAAAAAAAAAAAAAAAAATCAGATTTTTAACCAAATTCTTTCTTTACTGCTAGAATCTCCACTTTAAGAAATCATAAATACCGTATATTTCACCGAATCTACATGGAAATGTTTTTTATTTAGGCTACTAAATAAAGAACTAAAAAAATACTAAAAGCCAGTTCAGCTTTTAATCAGACACCGGCTGTCAAAATGTCCCATCACATCATCATCAAAACAGAGAAGAGCGCTTACACACTCTGTATGGACGACAGCAGTTTTAAAATGTTGAAATGACCTTAAAAAAAGAGCGGAAATTTACTCAACAGAACAGAAGTGACTGAATGCATGAGTGATTCTTTCTGCATGATGTTAGCATGAAGAGATCAGTGGAGTGAAAAGATGATGATGAGGGTAAAGCTCATCTCATCATCTTAAGGTTGTGTTTAAGTGCAGTGAGTGACTTTTACCTCAGGTGATGAGGCAGGCTGATGTGGATGAAGCTGATCTTCAAAGTGAGAACTCATTTCCAATTGTAATTATTATCTTTAGAATTTCTCAATATTTTTTTTTTTCTTTGCATAAGATTAGGTTATGCATGTAGAGGTACTGTAGGTGGGTCGTCTTTCGATAAAATAAAATCTTTAAATGTGAAGTTTCTCGCTTTTCACTTTTGGGGGGATTTAAAACGGTAGAACTTTACTTCTGATTGAGACACGTGCAAAATAGAAACATATTTCAGTTCAGGAAATATACCTTTATACCTCACCGAGTCTGATTTTTAATGAAGGCCTTCTTTTAGAACGGAAAGTGCCAAAATGTTAAGGTCCATTCTTTTATCCTGTATCTGTACATATATACATATTGAGGAGGCTTCCATTTCCAAGTATGAATTTAGAGTGCCCTCTTGAGGAAGAAGCCATGTTGGATGAATGTGGCTCTCAAAACCGGTCTCCATGGTGATGTCACCAGCCACAGGGGTCCACCCTCCTTCATGGTACCATCTGGTCCAAAGTGGAGGCGGAACTAGCGGAACCCTGATGACCTAACACACACACACACACACACACACACATACACACACAGGCCATTGGTGAGGTAGGCCCAAGTGAGTCCCATCTGTTTTCTCTTGCCTTAACCATATGACTCTCATTTCATCCACTGCACGTGTTTATATATTTATATATAAATCCATTTAAGATGTAAAACACAAACTGAAACACTCATTTATTCCATCCCTCCATCCATTCTCTGTACTACCTATCTACACAGGCCTATCCCAGGGGACTTGGTGTACAAGGCAGGGGAGACCCTGGACATTTGGTAATTTTAGCTGAGAAATGTGTCCTGATGGTTTAGATGGTTAAGAGTAAAGATTAGCTTTTTATACTCATTTTCCATAGACTAATTCCAAGAGTTCGAGTAGAAAGACTGACGGTGCTGGCGTGTTTAGTCCTTGTAATTCTTTAAAGATTTAATTTTTTTTTTTAAATAATTTTTCAAAATTGAATCTAAGAAAACATGCATTTAACAACAACAGCTAATTTTATTTATTTATTTATTTATTTTACAAGATTTCTTTGCTGACAGGATGCATTTTGCTCTTAAATGAGTAACAGGGTGGAATGTATCAGGGTTGACTTTTGTTTCGTTTTGGGTTTTTTTAGGATAGAATTAGCAAATACACAAAATATGGCTAACTAGCATCCATTCTAATGGGATGAAGACATTCTAATGATTTACTCAGTTATTTTAATTATTTAGGAAATTTCCTTTCAGGCTATCATTAGGGTAAGAGGTTTGTACTTCTTCGCCAATCAATATCACTGAAAAAAAGAAAAAAGAATGAGACAATGTACTTTTCTTCTTCCCATGATTTTCAGGAGCATGTGACTTCTGGAATGTTCCAACTATTTTGTAGGGGGTTTGTATGTCTTCAGGTACTAGGGTTGAATGAATGTTAGGGTTGAAAAATATTAGTGAATTCCTTTTTGTCACTATATACTGTGTGTGTGTGTGTGTGTGTGTGTGTGTGTGTTCCCCCTTATGCACTCTTTCAGACTCATCAGGAACATTTTTCCTTTAGACGTATTTTTGCTCCCTCTCTCTCTCTCTCTCTCTCTCTTCTTCTGGCATGTAGAGGGAGGCAGCGAAGCACAGCGCAGCAAGTTTCTGTCTGTCACAATCACACGTTTCCCATTAATGTGACAAACACAGTTGACATCCAATTTCCCCCAGTGTGTGCCTGCTTCGCACAAAATGGATGATGAAGCTGGGAACCAGTTCACTGGAAAACCCTGTTTCTCTGTCTGTCGTTTAGGGACAAATCTACACCCATAACATCATCATGCACATGAATGACATCTCATTTTATAATAAGTGATAGACTACGAGCTATGACAAAGATAGAGAGAAATGTGCAGTGGCAGGTTGTCATTGCATACATGCTCTCTACTGTAGTCTCTCTCTCTCTCTCTCACACACACACACACACACACACACACACTGGGCTACAATCTGTTGTTGGTGTGAAAAGTGTTTACTTCCTGTCAGAATAATCAAATTGCATACAAATCACTTTTTGAGCCCTGGAATATCCTTTGGACACTAACTTATTGCAGTACACTGTTATTAGAGGAACACAATGTAACACGTGTAAGGAAATGTGAGAAGTTTATTACTGAAGCAGCCTGACTGGGCGTGGCTGTACAGAGACTGTATTAGCATGTCAGTGAAGACTTTATTTGTCACATATACATTACAGCGAAGTGAAATTCTTTTCTTTGCTTGTTAAGAAGTTGGGGTCAGAGTGCAGGGTCAGCCATGACACGGTGCCCCTGGAGCGGAGAGGTTTAAGGGCCTTGCTCAAGGGCCCGACAGTGGCAGCTTGGCAGTGCTATGACTTTAACTCCCTACCTTCTGATCAGTAACCCAGAGCATTAACCACTGTATCATCATCACTAGACCCAAAGCAGAGTTGAAAAGCTTTATTTACTAGGAACCACTGCCACCTCCTGGCACATTGAGGTGATCACTTGTGCAAGAAGGCATCAATGGCAATGCACAAAATACATAAGGACAGCAGCAGTGTTTATGAATGAACGTTAATTTTAATTGACAGAATGGGGTAAATAATGTCTGTGCAATTCTACAGTGGAGACCAGGGATTATTTTTAACAGATTTTGTCATAAACATGTACTGTATAACTAAGAATTTTGGCATTACTTCATCCTAATTTTGAAATAAAGAACTATCTAGCACAAGTAAAATAAATCACCTAGGGTGTGATGTTATAGGAAATAAATAATTATGGGGTGATTTCATGTGGCTCAATGTGAAGCCCAATTACGGTTACCACCCTAAAGGTTATTTTCCAATAACAGCATGTCCTGAGGTGTTTTATTCCTCTTACACTACAGCAATTTGCTAATGATTATTATGTTTTTTTTTATTAAAGAATGACAACTCATAGGTTTTATCCATTTATTGTTACATTTAATGTGTAACCTTCGCATAACAAGTTAGTTCCTGTTCACTTACAGTATGTCATGTTATGGAGAAACCACAAAGTCCTCCATCGTGAAGACTTTCCCGTTTTGGTACCTCTGACTAGGAACATATTTTCCCTGTCTGACCTCCATTAAACTGTTTTTTTTTTTAAATGCCAGATGACTCAACTGGCTGTCGTGTTTTTATATTCTCTAGGCAGGTTTTAAAAAATCTTTTACAATTTTTTTTTTATCAATCTGCAAAAAATTCTATAACAGCATTTTGGGTACAAATCTACAATCTGGACACGCGTGGATTTGGGGATTTTCTCTCATTCCTCTCTGCAGAACCTCTTGCTATTTTCAGGTCACACTTGAGATGAAATTAAGTTCTAGTCCACTGGCTGGGGCACTCAAGCACATACACAACCTTGTCGTGAAGCCAGTCCTGTGTTGTCTGACTTTCTGGGTCATTGCGATGTTAGAAAGTGAACTTTTGCCCCAGTCTGAAGTCTTGAGTGCTCTGGAGCAGGTTTTTGTCTCGGTATAGTACTGCATGGTCATGCATGTTTAACCCAAAATGCTAGCAGATGAAAGAAAGAGATTACTCATATCGATACTGATTATTATGATTAAAGCTTTTGCTTGGTAGGAGTTAAATTATGTTTCCAGAGGCTTTTTTAAAGATCATACCAAAGACCCTACAGACCCACAGCCCAAGGTTTAGGGACAAAATTCCTTAATTGGAGGCCTTATTTTGGTCTAAACTGAGAATTGCTGGTTGGCAACAATAGCATCGCAGCCTCACAGATCCAGGGTCCGGAGTTCAAGGCTGAAATACTGGGATCTTGATTACTGTCATGTTCACCTTGTGTCTGCATAGGTTTCCTGGTTTCCTCCTACTTACCAAAGGAAAAAAAAAAACTGGATTGGCCACACTAAAGTACCCCTAGAAGTGAATGTGAATGTGCATGGCGCCCCCTGTGATGAACTGGCGTCCCGCTCAACGTGCATTCCCGCCTCATACCCAAAGCTCCCGGGGTACGCTTCAGATCCATGCGAACACTGACCAGGATAAAGTGATTACTGAAGATGCATGAATGCCAACTTGTCAACATTCCTCTTTATATTTCTTATACTTCCTTTTCAACTTTATATTTATCACTATCTCCATTCTACTCCCTTTATGCCAGGCTCTTTAGACATGCACTGGAGAAGTCTGTAACCTTAATGTGGAAGGAAATTTTTTATTGATCTTGTGTCTTCCATTTTGTGTAGCTGTGCTGCTGAATCAGGTTGAACTGACAAATGTAGTTGTGTAAATAAAAACAAATAAAAACTGCAAATGACATTCAAGTGGCTGTATATAAAGGGAGAATAACAGGGAGCCTAAACAGAACCTTGTGGCACCGTATAGCACTTTTTCTCTCTCTGAAGAATTTTCATTTGGTGCTAACAAATAGGTAGCGGCCTGTCAAGTAATATCTAAACCAGGCAGGTCTGTCCATTAAGATATCATGATCAAAAGTGTCAAATAATGCACTTAAGTCCAAGTACCAAAACAGAAACATAGCTACAATCCATGGCAGGCACCAAGTAGATGCTTCTGGGAATAAGACTGAAATATGTAATGCTTATTATTCCTACCTACATATGTTAATAATGTTCCACAAAATCTTGGATTTAAAGTGCCTTGGAAAGTAACCGAGAGATCAGATGGTGCCAAGATGAAGCAGTTTGTTAAGGAGAGACAGCTAACGTAGGGGAAAAAAAAAACAAAAAACAAAAAAACACTGGGCTTAAACAGTAGTCAAATGCATGTGGTTGGCATCAAGATAAAGGGCTAATTATACTGCAGTGTTAATTCTCTTACATTCCTTACCTAAAAATAATGATTGGCTTGTGTGGGAGCCTACTAGCCTACTATCCTACTGCTCTTCTACTAAAAACATTAGAAAGAGAAGCTTAAAATAGATTATAAAACACCATTGGGATCATTCTGAAGTTAAGGGACCTTTTAGTGAAAAACTAAGATGCTTGCTAAACACTATTTTCCAATCTGGAGTCAAGACAAGATCATGAACTTGAAATGTTATCTCTGTTATTCCATAATAGCTATCCTGAGAACGTAAATGGGAGCCTAACTGAAACAGGCATGGCTACAGAAATGGAGCTTCTAGGCCTTGTGAGACTTGCAGCTCGCTCTCAAGCAGAACAGAAAATATAAATATATCATTATATAATTCCTTTTTACAGATTGGCGGCTTGTGTCTAAATTTCCCTAAGGTGTGAATGTGTGTGTGTGTGTGTGTGTGTGCATGCATGCTGCCCTGAGATGGACCGGCACCCCGAGTGTGTTCCTGCATCAGTGTTCCCGGGATAGGCTCCGGATCCATGGATGAATGATGAACGAACGAGTTTGACACATAGTACACAACTTTGGAAAGTAAAATCTTTTAATAGATAATTTAAAATACAGAGTTAGCAAAACAAACAAAAATTGTGTCAGGAAAACACAAACACCACAGATATGTTTCAAACGTTTATCAAACAGAATAGACAGGAATAAGGATTATCTTTGTTTAGCCCTTAGTTTCTCCAAGGTTTTCTGTTGGAAAGAGGGATACAAGTTTAAGAAAAAAAAAATGATTAAAATCACCAATGAAAAACATACACACTCAAAATATGCTACATCTGCTAAATGTACAATCCTGAATGGATCAACTGTTGCACTCTAGACTCTACAGTAAGGACAGCGTGTTTATATATTCAGTACAATATGTCCTTATAGTGAGCGTTGAAAATTCATATATACAGTACAGTCACTCCTTACCATTCTGAACTCTTTTGCTTTTTCTCGGTTCTTAGCATAAACGTCTTGGCAGGTGTGTAGCTCCCTCCTGTGCTCCACTTCCTCCAACTGACTGCATGACCTGTATAAAGGGCACAGTGAGGACATCCTCTACTCAGTACTAAATAATTCTAATTCCGTAAAAGAATGATCAAATTAATTAATCTTATTAAATTCTGATTTGCAATGTTTACTAGAATCAGGACTAACAGAAATTTACCTATCAGTAGATTGGGACATCTCTGTCTCGTCAAAGCTTTTTTGTGGAAGAGTGCTATTCATCACGTCACTAATGTTCTGCAGCCTGGACACTTCTACTGAAAGAGACAAGTGAATCTCAGTATCTTTTCCCACCTCTAGTCTATACAGCATAGAGTGAGAGCGGTCTGTGCTCGTAAAAAGGGATCGGACGTGAATGGTACAGATATGAACATTGGTATTATGTCTCTGGTTTCAGGAATAAGTGATCTCCAATCTTTCCTACATCCGTCAACACAGCTGGACATGGCTCATTACTGCTACAGTGCAACACTTTCAGCATTTTACTATTTTAACAATGAATTTGCCCAGTACTTTTTTTTTTACTGGCCTCTAAAATATTAAAAATACTAAAGGTTATTCAATACATGGTAAAGTATCTTGCACCTCAGCAATCTGTACTTCAGTAACTTGTACTCCAGTAATTTGTACTTTGGGAACTTATACTACAGTAATTTGTACTTATACTATTTGTAATTTGTAATAAATTTCATAACAAACTACAGTAACTTGTACTTCAGTAACTTGTACTTCAGTAACTTGTACTTCAGTAACTTGTACTTTGGAAACTCGCACTCTGTAACTTGTACTCTGATAAGTAATTTGTACATTGGTAACTTCATTAACATACTTCAGTAACTTGTAAAGTATCTTGTTTAGTGACTTAAATTACAGTAACTTTTACTTCAGTAATTCGTACGTTGGAAACTCACACTGTAACTTGTACTCCTATGACTAGTACTTTGGTAACTTGTACATAAGTAATTTGTACATTGGTAACTTCATTGGAAGCCATTTGGATTGACTGATGTCAACAAAAACAAAAAATGGGATGGACAAATCATAAATTAGCTAGCCTACTATGCAAATGAAAGTTCCATTGTGCTTGCCCATGTTATTCTTGACTGGAAATCCAATACATTAACTAACAATTTAACTCAAAAGTATGATGAAGTAATTAAGTGCATTATTACAAACTTAAGGCGAGTACTTAAAATACTTCACTTGTCTTGGTCTTACCTTCATGTGAGACAGATGCTTCTAGATTCCTTAATTCGCTATTGTTCCCCTGCAAAGGTAATGCAAACAATGTATGATTTCATAGAGTATACAAGGAGATATTCAAATGAGAAATCATCCCAAGAAAATGCAATGGCTGATGTTATATCGTCTGCATGTATACAGAAGAGCATACAGTCGAGTAAAATAATAAAGAGTATGAGAAGCAGTCAACTAACTTTTCTCGCTTTACTACAACTAACTGTTCTGAGCAATGAGAAAAAAATACATCCTTTTATGCAGAGAGTCTCTCTTGAACAAATCTGCATGGATGCACCAAGCATCAAACTTTGAACAAAAATAAAAAAAACACACCCCATCTTGAAGACTTTACCGTAGCGGAAAACCTACTAACTGTTACAAAACGCTGATTACTCCTTTCAAAGATATTACAGGAAACATAACCATATCAACAATTACATGATTTTCATTGTTAAATAACAGCATGTTTATTATATTATATTTTTAACATCTGTTTATTATTAGTATCAGATGTCATTTTAAAGGTTTAGGAAAAAAAAAATCCTTATATTAGACTTATTTTAGAGGACCATAGGAGTAGCATAGGATATTAAACACTCATTTTAAATATTACCAAAATCTGAGTACCATTTGCTCTCACAGCACTAAGGGGAATTATTTTATAATGGATGAAAATAAAATAAAATAAAACAGTATAGTATAAATAGATCCATGAGATTGCTCCCTAGTTAATAGTAAGACCAACACATTGCACTGTATCTGAAACCGACCAAGATTTCAGACTCCTCAAGGACGCTCATCTCATCATAAACTTCTAGAACGACACCCCAAAGCTCATAAAACAAAACACGATGCCTCAGCACGCATATAGAGTTAAAGCAGTGAACAGCTTATACACAGAGGAATTATTAGGTTCTGTCTTTATGAATTTACCAGAGTCCATTCCCACTGAGGAAAGCTTGCAGACGCAGATGATGACTGGGCATCTGTACTGGAGCCGTGTTGTGGAAGGCCACAATCAAGCCAATCAGATGCAGTCGTGTCTGTGCTAGTGTTAGAGTCCTCCACAGGTGGATTTAAAGGAAGTTGGAGAGTTGTGGAACATTCTGTCATTTCATTGTTTGTGATCTCAGGAGAAAGAGACTGAAAGGTATCTGATTTCGTGCAGGGAAACAATATTTTAAAATATGAGTTTTTACAAATGTTTATTAACACAATGTAGTATAGCTTCATACACTTCACACAGAGTTGCCTTTTCTTTCCTTGGACAAATCCTTACCCTGCATAGTGGTATTAAGGGAATTGCTGTCCTCCAGGTTGCACTGTAAAGGGAGCATTGGTACTTGTGGTGCTGTGAGTGTTCCAGCATCAGTGTTCTGCTCTGCACAGAAGCTTAAACCTGTGTTCCCACTTTCCTGAGCAGCTATTACAGAGACACTGCCTCCTACAGAAAATAAAGCAAGCACAAATCTGAGAAGATCTCAGATAACTCACGATTGGAAGCTTGTCAAATCAGGTACCTCAAAACACACTCCAGGACGGACAAATCAGTAGTCCAGGCACTCTGGACAAGCAAATGTTGTGTCCAGGCTATTAAGGTCTTGTTTGTACATAATCAGAAAAAGAAGAAAACTCTACTCTATTGCTGCATGATACTGAAGTAAAATGTGATATGCGATAACTTACGCAGTACGATAAAGCTATAAGTGTGTAAAATCAGTTTGATTTATATTTATATATATATTTCTATATTTAAAAACTAAAAATGATGTAACCAACAAACATGACTCATGTTCTTTTGAGGAAAAGAAAGCATTCTCTGCTATCTGCGTCACCCTGAAATTTTGACCTTTCGTACCTTTTTGAAGTATTAAAATCATTCAGTTGTCGCGAGCCCTTGCGAAATGCATATCGTGATATTTACATATGTGATTTTTCCAGAATTTCAATACATTGTGCAGCCCTACTCTACTCCTTTATGATATTCACAAAATAAAGGTTTTGATATGGTATGTAGCTATGTTCAAACACAATGCATGCCATAGTGGAACGTATTCTTTTAGAATTTTAATTTATTAAAAAAATAATAATAATAATAAATAAATAAAATAAGGTTTTCGCTCTAGCCAATCGTGGGTGTTTGTGAGCTCATGTATGCGAAAGAGGGCAGATATGGCTTTACTCCAAGTGTGTTACGGTGGGAAGAGCTGGCTATTGGGTGAGAATTGGCAAATGACCTATTTGGATAGAAAATTTGGAAAAAATAAAAAATACTATTTTTTTATATACTATAAAACATACTCTTTTTCCCTTGTGTGTGTTCATAACAGTGCCTGTTTAAACTGCCCGGAATCAGGTGTATATCTGTTCTTGAGGGAAATTATTTGATTTATCCAGGCCTATGTTAGTGCTGAACAGTGGGTGTGTAGCTCTATGTATAGGACCTATTCTGGATAAAATGGACATGTGCAATTATCTGTACCTGTATGAACTGATCTGAGGGATTTGTCCAGCTCTTTAGTGTATTTATCGATGATGTGCTGCAGACTGTTACTGCAATGCAAGGAGTCTGTTGTCTTGGAAAAACTAAAACCACACAAGCTGCTGGAGCAGGTGAGGGAGGCCCCAGGCCTTGCAGAAAATTCATTACTGAACAAAGAAGTATCTGAGAGAGAGAGAGAGAGAGAGAGAGAGAGAAGGAGAGGGAGAGGGAGAGAGAGAGAGGGAGTGAAATAGAGTGGAAAAATGTCAAAAAAAAAAAAAAGGCATTGTCTTAGATAAGTCAAAGAAAAATGTATAATTAAAATCAAGAAGCCTAGCTTCTTATGGAAAACTTGGATATTTTGACATGGTGGTGGTAGCATCATATTCAGAGTCACCCTCGGCCTCTTGGTTGCTTGGTCATCAACTTTTGAGGGTGGCCTCCTCTAGGCAAAGTCTCTTTTACTAATGGATTTATTGGTGCTCCACATGATTTCCAAAAAAATGTTTCTTAAAATCAAACCCTAATCGCTGCTTTTCCAGTCCTCTGGTCTTCATAATGCTGTTCGTTCATGTATAATCTCTCACAGATATGCATCTAATTATGTGACTTCTGCAACTAATTGCAAATATTGCACCAGAACTAATTTAGGGGATTCAGAACAAACACAATTTCTTTCAAGGGGGGTGTAAGGGTTTTTTTGGTATGTTTTAAAATGACTGAGGTCACTACCGTACCTGTAATATTGAAGTTGGGATCATGTTCACTAGAGATATAGCTTCCTGTTGATAGGGTGGTGGAAGAGAGAAAATCTGGCACACCAGGGGCTCCATCATGTGGTAAGCCCAACTCCAGCTGAACACACACACACACACACACACACACACACACACACACACGTTAAAAGGACCATATGATTACAGTACATAGTAATTGTTCACAAATAAACATCCAACTATATGTATAGCCATAAAACTATTATTTCTGCACCTAGACTTACATTATTATTTGCACAATGCTCTCTCGCACATTCATTCTCAAACCTTAATACATACACAACACTTATCTAATAGCCACACAAAGTAACAGGGTCAATCCGAGAGTCACAGGAGTAGCAGAATGGTGATTTAGAGAGCTAGTATTAGATAGCATAGCTGGATAACACACTCACCTCCTCTACTTGCTGCTGCTCTGTAGAGTCTGTTCCTGAATAAAGAAATCAGCATGAAGACTGAAGAATACAATGCAAATTTTGTAGAAAGGCTCCAACATGCATCAGAAGAACAGTTATTCTGTTTATATCGTTTATATGCTGATTTATAGCAGTGTTATATTTAACAGATTCAGTTGCTTCAGTCTTAGTTTTTTAAAATAGTAATATTTTAGTCATGGTTATTAGTTAGTCTGACGATGTTTAGTCAATAAAACTAAATATTTCAGCCTTTTGTCATCTCAAGTTTCCACATGCGATAAATTTTAATTCTTACTTAAATGAGATACCAGACTACTTTACAAATGCAAACTGCCATTACAGGCTCATTAAAGCTTTTCTCCTTTTCCTTCTTTGTTGGCAAAAAGCATCATATAGCTCTGACACGAACATGCAGCAGTTCCTTCATGCGCAGGTGCGTAGGTGGGAGCATTTAATAACGTTACTCTAATGAGAACATGTATTATACAGCATATACTTAATAAAAGTAACGGAGTGACTTGGGTGATGTGTCATCAGGTACGCCAGTTCTAGCTAGCTAGTATCATATCAGCTTAACAAGGCAGACATTACAAAAAGCAGTTTTCCCCAGGGAATCAGTGGGGTTGCAAATTTTGCCAAGCATGTAAAGTGTAAAATATTTCTCTAGCTACCAAGCTTAAGCATACATACGCATATATACATAGGCATACACATAGCACAACACATCATCCTGTATAATCGCCTTAAGGTTGCTATACCTACGAGTTTACCTACGAGTTCAACTGCCTATATCTTTACCTGCACGTGAAGTTGCTGATTCCAGCTGTAGTGTCTCTCTCCATGACAGTTTGCTGGGTCTGTGTGTGCTGTCCTCTGAACTCATGACCTCTGAGCCTAAGCTCGGCCCCTGACTGCTCCCTGAACCCACGGTGGGTGGAGTCAAAGAGAGACTGCAGGAGTTAGAGTAATCTGAGCACTCTGCTGACGAGCTCTCCATACACACCTCAGCAGCTGAAATAAATCAGATTTATGTCTATCAGTATTTACTCTTCAGAAATAACAGGCTTTCGTTTTTCAATTTATTTAAGTGATGTAAGCTGAATGCAGACGTGTTCATGCTGTTCAACGGCAGCAAAACTATATTTATATTATATTACTATATTTATTTATATGCAGCATAATAAGCTCAATCGGAATAAACATTCATGTGCACAGTTAGTGGGAATAGAGTAACCCTGATGGCGATCCCAGTGAAATTAATATCTGATTGAACGAGGTTTCAATAATCAGGTAGATCAGGCTGGTGCACTAACAAACTGCATGAATGTGCGTGCGTATGTGCGTGCGTGCGTGTGTGTGTACCTGTATCCATGGTAACATTAACTGGAGTGTCCACTTCCTCAATGGTGCTGAGTTTGTGCTGCTCAAAGTCATGCAGGAGGATTTGGAGCGTCCGTGGTGGGCAAGAGACTGGCGGATTCACTCGTACACCACTTGCTGACTCGCACAGAGAATGTTCTGCAGATACACGATTTGCTGTACAATTAATAAAGAATAATAGTCAGTGATAACACAATGATAGGACAATAATCAATCAATCAGCTAAAGACCAGACCTTCCTAAGTTGAAGTGGGAATGTTGGAGAAGGAAAAGCACTAAAATGTGTAGGACAGTGGGGACTCCAAGAGCTGTGCTACAGTATATAGCATCATGAATGAGACAACTGCTCAATAATAGGTGTACATAATAAACCACTGCTTCAGTAAATACTGAAAAATAAAATGGTGTTAAATAAATATCATAGTGTCTCACCACTGGAGTCAAACACAGGAGTTTGTTGGGTGTGGGCATGGCTCTGACTCGGTGATGTAGAGACCAGGAGGGGTTCATTACTTTTCTCATAATCCTTCACAGGAGCGTCCTTAACAGCACTGTCATGCATTCCCAGTGAGATTGACTGCTCCTGACATAAAAGCAGAAATAATAGTTCAGGCACATATACCATATTATTTAACGCAATATACCATATTTATTATTATTTATTACTTATTTTTCCTTGTTTTTCTCCAATCCTGGTTACCTCTGCATGCTGTGCTCTGAGTAATACATGCAGGGCCTCTCTTTGTTTTCGTATCCGATCTCTGACCTGCTGCTTTTTCTCCATTTCCGAGTCCCAACATGGGGCACTGTTCTCAACCTCTTCCTGCAGGACACCACCAGGATCTTTTGAGACCTGCTGAGAGATCGGAGTGAGGTGTGTGGGCGGTGCCCGAGAACGCTTGCTTCGCAGATATTCCAGAAACACAGCAGGGGGGAGTAGAGGGACTTCTTGAAGCTCTGAAGTTCCATCTGATGGCCTCTTGTCTAATAAGGAGCTGGCTGCTGGTTGTGGAATCAAAGCCAAGCCATTCTCATGCACTGAGTGAGAGATACTGATAGGCGCCGAGACAGGTTGTGCCATTACATGGGTATCTGGGTGTTTGGTTAGGGCGGGGCTGGGACTAGGTAGGGGAGGCTGAATGAGCAGTGTTGGGTCTGCCAGGACAATATTGTTGTGGCTTTGCTTTACATTCACCACTGGTGTCTCACGAGAGACAGGGCATCCAGTGTCAGTGTTTAAAAGGGGTGCGATGGCATTGGAGAGTGTCCTGTGAGGCAAAGAAGGAAAAGAGCAAATGGTTTTCTCATTAACTGAAGGTGGTGGTGTTTGTGTTGCCGCCATGGTAACAGGAGCATAGCGTAGCTTCAACGTTTGCTTGTATTCCTCAAGACTCCGACAAGCCTCATCAATAGTTTTCTTATGAAGTCTAACACACACAAACAAACACAAACACACAAACAAAGCTTTTAACACATTCATCATAACTCAACTACACAGCACACACATTTATATCTTATATATATATTATTATTACATTAGTCCAGATAGTACTGACTTATTTCCCCCTTTGTGCTATCTTTAAAACAATTAAAGACATTAAAACGATGACTAATCTATAAAAAAGTGCTCTTATTGAACTTGCAGTGTTACTACTGCTTTACTTCTCTTCCTTTTTTTAATCATGTAGGAATTTTCCTGCTGAGATAAGAGTTACACCACACTTGTGACTAGACATGTTGAGCTGTACTTTTTGGCAAAATTTAAGTCTGTATCATGACAAATGACATAAAAGCCATGACCTATTTGCAAATTATGTAAAAGACCTTAGAAAAAAAACTCTAAGATTAATGTGACTAGAAAAATTCTGTAGTGCTGAAAGAGAGCTAAAGAGAGAGAAGTGGTGCTCGTCATCACATATACACACTAACCGGTTCTGCTTCAGGAGTCTTTGCTGATACTGTTGGAGTCTCTGTATGTGCATACTGTCTGACAGAGGGGCCGACACCTTCGCCTGGTCAGAAACAAACAAAGGTTTTCCACTCAAACGCACAATCTAATAATTTTCCAGTAATAAATGTGTTACCAGTAGGAATACTACAGTGAAACCCGTTTCAGTAGACACTGATGCACTGTTATTAAATATCCTTAAAACGCAGCCTGAAAACCCACCTCAGGTGAAGGTTCAGAAACCATTTCCTGTGGTGGTGTTGGCGTTTCCTGTAAACTACACATCCCAGAAGGCACTTGTAAAGCATCCTGTAGCCTCTGCCTACACAGTTGTGCCTCCTGTAGCTGAAGCTCCAGACTCCGCCGGTTCTCCTCCAGCTCCTGTAGCAGGGCAAACTGCTCCTCTTGCTGCCTGTTCAGCTCCTCTTCCTGGACGAGAAAGAAAGCCAGAGGACATCTCAACACCAATGGTGAGACTGATGCTGCTTGCAATATAGTCAGAAGCCCCAGTGATGTAATGCATTGCTCATTCCTAATAGCTTCATTGTCCAGCTACAACCAAACGTCACGGAGTTTATGAACTAAACGAAGCACACTTTCCTCCCCATCACTCACCCTCACTCTCCTGTCCATTTCTGTGATCTGCTTGTCTGGCTGCAGCATGGGTCCAGCCACAATGGAGTCTTCACTCACCTTGGAACCTGAGAAAAGGAGTGGGGAAACAAAATAAGCTAGATTCCCTAACAGCTGAAATGTTAACAATACCAAGCCAAAGACAGAGATACAGGTGATAAAACAAGCAGACTGACTATTTTCTGCCAGTGATGTGTCAACTGTGCCTTCTTCCAGGCTAGAAGCTTGCTGCCATTCCAGATTGCTCGGCGATCCATGTTCATTGCCGGTGTTCTCCACTCTGATGCTTCCTTGCCTTTCTGCAGGCTCCCTCGTGCTCCACTGATCCCTCTGAGTCCTGATACGATCCAGCAGCCTCCTCAGAGCCATCCTGCCCGTACCCTCTGCAGGCACTGAGGACCCTAAAGACATGCACCAGAGAAAGTTTATTAGTGCAAATATTGAATAATATTAAATTATTTCAACAATTTATTGTGCATAAAATTAAAAAAAAAACAAAAAAAAAACATCAAAATCCTCACTCATAGACTGGCTCTGAGAAGCAACAGGCTCCTCTCCTGCATCTTCCTCTTCCTCCTCACATGGCGTCTCCTGGGGTTCAAGGGTCACGTCCAGGTCCAGGTCACATTCAGTTCTACTGTCAGTTTTAGCAGACGGAACAGGAGGAGGAAGAGGCTCTGACACCAACTGAAGCACCAAGTCATCTCTGATCTCTGGAAAAGACCAAACCATCAGTTAAACCATTCATTTGTGATTTTGTTTCTGCAAACTGAAATCTATTTATTATCTACACTTTGCCTATACAGCTTATCTTATGCTGTATTTACACACCTCAACACCTCACACAAATAATAATGCAATTAAAATATTCACTATTACCACCGAGTGTAGAATTCTCAAAGCGAACTTGTCAGATCTTGATTAATTTTCTCTAACACAGGTTTATATGAACATGCTTGTTCTATACGTTATCATTTCCATAGTAACAGCTAGTTATGCTCAACATATCGTATAATATATGGTGAATTTTATTTAACATTTATGGAAGGAGTCTCCAGTGTCAGCGCTTTGCAACATTCCATACGGTTTCCCACATATAGCGAAGTCTTCGGGATAGAGGAGCTTACGTATTCCGGTTTCTTGGTAACACGACAAGCTCCCTTTTTGTCTTATTAACATCAAGAGAGACAGAAAAAACACAGCTCGGTGATGGGATGGCTGTTTATAGCTTCAGTAACATAAGCGATAACCGGAACTATCCTGTCTCACAGACGTTCCCGAACATTAAATGTAAATATATACGGATCAAAAGTATTCAGTGTCATTCATTAATACATTCAAAATTGTGATCGTTGGTAAATTGCTGTGGTACAAGAGAAATAAAACATTTTATTTCTCTTATACGATATGCCGTTATAGGAAAATAATCAACTTTGGATGGTAATAGTGAGCCTGCTTAGCGTCAGGTTGCATCACACCGTCCCGTTTTTGATTATTTTCCTATAACAGCATGTCCTGTCGTGTTTTATTACTTACATATATATATTGATTTTTTTTTTTTTACCAATGCTCTACCTAGGGTAAATGCCTTGCACACCCCGAGTAGTGCACTATGTTTAGTGTATGCCATTTGATATTCAGCCCCACAAAAAAGTGGCGGAAAAATGGCACCAAATAAAATGTGGTAAAAGTACATCTGTCTTTTCTTTCTTTCTTTTTTTTTTTTTTTGTTTTAACTCGAGTAAAATTTAAAGGTAATGTAATCCACACTGTAACTATTCAACTACACAAGTGCAGTTCGTTTTTATAAAAAGCTACCCGTGCATGCGTTTTACACGACATGCTTTAAATCAAATTTCTATCAAACTTGTTGAAGAGGAGAATTAGGGATGTGTCCTGGCCGGTCCTTCTCAGTTACGCTGCCTTTATTTTCTTTTAATCCTTTGCTGCATTTAATGACGTAATAATGTTACTGGAAACATGTGTTGAAGGAACTGCTGGACTACCTTTATCTTCAGTGCACAAGTCCTGAAAGGCCATTTCCAGGTCTCTCTGCTGCTCGGCTCTCAGATCATCATGTCTGTAGAGCGGCTGGAAGATTTGCGCTGGCATGCTATTCACCACGTGTCTGCGCCGCTGCAGCTCAGCCTGCTGCAGTCGCCCCAATTCGCACAGCAGCCTCGCATTGTTCTTCCCAACACACACAAGCACATTTTTTTTTTATTTTTATGAGAATAACCTTGATTAACATCAGAAATCGGGAGATCTGACATGTATCCGTGTCTATTTAAAGAGGGATACACCTCTCTTAGATCACCTGTATGCCTTTTTCCTTACGAAGAGCGTGGTCTCCTCTAAGTCGTGCCCTCTCGAGTTGCTCCTGCCTATCACGGGCTTCTTCTTTCTCCAGCTCCTCCAAACGCCGAGCCTCCAACGCTGCTGCCTCCTGAGCATCCGGCTACAGGAATATCAGGAACATCAACCATGTGGTAATAAAAAGCATCAGAGAAGTAATATAAAGCCTGATGATTCTGAGTGATATTTTGTGATTTTAATGCATACTTCCTGTAATTGCTGAATTTATGGCCAATGAAAAAAAAGACTTTTATGCCCTTTTTCTTCTTCTTTTTTTTGATCAATTTACTGATCAGTTTCATGAATTTAATGCTCAATTAATCCGACAGACTAGTAGGCATGTTTTGTTTTCTACTGCTTGCATTCTATTGGACCCAGATTATTAGACCAACCAATATGAAGATTATGATTCATTAAGCAGGTGTTTAGTTTAATTCCCATCAAAGAACAAAATGTCTGCACAAAAGGATTTTGCCTGTCATTTACTCGTCACAACTATAGAAACACAAGCACATCCGTGTACCTGCACTGTGTCTGTTTCTGTTTCTCTGTCCACTGCTGTCTCTGGGATGTGGTAGTGTGTGATGGAGTAATGGTCCACGTTGGACATCTTGGGTTGTAGTGGAGTCTGAATCGCAAGACTCTGATGATTTATATAAAAAATAAATAAATAAATAAAAAAGGACTGGAAATTACAACAACTTCAAAACATTTCCATTATTTTCTAATTGTTCTTTCATCCAATACTTTGTTAAAAAAAAAAAAAATGAAGGGATAGTTTGGCCAAATTTACATTTAATTCATCTTCTCTTGTCACAAATGTAGTCAGTCATCCAAGATATATTTAGTGCCAAAAGTTTGCTTCTTTAGTTTTGCTAATGTAGATAACAAGTGAATGAAGCTTATAGCTACCAATTTAGCATCATGCTAAACAGCATGTCTGAATCAAATACTTAATGAATACAGTTTCATGAATTAGCAGAGGAAGCCTGTATTAGTTACAGTTGAATATACAAATCAAATTAGAACTGTCCCAAAAGTCTCTACACCTAGGGGAAATTAACAGCTTTTTGCTAAATATCTTCCAAAAGTTTTCATACTCGGTTTATGTTATATATTTTTTTCAGACAGCCTTGAAGAACGCCTTTGACAAAATAAGAACGTATTGAAATCATTCTCATGGCTGGATCGGGAAGCTGTCGCAAGGTTGCGATGGACTTTAACAGGAAACATGGCGAGAACATCACACGCGACACTGTTGCCAAACTTATTAACAAATTCAAAAAGACTGGAAGCGTCACGGACCGACCGAGAAGCGGACGTCCACGAACATCCACTGATGAAGGCACGGCTGACCAGGTGCTGGCACACACACATAGTCCCCTATGTATGGAGACTTTTAGGACACTCTGTATATTATCATCTGAACTACGTCTAACTTACATTCCTGCCACACCTTCTACCTGAGTCTGATGCTGTCTAGATATTAAACTATGCCCTGAGGAAGAAACCTGGCTTCAAGATGGCAGCTTCAACTGTTTTTTAGCCATGCTGAGACCCATTAAAAATAACTGTAGGCAATAAAACACTCCAGGACATGATGTTATACGAAAACAGTCAACTTCAGGGAGATAACAGTAATTCTGCTTCGTGTCAGCCCACATCACACCATGTCATCGTTGATTTATTTTCCTCTAACTGCACTCCTCCAGGGATTTTATTCCAGCCAAGTGTTCTGTAAAAGAGCTGTAGCACTCTGTAGTTAAGAGAGTGATGATGATTCTGAGAGAGCGCTTATACACCGATGAGGTTTTGCTCAGAAAGAGAGGATTGTTCAAGCTGTACCTCTATGGGGTCTGGGCCAGAGTGAGGAAGGCTGGCGATTTTTGCTGCCCTCTCCTTCTCCACCATCAGAGCCTTCTTCCGTGCTTCGACGTGTCTGTGTTAGAACAACACAGAACAACCTCTGCCATTAATAGGCTTTTATTCAACACACAGGACACAAATTACAGTGTGCTTCAGTCTCATCTGTCATGCTGCAGAAAAAGACTTGCTGCTCTCAACCATAATCAGCGTGTCATTTTAGGAAAAAAAAAAAAAAAAAAAAAAACAGCCTGCTGACGTGAATAGGTGAAAGTGACGTGAAGGGATGAGAGAGAAAAGGAAAATCAGCTTTATATGATCTGCTTGATTATATAATGTAGGGCTGATTACATTATACGTGATGTGTCATTATAAAGAGATCAAATCGCCAATGCCTGATTAAATCCTCCTTTCATCCAGCTCCTAGTCTACATAAATATCTTACCGATTCCGCTGCTCCGCTTCAGCCTGTCTTTGGGTGATGAGGTTTCGGAGAGCTTTCTGATGCCTCTCTGCTGCTCGCGTGTCATTCTGTTCCTTTTTCAGAGCCAGAGCTTCCCGATTCGGCTCCTGTACACACACACACACACACACACACACACACACGTTTAAAACACACTGTCTATTAAAAAGCAAACACCTAAAGATTCCTGATAAGTAGATAGTTATTTTGTGAAAGCAGTTACACAAATAATTACCACCAAAAATCACCACAAATCTGCACGGCTCTGTAAAATAACGTTAGATTACTTAACAGATTATTTAGCTAGCTTACAGTGTTGACAGATACTACGTGTAACTACAACACATTTCCTTCCACAGGGAAAAGGACACAAACCCGGTTTACTCAAATGTTTAAATGGAACTTAAACTCAAATTCAAACATCACACACTTGCAGTGAAGTTTTTAGAAGCACTCGGAGAATGCTAATGCTGTTCATGTGTCGTTTTGTCCAACTTGCCAACAGAAAATAGTTAACAGTAATTCAAGCACCATCAGGTCGAAACCAAGGCATTTGCATGTTTAAGTGTGTTCGCTAATAATAAAAAAAAATGCTGTTAAAGAAAAACAATCAACTCCAGCATGCTAACATTAACTCTGCTTTGTGTCAGGCTACATCACCCGACCTTAACGTTGATTATTTTTCTATAACAGATTGTGTTTTTTTCCTCACTTTGATCCTATATAACAAATGTTATTAATGAAGAACTTAAAAGCAACAGATGTTCTGTTAGATCACTATTAGCACTGGATTGTGCTCTCTTCCCACTCACGTTTTCTTTGGCATTGCGCTGGCCTTGACCCACATCTCTGAGGTTTTCCTTGTACAGTTTCTCCAGGGCTTGTATTCTCTCTCCTCTCTGCTTCTGCCATTCATCCTGGAGCGCTGTGGCGAGACTCTGCAGCTCTCTCTCTTTCCTCTCCTGCACTTCACGCCGCACCTGCAGCGCAATGTAACGCTCTTGTTCCCGTACCTTCAGTTCCAAAATATTAAAAAACATGTTACTATACAACACTGTCGACTTTTAAGCAAACAGAATGATGAGTCTATGTCTAGCTCTGCGTGAGATTAGCGCTGCGTGAGGTTTCGTCAGTGCACGCAGCACTTCTGCTCTGCTGGCAATTTGTTAGTAAACTTGAATATGGTGATGTATATTGTGCATCATAGGCGTGCCGTCAAGTATCGTGAAGAGATGAAACTTATGACTATCCCTTCATGTTGTAATTACAGGTTAGGAAATTATTATCATAACAGCTTCAGACCCTACTGGTGATGGAGTGATGGAGGGATGGAGTGATGGAATTTTGCTCTTTTTAGATAGACAGACAGACAGACAGACAGATAGGTAGATAACTGAACTTTGCTCTTTTTATATAGATAGATAGATAGATAAATAACTGAACTTTGCTCTTTTTATATAGATAGATAGATAGATAGATAGATAAGTGAACTTTGCTCTTTTATATAGACAGACAGACAGACAGACAACTGAACTTTGCTCTTTTTAGATAGATAGATAGATAGATAGACAGATAACTGAACTTTGCTCTTTTTAGATAGATAGATAGATAGATAAATAGATAGATAGATAGATAGATAGATAGATAGATAGATAGATAGCTGAACTTTGCTCTTTTAAGATAGATAGATAGATAGATAGATAGATAGATAGATAGATAACTGAACTTTGCTCTTTTAAGATAGATAGATAGATAGATAGATAACTGAACTTTGCTCTTTTTAGATAGATAGATAGATAGATAGATAGATAGATAGATAGATAGATAGATAGATAGACTGACAGACAGAACACGCGTGTGAAGGTATTATTAGTAACTCACTTGCTGTAATCTCAGTTTTCTTCTTCTCTGCAGTTCTTCTCGGATCAGCTGCTCCTCCTCATTAGGACTCAGTCGACTCAGCTTTGTGCTTTTTCCTTTCATACTGCAGTATTATTCTGATCAGCTTTTGTTCTAATCACTCGACTGTGTAACTCGCAAAGTAGCTTAGCTTGAATTTAAGCTAATCCGCTGTAGCACTACTTTATCTCGGGTTGTTAGCTTAGCAAATCATTTCTCCGTGGCTCATCTCTGACTGTAAACATACTGTACATCATGAGGGATGACGTACAGGACAGATCTGAATGCTGTGTTTGCTAAAATCCATGCCAACGTTTCTTTTGAACACCCCGCCTCTCCAAGCTGGGCTTGACAGTTAAATAACTTGCGTAGCTACCAGGGTTGCCAGATTTGCAAGACAAACTCTACCCCAAACCATTAAAAACTAGCCTAACGAGTGCAATTTTCAAACCATATACTAAGCTTCAATATCGACACTAATATTTAACGTAACATTTTAAAAATTAATATCATACTGACTATATTTACCTATTTAGCAATGACACGATTAATCTAACGCACAGAAAAAAAACCCCAACAATCTGACACACAATTCCACCAGTTATAGAGAGCAATCTGGCAACCCGGCTATCTCCTCCAACGTATCAACAATAGTTTATTTACTTCCGGTTGACAGCTAGCTAGTTAGCGTATCATATTTAATTCGCCGTAGCTACTTACTAACCAGTGATTAGATTAAACACGTCATTTTTAAATAAGTATTTTTAATAATAATAATAATAATTTTACGTTTGAATGTAGTATTTGCTATAACCCATGCCAGGTGTTAATCCACAGCTGAAGCGCTTCCGTTTTGAATAGACCGCCTAGTGTTTTCTCCAAGATGGCGGCTGTGAGAGCCAGAGCGGCTTTCTTCTTCTTCGATTTGATGAGGTTGACAGAAATTAGTTTTACCGCCACCTGGTGGACTGGATGTTTCGCTGGAACCCCAAAAGCCCCTTTACTGTTTGTTTCTTTTTTTCTTTTTTTTCTCCTTTCATTGAATTGTAGGTGCTGTAGAATTAATGGGATACTTGGTCCATAAAAATAAGACTACAGATGTCCCAGTTCTGAGCCTTTTTCAGCCTTTTCAGTGCTTGTTCAGACTTTTAGCTGGTCATCTGGTCAGGTCTGATGGTTTTATATGAGTTTCAGATTTGATTGCAAGTGGTAAAGTGGTGCTCTGACTTCAAGAGCAGCTCTGGATTAAGCTCATGGAGAAGGCTGTGATGTTCTTCAATAAGACTGGACAAATATATTACAGCTTCTCGTGTAAGGGATGGCGAGGAAATGAATTCCACACATGACAGCAACAGAAAAAGTAGCTCACAACGATCAAAAGGTTCAACAAAACATATGGTTACACAACTTCACTATTTGTCCATATAGCACACAGTTATAGAAGGGAATTATTTATAATTGCACTATCCGTTAGCACCCAGATGAAGATGGGTTCTCTTCTGAGTCTGGCTCCTCTCAAGGTTTCTTCCTCATATCGTCTCAGGGAGTTTTACCTTTGCCACCGTCACCTCTGGCTTGCTCATTAGGGATAAATTCATACATTTACAATTTATATCCTGAATGTATTTATTTCTGTAAAGCAGCTTTGTGACAATGTCCATTGGTAAAAGTGCTATACAAATAAAATTGAATTGAGTTGAATTGAATGATTATTGGCTACAGAAACCATGTGACCATATGCCATGGGGAAGACATGGCAACAGACACCACATTTGTGACGCTGATTGTTGTAGGGCAGTATCATGGCTTGTAAGCTTGTTCTTGGAGATGGCTGTGGCTTTATTAGAGGTATCTGAAAAGCCATAGTCAAATATATTTCTTATGAAATTAATATTAAATTATGAACAAATATATATATATATATATATATATATATATATATATATATATATATTATTATTATTATTATTATTATTATTTTACACATTTACTATGTCTTGTGAATTTTTAAATTAACAGAAAGGAAAACACAATACATTTAAATTAAACAATTCATTTTCTCTTTCTTTATAGAATGTGTAGGTCTTTATAAGTCTTCGTTTTTACATATTAATATTTTACATATGCTTTTGTCTCCCTTTTTATTTTGATTAAAATAATGTTTAAACAGGACCATTATCTTGACAACAGCTACATTTACATACACATCAATATTCAAATTTTAATCGGAATTAGGCAATATTCTAATTAGTACAGAGTCATGTAAATGCAGCAACCTGATTGGCTGATTCATATTAAGACAATATTCTGATTCCCCAAATTCTAATTCCCACCACTGGAATATGCCTGTTTTAGTTGGAAATTTGTTGCATGTAAACCACCTTTTATGCAGAAAATCCACTGAGAGGAGAGATATGTGCATGCTCAGTCCGCAAGGAATTGTGGGAGATAACAGAGGTTTAGCTGTAGCCTAGGCATTTAGGAATGGCAACTAGGGCATACTCGTATTCGGAATATGGCTGCAACCCAAATATAGACCTTAAACGGAATTTGATGTGCATGTAAACATAGCCAATCACTGGCTACTGGCTACTGTTGTGGCTAAGAGCATAACCTAGTGGTCATAGGTGTTACTACAACACCTTATCACACCTTATTAACGCCTGTTAACTGGATCGTAATAGCTGCCTGAGTTAGCTGTGTAAAACACAAAAGTGTTCACTGGTTCAGGTTTATGTTGTCCACAAATCACAGAGGGAAATACACAATCACCAAACATCGATAGTACCATGAAAGAAATGTCCCTGTCATCTTTTCTGAGAAACTATAAGTGCAGTAAATATTAGAGACGTCAATGCTGGCAGCGTTTTTGTAAAAACTCTTGCCTATATGATGCCAGCATTCAGCTTCCTTAAACTTAGGCTACCGTCATTTTGTGTAAACCCCATGTAGGACTAGGCTAGCAAAACCTTAAAAAACATTTTTTTAAAAACAAGCTAATAACTAACTATTGAGTAAAAATGAAGATAAGTATTCCCTCTAAACTGGCAACATGATGGTCTACTGAAAGAGAGACAATTTACTTGTAAGGTTAATCAGTATTATTGCATATTTAATCTATATTTCATTGTTTTTCACATAACATTCAGGCTCTAACACAGCTACATGCTAGCAGTAAGGACCACTGGAAGGCTTTAAAAATAAAAGTTGTTTGCTTCCTTCACTTAACACTTTTGTCTTTTCCACACTACATTTCTGCATTTTATCATTAACGACGTACATATTTTCAGAGCTAGTAGTTTTGAGTTCATAGTTTGATTAAACTAGGCAATCTGAACTCAGTTCAATTTAATTTATATGGCACTTTTATAATTACTTTAGATATTATCACAAAGCAGTTTTACTGAAATCCAGAAGTAGATTTATATTTGGTTTCCTAGTGAGCAAGCCAGAGGTGGGTGAAACTGGGGAGGAAAAACACCCTGAGATGACATGAGGAAGAAATCGTGAATGGAACCAGAGATAAAAAAGGAACGAATCCTCTTCTGGGTGAGACGGGATTAGTGGGATTATATACAGTAACAATGCAGTATACAGGTGTAGAAGAGTAGAAACAAACCATAGTAATTGTGTTGAAAGGATGCTTAGTATGATCAGATTGTGAATAAGTGTCCTGGGATGAGCACAGATATGATTACAGCAGCAGAATTTAGGTACAAATCTGTAGAATGCAGGTGAGATTATCCACTGAAGCAAGGGTGAGACTTATTATACTCAAACATTGCTATAAATATGTCTTTAGCTACAGTTATTGAATTATTATTTTACCTATCTACAATATGTTCAGCACTTATTTATTGATTGCACTGAAAACACGAATGCTCATTTTTAATGCTTTGAAATTTGCTGATATCACCAAAATGCAGATTTGGAAGAAGACACATTTTTGGACGTGAAAAATCTTCTTCTGTGGCAACTTTGCCTCTGGTTAGTCCTTGCCGTCACATGATCTAAACACAGTGGCCACCACAGCAAGTGAAAATATGTAGAATGATCTGCTCATTCAAAACCTAGAAGTAATTTCACTCTTCATCTTGTGTGAACGGTCACCCTTGCACAGACGTATAAAGAAATGTGTAAAGAAATGATTTGTTTTGTGTCGTAAATACCACTGATTGGCCATTTAAACCAGTGTGTACAGTTGTAGCAGCTGTGTTTAGTATAGAGATGACATGGTGGTGTGTTTGGTCTTTTAGGATTCGTTGTAAGACCTCGTATTTCTGCTCCGCATCATTCTGTGTAAGACGATATCTCATGCATACAAAGAACCACCCTGGTCTTCCTCCATGATTAGGAAAACTACCTAAAGGCCGTGTGATTTTCATTTATGTGTACGGTCACGGATCAGGTTTGACTGGATTTCTATTTGCACAAACAGTTTGAGCTCTGTGTTCAGCTTCAGCACAACTTTGGCCTGGTTTACGAGAAGGTAAGCTTCAACTGACGGATAAGTTTGAAGTTAAAAGTATATGTTTGAAATTTTTGGAATCTGTATATCATACCATCTTTTTGGAGTTTCGTTTAATTCACTTTGAAGAGATGAAATTTTATAAGTACTTCTCTGAGTTTGGATCTTGTAAAGGTACCAGAATGGTTTTGGAGACATGGGTTTGGTCCGGATAGAGCTGATGTTAATGATTAAATCCCAGATATAAAATTGTCAGTGATCTTTAATCCTGAACAGAAGACGTGACCTGGCATGACAACTTTTTTTTTTTACACCAATAATGATTATTAAAATTAACATTATTGTGAATAGGGTTACATCTCAGTATAATATAAAATATAAATGCTGTACTTAGTAGTAAATTATCTCTAAGATTATATACATATATATATATATGTATACACACATATATAAAACCCACCAAGATTATTAAGCACTTAATTTATATGCTGGAAACATAATACATGGTAAGATTATTTTAGCATAATAATAATCATAAGCCAAAGTCAGAAATAATGTAACTTTACATTTCATTATATGGGTGTACATGTGTTTATACTCAGGTATGTTTGACATCCTAGGAATTAAAGTAAGTTGAAAATAAATAAATAAATGATTTATTTTCAGAAATCAGTTGCAGTAATAGTGATATAATGACAAGATCATGACGAGATAATAAGGTTTCTTTTCTAAATTCTAGTTTGAAGAAAACTACATCTCATTTTAGCATAAATAGTAGTGCAAAAAATAGAGCCTAAGTCAACAAATAACACATGAAACTAAAGATCTTCTTTATACAGAATGAACTACAGTAGCATACGGCATTTATAACACCGCATATTGATATTGAATTATTTGCATACTACAGTTTCAGATTTGCATATATCATCTCCTTGTTTAAAAACTTCCTGAGTCCTTTTGGTCCATCATCCAATTAATTTGCGAATGATTAAATGAATGATGTATAATGCCTAAAATATGTAATGACTTATTTAATGACTTAGGTGTACTGTAATTTGATCAGTCAGCTCATCATATTATCTTCATCTTCATCATCATTATTCATTGTTACATCGTCTCTGATCATTTCTGAACAGTTTATCAGTTATCAGTTATATCGTTTATACGAAAATTCATTGCGTTTCTACATTATTATACATACACTGCCCTCCAAAAGTTTGGAAACGCCTGAACAAAATAGGGTTTTTGGGCAATATCAGCATAAATCC
>CM075012.1:23583315-23599044 GCA_037576675.1 Pangasius sanitwongsei
GAGGATTTATGCTGATATTGCCCAAAAACCCTATTTTGTTCAGGCGTTTCCAAACTTTTGGAGGGCAGTGTATGTTCTATATTTTTGGAATTCTAAAGGACTTTGCTTCCATTTTGGAAAAGAAAAGCAGATCATACTCTAAGAACATGCTGAAACTTGTGTTTCACATGTGTGATGATTCTTGCAGCGTGCAAGACTCATTCTCACAGCGTTCCCAGTGTATTACGTTACACTCTAGAGAAAAAAATTTCTATATTGTTAGTCATAGCCAGTGGTGTTTTTTTTTTTTTTTTTTCATCTGACAACAACATTCTTTGACTATTCATCCTTCTGGCTTTGATTTTGTAAAAGATGTGATGCTATCTCCATTCTTCTGTTATGCCTTTTTTTCTTATACATTTGCATTTATGCCTCAAGACTGTCATTGTGTTCAACACAATTATCTCAACATAGCAAAATAATAGTGTATTCTTTACACACCAGGAAATTTTACTCTTTGTAAGTCAGCCTTATAATTTATATACAGAGCTTAATTCAGTATTTCTATAAAGCATAAAGATTTCCTGCTACTTACTACTGTAAGGATTTTCATCATTTCTTTTCTACATTATTATTGTTGTATTTCTTGCATTGTTTTGACTTTTTTTTTTTAAGCCTTACTAATAAATCAATGAATGTATGAAGTATATGATAGAACCTTTTGAAATGAAATATGGGATCACAGGAAGTTGTGTTGTTCATTATGGAGTGCCTCATTTTGATTTTTCACCAACAAATGAATCACTGTCACATAATAGACATGAAAAAAAAAACCCATTACAGTTTTGAGTTAAATTTAGATTGCAAATTTATGATGCTAATTAGCAGGAGACTGACTGACCCAAACTAAGTCCTGTTTTTTTTCCCTCAAGTTTACTCTCCAATGAGTTCACGACTCCTTCATGACTCTTTCATTAGTATTGCAGTAATTTATGTAGTAACCTACATAAGAGCATAGGTAGAGAAGTTTACCTCTGCTGTCTTCCTTGTGCCTTCTTATTGTCTCTTCCCCCTCTGAAATCTTCCATGCTCCACTGTTTTTTGTTTTTTTTGGGGTCCTGAGCCAATGTATGACTCTATGACTCAGTCAGTAAAGAAAACTGGTTAGACCATGATGGTGAGTTGTGTTTGTACAGGTGAGTTTTGATTGGTGAATCAACAGTCCATAAAGAAAAACGGGCGTTCACTTTGAGAGCTGTAATACTGTGCTAAAGGTTTAGTAAAAGTTCACCAGAATTGGAAAATGTGTTCAAAGCAATGACAATGTTTATACTCGTCAAAGAAATTGTATATATTTCTGGGATTTCAGGGTAAGCAACTGTAGAATGTGTATTACTAACAAGCTAATTCAAATATTAACACAACAGCACTGTATGTAGACCAAACTGTAAATATTTTTTTTTATTGATTTGAATTGATACAAAATGCATTCAATGAACTCTTCTGCCTTCTGCCTCCAGCACAATGATGTATCTGTAATTGGACTTACATGCAGCCTGATTTGCAAACATTTGAAATAAACTGATGTGCTACGCTGTGCGTTTGTACTAGGGGTGTAACTGAATATGATTATTTTATTCGGAACAGACAATGTGTTCTAATAAATACAAATTTGAATAGGAGGAGCACTATTTGGGGTTTTTTTTCAATAAAGTTTTCCAGAAGGTTTCACAGGGCATGTGGTCGAGGCTAGAGCTGGGCATAAGGGCTGGGAATCATTAAAAAAAAAAGTCACGAAAAAAATGCAGTGCATAACACTTAGAAAAAAAAAAAGAAAGAAAAAGATGCATTACAACACATCCTTAGTAATTGCCTGGTCAGATTCATGATGGTTTAAATTATGCTACTAGTTTGTTTATATTTGTTTATATTAGTTTGTTTAGATAGACTCATCTAAATTTGAGAATATCACAGGCAGGAACAAACAAAAATCCAGTGTTTCTGGAGACAAAGTGACATGGTTTCCTGGTTAAATAAATAAACAAATCCAGTTCAGGCTGCATCCACTTGGAGGTTAAATCCGAATGCAGGTACAGATCCGGATATTTGAAGCACTAAACAGATACAGGTACAGATAGTAACATTGGGTTACTAGTTTGTAAAGAGAGAAGTATGAAGAGTTTTGAAAAAGTGAACATGATTGTGACTAATGCTTGTCGTCTGTCTCTCTCTCTCTCGCTCTCATATATATATATATATATATATATACACATGCAATTCAGTCACAGCAGTGTGTATCCAAATGAGAAAAACAATAATGGCTACACCATTTGACACTGGAAATATAAAATGTAAATGTTATTCATCACATCATACTAATTAAATAAAAAGACGACTATTGTGCAGTTGTGTTTCTTCTATCATGTTTAGTTTTTGAACTAAACATGGAGGATGGAGTGTACACAGTTATTCGTCTGTAATCTAGATGTGTGTTTGCACTAGCATAATAGCATCAGAATTTATTTGCACATCTTAATATTTGTACTGATGCTTCCTGTGTGTGTGTGTGTGTGTGTGTGTGTGTGTGTGTGTGTGTGTGTGTGTGTATGTTTTGAAGACTTTGCATAGATTGGGGATGAACTGGTCAGGACTGCAGATCCTCCTCAGCGGGGTGAACCAGTACTCTACTGCTTTTGGTCGTGTTTGGCTCTCCATGGTGTTTGTGTTCAGGGTGTTGGTGTTTGTCGTAGCAGCACAGCGCGTTTGGGGCGATGACACCAAAGACTTTGTGTGCAACACAAGGCAGCCTGGCTGCACCAATGTGTGTTACGACAGCATCTTTCCCATCTCCCACATTCGCCTCTGGGCTCTGCAGCTTATCTTCGTTACCTGCCCATCCCTCTTGGTGGTGGCTCATGTCAAATTGAGAGAAGAGAAAGACAAAAAGTACACAAAAGTACACAAGGGCGAACATCTGTACGCGCACCCAGGGAAAAAGCGAGGTGGGCTGTGGTGGACTTACATGCTCAGCCTTTTGTTCAAAGTGGGATTTGATAGTGCCTTTCTCTACATCCTCTATTACATCTACGACGGCTTTGACCTGCCACGTCTCTCCAAGTGCTCTCTGGAGCCGTGTCCGAATATGGTGGACTGTTTCATCTCGCGGCCTACAGAAAAGAAAATCTTCACGCTCTTTATGGTGGTTACGTCTGCATTATGCATCCTGATGTGCGTGTGCGAAATGTGCTATCTGTTAGGAAAGAAGATATATAAAGCACTAATTAGGGGAAAGGTTCCTGGAAGGGTGCCTTGTGAGCATGCTACAGATGGTGCAAATCAGAGACAGAAACATAGAATAGATCCGACCCTCACCAGTGTGGAAAACCTCAGCTTGTTAAAACAAACAGAGACATCTCCTGAAAAAAGTAAAATTTAGTGAGGGGTTATTACCCTCCTGAACTGTAAATCCACTCGCTGAACATGAATGAATGAGTCACTGGATGTTCAGCCAGTATACATGAATATATATTTCATGTATAAAAAAAAAAAAAAAAAAAAAAAATTATAAATTTGTATAACAATGATGCACACATTAGGGGAGAATTGATCAACACTTTCCACAGATTGTATAATATTTAAGTGACATAATTTGGTGACAATAGAGCTTGAAATTAAGCATTTTCACTAGCCAAACATTATGGACTCCAGTTTCTAACCGATTGTTCTAACTACAAATGATATTTATTTTTATATAGTGAGCCAAATAACAAGCTTGCCAATATTCAAAGTTACAGAAATGATCTGTAACCTCAAGCCTTGGCAAGATTGTCAGTCTGGTTATTTCCAAGCCACTCATGACCTTGTGAAGTGTCTAAACAAGGGGTAAGTCTGTAAAATAACATGTGAATTATCATGTGATTATTCACAAGATTCACATGATACAAAGACAAAGTGGTTTGTTATTTGTGACTGCAATACTGCCTTTGTGCAATACTGAAATAACAGAAAGGATGCAATATGTATATAACTTTTTCTAATTTTCTAACCCTAACCCTATTGATCACCCTGGATCCTGTCTCCATCCAATCTGACAGAGCATGGGCAATTTTGCCAGGAAGAATGGGCAAAGATATTTGGATCGAGATGTGCAAAGCTGATAGAGGCATATCCCAAAGACTTGCAGCTGTAACAAGGGCAGTCACTGACATGGGGGCGAATACTTATGCAACCAAAACATTTTTGCTTTCTTTTAATTTGTCACAATAAACATATTTTAGAAATATTTTGTAAATGAAATGGTTAAAAAATTAAGTCCTGGTTGTAACAGTATAAAGTGTGGAAAAAATTCGAAGGGTGAATACTTATGCAATCACTGTACATAGCACTTACAGGGAGGCATATAAAAGCCTGAAATCTCTGGTAACTAAAGGGTCAAAACTCAGGTAAATTGTAAATAGTCTGTCACAACTAATAAGATGCCTTTATGAATAAATAATATTCATTTCATTTAAGTTCATTGTTGGCTTAAATAACTGTGTAAACTTTTTCACCAGTTCTGGATAATTATTTATGATGGTGCTTCTGTTACATTGAGAAGAAATTAAGAGACATTTGGAAGTGCAGAGCACACCTTCAGCTGATAGTTGTGTTATGTTGCGTTATGAGAAGTGATTGTGGAACTGTGGGAGGTGTGACAACTGTCACAAAATCCTGGAAGAGAGCTGCTAATATAATAGAAAATATATACATCATCTTTATTCCTTTAACTACAGTTACCGCATACCTGATTATTTCGGATATGTCTCACGGGTCAGTCTTTTTCTACTTGTACTTGGTGAAAAGAATAAAAATCAGGGTTAGTGCTTATTTTTACTGTCAGATGAGACTTGATTGCATGGCTATGTTCGGTCAGGAACATCTGAAATATGCCTCTACAGTATGTTACAATAAAATCTTCATTGAAGTACCATTGTCCTGTGTAGCGTGTATAGTTTTTAGAGCCGGCGTGGAATGTACACTGTTAACCTTCTATAAACAGGAGGCTGAAACCTAAACAGTGAGCTCATAAACAGTGTCTGCAATTGTATCCCTTACATAGTTTCTATCAGACTCTCCAAAAGTCTTTCTGTCTTAGACACCATTCAGTTCAATCCAGCCTACAGTACTTAATATATAAATAAAACCATGCAGCGTGATAGACTTTCATTTGTTACATAAACGTCACCTCTTGATCTTTAAGTAACTATTAAATCCCTCCCTCCTACACATTTTATCGAGCACACACAATTCCTTTAATACTGACTGCAAAAATCCACAGTATCTCCATCAAAACTGCCCCTATTTCCAGACAATATTAATATTTATAAGCAGCCTCAATAATCCCCTAATCAGTGGTGCTTAGTGGATGAAGTGCAGGCACACAGAGAGTCATACGAAACCTGACAAATCAATACATTGCACTGACCAGAGAGCACAAAAGCGAAAAGAAAAAAAAAAAAAAAAAAAGCCCACTCACTGAGTCACCCACTCAGCTCAGCTCCTCCTACACATGTGCCCTAGCTTTGGCTCACACACATGAACACAGTGAAGCATCCCACACATACACACACACCATCACAGAGCCAACATTTTTCCCTCCGAACCGCTTTCTTTTGTTGTCTCCACCACTTTCTGGCTCCTGATAGAAAGGGTGTGCTTTGTTTATTTCACAAAGTAAATCTGCATCCAAAAGGTGATTTATACCAAAATGGCTCTCTTCATTTAAGCCTTTTAGGTTTTACAGTTCCATTTTCAATAGAACAATTCACACACATCACTTACAAAATGGAGATGTCCTGATTTAATGGTCATTTCTAAGTAACATTTCTAAGTAGTGAGCATCACAGTAGGGTTAAAAGTCTGACCTCAATCTGAAGTTTGTCTCAAACATAGCCGCAGGATTTGCACTGAAAGCCAAAATAAATTAACGGCGCACCCTGAGAATCAGGGTTATACTGCCATAGAGCATAGTGTGGAACAGATGGAAGATACCACACTGAGCGCAGTGTGGGCTGCTGAGAAGCAACAAAAAGTGCCAGCAAGTCATGGACGATGATAGCACAAACACAGGAGCATGATGTCATTTGCTCTGACCCATTTGTGTTTTATACTGGTGCACAATGCATTACATTTTTGGCCTCATTAAGAGTGAACTAATTAATTTGTCCTAAAATAGGCCTATTTGGTCACCCATATTACCCACTCATGTCCTCCCTTCATACAATACACATGAGAAATCATATATTTCTAGGCCATGAGACAGATGGAGAGAGAAGCTAAAGGCAGGAGAAGAGAGAGGGAAGCTGAGGAGGAGTGAGGAAGAGGGGTGTTGTTATAGCACACAAGATTTTCTGTCAGATTTTTAGCTCAAGGCAAAAAATAGCTACAGGAAAAAGTCCAAAATATATTTCTGGTCTTTCACAGTTGCTTTATTGACAGCGGAGTACAATAATGCATTTCTATTGCCTTGTTGATATGCTTACAGGTAAAACTTACCACTCTGTAAATATTTGTGGCTGGCGAGTTGTGCAAACCTAACTCAGCAAACATTTTCAGCAGCACTGAATATCATCATTTATACCGTAATTAAAATAAATAAAAATTTGTTCATCTGATCACTCATTCAGAAATCAGCACAATAACAAAGCATTAATACTTGCCCTGCATATGTACATCCTATATAGCAAATATAGTATGATTTTTTTGACAAGACATTATATTGCGCTAGGAGTTTGAGCTTAGAACAATTTTAATATCTTCTGATGAAAACCCTTTAGTAAATATCACAATCACATCAAACTGCCACTATAAATTGCCAGATTGTTCAGTTAAATATGATCCACATAAGCAACAAAATAATCAAGCTAACAAATCTAAGCAACTCACAATTACATAGGTCTAGAAAGTACAATTACTGCTTAAATAGGAGACCTATAATGTGCTTGACCGGGGTGGCTTTTGAAACACTTCTATCCCTGATTACCATTACCATGTCATTACCAAGAGGTCAGGTTTCTAAAATGAGTGCATCTGTTTTGTCACTATGAGAAGAGTTGTTAGGACACAGATTCCATCTCCATGTGTGGCTCTGCCCCCTGCGTGTGCTGTGAAGACACCCCAGCATTATCCTGCCCAACACTAGCAGCCAACTCTGCACGCTGGCAAGAAATCTGCCATGCTTGCTTGTCATAGCACTCTCTGTCCATTTCTGATTGGTCCTCGCAGAAAAGTCCCTGAAGTACTTCCTGTTCCAGCTCTTCCCAGTGGTCCCATTCATGGTCTGAATCAGACAGGTCAGAATCCCAGTCACTGTCACCAACTGTGGAGGCTTGAACAAAGTCTGCTCTGGAGCCACTGTCCTCAGAATCGGAGTCCCTTGAATCATATACAGAATGCCCTTCTGCAACCAGCAGGTGACAATCAGGGGCAGCCAGGTACACAAAGCTGTCGGTGGAAAGGAAATCACACTCATCAGGGTAAGGGCCTGGTTTTGGAATGGAGGCAGGGAGCAAGGGCTCATTTCCAGTTGGAATGGATGCACCTTCCTGATGTGGAATGCTGTTCTTAGTTTTGGGAGGTGGCAGAACTGATACAGCGAGATAGACAAAGCTGTCGGTTGCAACAAAAGGATCCAAATCACCACTATCCAGTAAAGTTCCTCTGATATCATGTTTTGAAGGAGTCAGTGGTAAAAGCACATCAGTCTTTGATGTTTTCACAGTGTTACAGATCTCTTGCCCCAGAGATCCACTGTCCACGGATTTGGAATTATTTTGCATGTTTATGCCTTTGGTTTGAACTTTTTTCAAATTAATGACTTTGCTTAAATCTGTGGTGTCAGGTGTTTGCTTTTTGTCCAGAGTTGACCTTTTATGGTCAATTATTTCTGGTTTGGATGTTCCAGTCACTCTGACAATAATTTGTTCATTGTAGCCTTTATGAGGTAAAATCGCACGTGCCAAGTCTAATTCACACACAGATCTGTCACCATCAGAGTTAATGTCCTCTTTACTGGTCTGGCTGGTATTAGACATGAAAACCCCACTGGAGTCTGAATCCAACGTTAGATTGGAATCTGGTGATTCAGTTTGCCCATCCTTATTTCTCAGTTGAACCTCAGCAATACCAAGATCCAGTATGGTTGGAATGCTAGCTTGATTACGATGTTGTCCCACTGGTTGTGTGACAATAACATTGTTTTCTTTTAGCTGTGAATCAGCCTGTGAGTGGAGTAGGTAACTGAGCTCTGAATCTATAGAGTCCTCTCTACATATTCTTTCAAGCTCCATCAGATCTTCAGCTCCTAACTCTGAACTTGTACCAGAAGGGGCCTGTGAGCCACCAAAACCTGTTGGAGGATGTAAGAGTGGCCAGCGCCTCAAAGAGCCTAAATTCTGGGAATCTGAGTCTTTCCATGATTCATCCCAAAGCGAGTTGACCATCTCAAGCACAGCCTCCCAGTTCTCAACCTCACACTCAGAAGGGATATTTTCATCAACACTCTCCTCAGGTTTCTCTTGAAGAGGTGGCATTTTGTCTGGGCCCTCCATGACTTGCACAATTTGTAGCTCATTTTTAGTTGATCCAGCTTTACGCTCTTCTATTTCCCGCAAGATCTTCCAGTCCTGCAAGGAACAATCCTTCAGTTCGTTTTTTAGCATAGATTTAGTTAGATGCCCCTCCACTTTTCCTTGGTGCTCGGGAAAGGGGGAAAGTCGGGGTGTTGGCTTTTTATCTGAGACACTCCGTATGAGCAGAGAGGGCAATGGAGGAAGAATGGGAAGGTTGTGAACTGCCCCACCTTGCCTCACTGTCCTCCTTCTACCAATCAGCCTCCGTGGCCAGGTAGACTCCATTGAAGTTTTGCAGATTGATGGACCTTTAGGTATCACAGAGTGCAAAAGGGGTGCAGTGTCATGTTCAGGCTCTGGTGTGGTGGGTTGTTGCTCACTGATAGGCTCAACAGGCTTGGGTTTAAAAGTCTCAAATTGTGCCTGCTCTTTTATGACATACTCATGTCCTCTTATCTCCTGCTCTTTTTCAATTTCCCCCTGTATATCTTGGCCACTCATGAGAGCACTCACTGATAGTTCTGAAAGAGGAGGTCTTGGTGATGAGGGCTGGGTGGGCAAAGACTGTCTATTGAATTGCTGATTGTAGGGAAGGGGAGAAGGGGAGAAAAAGACAGATGGAGTGTGTGTGCCAGTTGAGAAGGGGGATCCAGAAAAGGGGGAGATCTGTGGAGAGGTTATGCTGCTTGGGAAGAATGCCACTCCTGGATTTAAGAAGTTCTTTTCTCCTGGCGAAAGCTCCAATGGCTCAGGAAACTTCGGAGGTGTAAGGACCTTCCAAGAGTGCCGACAGAGACTGTCCTTCTTACCACTATCCTGGTGGTGATGCCTCTTGTTCATGGATCCACCAGGTGCTGAAGAACATGACACACTTGGGGAAGCTGACCTAACAAACCCTCCCGGTGATCTCAGTTCATCATTAGCCAGTTTCAGTGAGTCAAAAATGAACCTCTCGTCCAGTCTTCTTCCACCAGTTAGAAGCATAGAAGATCTGGTGTCAAACATGTCACCACCCAGGGAGCCATTACTGGAGAAATCAGTCTCACGACCTCTCCTGGACCCCAGAGTGCTGTGCGCTGAGCTATGGTCAATCTGCTCATTGATGCACATCGTATCATAGATGGAGCGTTGAGGGATATATCCATCTTCATTGTAGCCTTCTCTGTCATTTTTCTTTGAGCAACAAGGGCTCTGGCGCAGGCAACCTGGTCGACTCAGTGTTTTGCCCATTGTAGAAAAAAAATGTAAACAATTCCAAAATATGCTCCCACAGAAAAATGTTTATGGTTATAAAATGTAAAGTTGCAGGTTCTCTGTTAGGTCATTTTCACTACTTTAAAAAAAAAACATCCATAACACTCTTTATACATTATGGATATTGCAGTAGTTAAAGGTAGAAGTGCAACTTCTCGAGTTCACACTCAGTTCAGTTCACAGAATCACACTCAGGTAAGTGCAGGACCATATCTTTAGAAATCAATATAAATAGATGTATACCTCTCTTCACTGCAATCTGCACTTATTCACCATCAGCTCTGCTCAGCAAACGGATCTGATATTTGTGACGTGTGCACCATAGTTTTAGAGTATTAAATCTAGTTGTTCGAATGTTCAAAATAAACAACAAAATAACAAAATAGAAAAACTCACTGCTGATCCAAAATTGGCAAAATTGGAGTCTCTGGCTACTTTGCCTCTTCGTAGTGATAATCATTTCCATCACTTCCATTAGTGGGGATGAGGAACCCCCATCCAGAAATTATAGCATCACTGCCAAGGACAGATGGACAGCCCCAGTTTCTCATGCTTCTCTCGTCCAAGTGTGAAGACTGTCCAGGAAATGCGGGTATAGTCCACATTCAAGAATGAGAATTCGGTCTTCAGAATATCATCCTATTTTATAGTGAAACACTGACGGCCTCCTATTTCAACACCAACGTCAGCTCTCTCCCTCTCTCTCTCCTTCCAGCTCCCTCCTCTCACACTCTCTCACTCTGACTCTCTCAATCACTGATTCCCCTCCCCCCAAGTTCTGATGCTGCTTCAGGGCTTTTGTAGTTATCAGGACTTTTTTTTTTTTTTTTTTGCTTCTCGCTTCTTCCACCTGAGAAACAGGTTAAAGAAACAGTTAACACAATTTAGACATTTACGTCTCAGTGTGGTTTGATCTGTAAAAAGATCCAAAAACTCCAATTGTACAAGGAAGAATTACAGCTTTATTTATCATATCCTTTATTTTACTGACAGTGTAAAATGTTTAAACGACAAAGATTTTTCTAACGGAAGCAAGTGTGTTCCTGTCCTTGATAAAATCAACTATATAATACTGTCAAAACTAGCCTCGTTTTGTTAGTTGGCCTTTGTTGCTTTCCTACTCCGCACCCACACACACACTCTCAAAAGCTCTCAATTGACAACTCTTGTGCCCTGCGCACACACCCACACACACTTCTGCTGAACACAAACGTGATTGGACTATGAGTTATACCATGGTGTTTCAGTATATCGTGACAGGTCAAAAATACAGAACTACATACATCTCTAAATAATTGAGCATCTTTGCAGATAAGGGAGGCAAAAAAAAGCTGTCTAGGACATCCGCAGATCAAAGTACGACTTATCCAAGATATCCTTGTCTGACTTTGCAAGCTAAAAAATAAAAAAGTCATTATTAAGAGCAGCAAGTTTTCATACTTTTAATACTGAAATAATGATGACTGTCTGCATCCTTACCACTTTTGTTGCTCGTCTCAAAACCTGCAGAATCCAGCACAGCGCTCAAGCAAAAGCCCTCCACTCGGTTACCATGGTAGCAAATGACAATTGGCCTTACATCGTAGGCAGGCACTGGATGTATCTGTGCAAATATCTGCATAATCTTGTGGATAAACATTGCAGAACTAATTTGGCCTCTCTGGTGACCATGTGGACCTTGCTGCTTAAAACTAAAACGAGTATGAGCACCACAGCTTTAATCTTTTGGCTCAGTTATGCAAAACACGTCAGGCAATCTGACATAACAGGCAAGTTAGCCTGTGTCTGAATCAAAAAAGGACACTAAGAACATAAGTCCACCTAATTTAAGAAAGCAAGAACTATGAAAATAAAACCACAGTCTTAAGAACTATGATGGTATGTGTGAATATTCTGCAGAACTGTTCAAAGGTGCCAAGCAATTCTCCAAAGCCAAAATATGTGTAAGGCAAATGTAAAGTTTAAACTGAGAAATCCACTGAATCAAATTGGTGTTTTCTCACTTGTGCTTTTTGCAGAGTTGGCTGCATTTGATGGAGTGTGAAAGCTGTTTTCGTGCATGGTAGTAGTCCAGAGAACTGATTCCTGATTCTCCTGAAAACGGTGGTCTGGCTCACTTACAAAAAAAAAACACATCAGGTGTGGAAACAACCCGCTCTCGGCGCTGCACGCTGACATTTACATTTACTGAATTTAGTTAATGGTGGACAGAAGGTAATGGTCTTCACCTCAAGTGTTGGTGTCACAGGAAAAATAATAAAACAGCTAATGGATGAACCTCGTGCATACCATTTTGCAAACCTGCATGCACAAAAGTCATGTATGGAATTGCGCAATGGATCCACGGTTCGGAAGGAACTCTTCTATGCGAGAGCAAGCCTGTGATTATGAGCCCTTCCTCCAAAAGGGCCCAGAATTGGTCTTGAGTATTTGGACCAAGTGTGAAAACATTATCAATATTTGGTCAGATTGGGTCAAAGAACAACACATACACCTGCTTCATTATTTAGAAGTGTTATGAAATACATTTCTTTGCATGGTCTCTCTCTCTCTCTCTCTCTCACTCCTCCTTTTTCATCCCCTCAATACTAAATCACAACGTGCTCTAAATCGGATCATGTTAAATAGGCGGATGCTTTAAATGCATTTTTCATGCATTGAATTACGTGGCCATGTATCGGAGTATGGATTGTATCAACACACACTCCGGATTCAGGCATCTGTGAAGAGCTCATATAAAGCTCACATAAAATTATGGGTAAAATATTTCAAATCCTGGCACAAACAATCAGCTTTCAGATCAAATTTGACTGCACCGAGGGTTTAAATTATCCCGATATTTTGAAAGAATTACACAGATGCATTACAAAATAATTCCATGTGTGATCATGTTTTGCCATTTTTTTTATATAATACAAACTTGTCCACAATACACTTTTTCCACATGGAGACTGTTTCCATTTAAGAGTGTTCTGAACAGCTTCAGAATCAAAGTTCAACAAACCGAAAATGATATATGACTGTAAACTAGTGATATTTTACTAGGGCATGCATTTGTAACATCATTGTAACATCATGATTTCTACTAAGAAAAAGATAAAACCGACTGAATTGATCCTTGAATGTTGAGATCTGTCGCTCTGCATCCTCCGGAACCCACGCAGTATGTAGGCGTTTGATTAGTCACATTTCACCCTCGTTCATTGTTTCTTAAAGCTCTGACAACACCAAGAGCTTAAGAAGAAGAGCAGCGCCCCATGCTGTCTCACATTTTTCAGAGTGCAATTACGAGGTGTCTTCATCTGAAGAGCTTGGCTGCTGCTGCTGCTTAGGTTCCAGATGGACGTCACGAACAGCAAGGATGCGCGATAGCATGCTATCCAAAATGGTGCCATCCAGAGGCTGGGTAGAATACCACACAGAGCTGCCGGGGTGGCAGGAACTCTCAGGCTGTAGGTAGAAAACATCTGGACGCTCCTTCACAGAGTCCGGACTGTGGGTCAAAGTAAGTAACAGAAATACATTTATAAAGCAATTTTTTTTTTAATACATTAGTTTCCTTCAGGGTTCAAGACATGTTAAAGATGGGGCGTGGTGTCTCATTTCACTTGTGAGGCAACCATCCAATCAGAACAGAGCAATCTTAAAGGCCCAGTAAAAAGAAAAAAAAAAAAGAAGAAAAAAAACAGTGTGTTTAATCCTGAAAGGTTGGAAAACTGTCATGCAAAAATGTATTACAAATGTTATAATCAGACTTGAGGGGAAAAATTAAATAAAATATAAAAATATAAAATATGATAAAACAAAACAATAAAAATGTGGGATACAGGACCTCTAATGTAGTGCTGTAATTGTCACACTACACTTAATGACAATCCTAGCTTAAATGATGGCACAGATGGGAGATAAGAACATGCATTTTGTACCCTAACCTCATTCTTAAGCTTTTTTCTTTCTTTCAGGGTGTCTTTGTAATGCCAGCTCTGTATGATGGATACTGTTGTCACGCTATGACATGACCTAATCATGATTTTGATACATGAGGATCAACAGTAGTCTTAGGTGTACGATTTTTCACCAAATTGTTTACAAGTAGATGGATGGAGCAATAAAAATGATCTGTCATCTTTATTTTTAATAATCCAAAGACGCTTTGAAAAAGCTTAACACATTAAACATTCCCTTAACAGTGCAGAGCAGTGTTAGACAGGAGACTATACGGCTGTGTGTGTGTGCATGTGTGAGGGGGGTATAAAATAGCACTTGATCCAGCACATCCTATTGTTTTGCGATTTATTCTTTCATATCATGTACAGACAGTGAATTGTGTCCCCGACTGAATGTGGCCACAAAATACTAAATCAAGGTCATGAAATTAGAATGTGTATAAAGGATGTATGCTATTTTATCAAGTTTTTAATTTGCTATTTTGATTTGTTGAATTGGGTGTAATTGAGACACGCCTGAGTTTTTGCCCTGTATGCTCAACTCCCAAGGAAATCTCTGAGTAGCGCTTAAGTCAGCGCTTGAGGTCTGCACCTCGGCAAACTTTCGGCATTAAACGCTTACTATGTGCAAAAGTCAACTCTGAATATAATCCTCTAATCTAACCTGCATAAGGCCGGTCTAGCTGCAGACTTTCATTCCAGCAAAACAGGAGCCGCACTTTATAGTTGATTGGAGACCAAGATAAACTGATGAAACAAGTGCAATCAGGTGTGACTCCTGCTTGGTTGGAATGAAAGCCTGCAGCCACACCGGCCCTTTGTGGACAAGACGGAACACTCCTGCTCTAATGACTAGAGCAATGGGGGAAGCAAATGAGCACGAGGCAGTGGGGATGTTAGCCTGGACGTGTGCAGATGTTGAAATAGTGACCATTACTGAGTGAATACTAATGTTCACTACGTCTCACCATTTAGAGAGGTAGAACTCATATAGTCTGACAGGACAATGTAAAGGGTCCTCAGTATTCTCAGGCATCTCACCATACTCCACATTCTCCTCTGCATCTTCCCTCTTCCGCTTACCAAGTAAAACTGGAAAATATACAAATCAAAAGTGTACAATCTAGAAATGATCAACACATGTTCAATCATGGATGACGGAGAAATAAATGCAACATGTATGATAACAAATCTAAAAACCAGGTCCTCACCTCGCTTCTCCTTTTCGCCTTCGTCTTTTCCAGCAAATCTAAACCTGAGGTAGGAGGACTTGCCGTGCTTGTTGCTCCTGGAGCAGCGGGTGATGGTGGAAAAGGAAAGATGCCGATGCTGCTCCACAGTTTTTAGGTTGAGAAGTTTGACCACGAAAAAGATCAGCGTGTTGAGCAGCACAAAGGGAGATAATGCGCCCAACTGTTTACATTCCCACAGGAAACCCTCCTCGATCCGAGACTGTAAGAAACCTGCAGATACACGCCAGAGCATGCAACATCATTTGGCTTGGAGCCTAGGCCACTTAAACATTTTATTGTATTTCTTTTTTTAATGAAAAGGAATCCTTAATGAAGTAAATAAAGTGACTGCTGTATTGGGCTGCATCCCAATCCTCTCGTTAACACAAACTTTCCAACTTGATGTCGCCATTTCCTGTGTGTACTGTGTATCTATATAGGTTTTAGACAAGCGTATTACCACTTGGTGTTAGGTTGCATTCCCAGTCTTTTATCAGCTTGGTCATGTCTGCGGTAAACTGCTTATAAAGAGGGTCCATGAAGATATTCTCCAGGCGGCCATTTTCAAGAAGGTACTGTTTGAGAGAAAGTGTAAAAAGACAAAAAGAGCAAGTGTAAACATAGAGCTAATTTTATATACACTGCCCTCCAAAAGTTTGGAAACGCCTGAACAAAATAGGGTTTTTGGGCAATATCAGCATAAATCCT
>CM075012.1:23604004-23621166 GCA_037576675.1 Pangasius sanitwongsei
AAGTCTACACTTCGATCACATCTTGATTGTTTTATTTCAAATCCATTGTGGTGGTATATAAAGGCAAAATCACAAAATCTCTGTCATTGTCCAAATACCATCGGACCTAACTGTGTGTATGTGTGTGTGTGTGTGTGTGTGTGTATGTGTATGTGTATATATATATATATATATATATATATACACACATACACACATACACACATACACATACACATACACATACACACACACACACACACGGGGTTTTACAGTAAACTTGAGGTGATTGGGCAGGTGAGGCAGGGGAAATTGGACTGCCACTTGTATGTTTTAGTTAAGACATAGACACTAGCAAACTGTCTTTGCAGGAAAGCAGAGTTTTTATGTTCTTCCTAGTTTAGGACAAGACATTACACACAGCAATTAATACAAAAGTGTGGATGTGTCTACTTCCAGGGGATCAGTTAATATCAGTTTTTAAAATATCTGCGCAAGTATCAATCATTGCAAATTCAGATGTCGATTTGCTCATCTGGCATTTTTAACTGGGGCGGACGGAATTCTGTACCTTTTGTGTATTTCTGAGTGATAACTGTGACAGAGCTCCTATGCAAAATGTTTAGAGGTTGGCAGATCTGCTTCTATAAATCCTGCATAAACTGTTTCATGCATAAGAAAATGAAATAAAAAGAAAATACCTGTGTCCTTGTATGCACCAGTTCCTTCTTCCATTGTTTGTAACAGGTTGCAGATTTTTGCCAACTGCGAGACGTTTTCATCCAGTGTTTGGTAGTCAAAGCTGTCATCGCCTACAAGTGCAGCTATTTGCTGCTTTTCACTGCCATTAAGGCTCAGTATTTGGAAAATAGTAGCCACGTACTTGTGTGTATGAACTTCAGGCTTGTTTGCACCACAATTTTGGGCAAAGGCTCTTATGCAGTCGTGTGCTCTTATGTGAGCGTCAGCCATCATTTGAGGAAACATGTAAGGGTTGTCCATGGGAACACCTACATCCTCACGGTATTTGATAAGGATGTCCAGGGATGATGCAATCCTTTCAGTAAACAAAACAGGAATCCTACTTCCATCTTTACAAGTGACTCCCACACTTACTAACACACCATTAAGAGCCTGTTCCAGCTTTGTTAGGGGTTCGCACATTTTTCCATGGATAGGCTCTTTGTCCCTCTGTATGTAGTCCTCAAGCAGCATTTTCTCAGATATGCTCCTTCGTCCTCTGTTAAATAGAGTAATTTCAGCAAGAAGGCTTTGACGTAGTCTTTTCCATGATTTACGATGAGGATGCTCCACAAGCTCCAATTTGGCTTTGTCTTCAGTATTTTTCAGGAAATTCTTTAGTTTGACAACATCTTCTATCAGATGTATAATATCCCCTTCGGTCTGTATACAAGTACTTGTAGTGTGAATATGTGAGGGTTCATAAGAAAACCAATCTGTTCCGAGCAGCTGAATGAATTTTTTGGCTTGAGTTCTAGCTTCATCTCCCATGTCCTTCTCTCCCAAAGCAACTTCAGTGGCCCATTTCAAGGAACAACCCATTTTCAATGCTACTGATTTTTTAAATTTGTTAGAGTGTGGATCAAAACCACCAACCTTCTTGGCAGCTTCCAAAGCCAAACTAAACCTGGATTCAGTACATACTTGATACAGATCCTCAACATTGTGATCCAACTCCCTCACGGCCAACATAAATCTACCAAGTGCTCTCATTTTTTGAGATATGTATTCGTGTCCTTCCTTTTCATGCCCATGTTTTTCATAAAGTTTATTTCCAAATTTGCAGATTAATGCATCATTCCTTAGATACTTTGAGACATCATCATCTCTCATGTTGCGAACAAGATTTTGGCAGCCCTCAGAAAGACTGTCATGCAAGGCAAAATTCTTAGATAAAACTGACCGAGACCTTCTTCTGCGAGGGGGATTTTCATCATCCTTCTTCATTTTGCATGATCTTTGATGTTTCCACAAGTCACGCTGGAGAAAAAAACCTAGACAATGAGGGCAAGCTTGGTAGGAATTCAATGAATTATACTTTTTTTGCCTTCTCAGCGGGATGATTTCACCATTTCCAGTTTGCTGAACTTCAATGTTATGCTGGTAATTGCCTCTATTACGGAGCTGTTTAAGTAGGCAACATCGTGTTTTGGATCCCTTTGGAAAGCTGAGGGCATGGGCTACGTCCTTTTCTTTTGCATGGTTCCGTGACAAGTGCCTTGCTAGTTTGATGAAGGGTTTCCTACAATAGATACAGAAGTGTTTTTTCCCATTCTTTGCTGTTCTTGTTCTTAAAGGTAACACTTCTGACGGTAAATAAGATATCTTAAACTGCTGAGACACCGAAGATTGCGCTGCAGTGTTGGTAGATGGCTCTACAGCATTAGTGCTGCAGTGTAACTTTTTACTCTTATCTGGGTAAAACTGTGATCCATTTGAGATAACCGTGCACAGTCCACATTCATCACTGTCCACATTTTCACCATCATCTTGACTATGTCTGTGGGCACATAACTCAGGCTTGAGATTTTGGCTGGGTTTGTTTGACACTGGACGGTCCTGTTGACATGCAGATAGTTCTGCAATAGGTCTGTCTAAGCAACTGTCGACCTCAGTGCTATCAGGGTTGACCTGGTCAGCGCTTTTAGCACAAGAAATCCAATTTTTCTCAAGGAGCCGAATAAACTCTTTAACATTAGCAACAGTCTCTGTATCACCCTCCATAACATTCTCACCACAAATAATTTCAGCTGCTTGTCTTATGGAATTGCCAATTTTTAATGCCAAAGATGGCTTTTCAAATTTGCTCAAAGTTTCATCAAACCCACTAACTATCTTTGCACCTTTAACGACCAAATCAAGCCTGGATGGAGTGCACACATGATGCAAATACTGAACACTTCCATCTAACTCTTTCACAGCTAGCATAAATCTTGCCAATTCCCTCATCTTCTGTGTTACATATACTTGATGTTTTTTATCATGTCCAAGTTTTTCAAAAAGCCTAGCACCATACTTGCAAATCAGAGCATCATCTTTTATATGATGCAAGACATTGTCTTGCTTCATACTATGAATAGCTTCTTCCAAATCTCCAGAAACACTACCCTGCAATGGAAGCAACTTTGATGATGCAGTCCTTTTAAGGCAAACAGGGTTGCCATTTGTTCTCATTTTGCAACGTCTTTCATGCCTCCACAGATCATGACGGATATAAAATGCCAGGCAATATTGACAAGGCAGGTACACGCCCACAGAATGATCTTTAGTTGCTCGTTTACAGGTGATAAGCTCTCCACTTCCATTTTTAAGAACTTCAACATTATGCTGATAATTCCCTTTCTTTCGAAGCTGTTCAAACAGAACAAGTCGTTTTTTAGACCCCTTTCGAAAACTAAGAGCATGTGCTACATCCATTTCATTTGCATGTTTTTGGCTCAAATGCCGTGCCATTTTGATGTAAGGTTTTTTACAGTAAAGGCAGAACTGTCTTTTCTTCCCTAGCCCCTCACCATCTGGTGTTTTGTTTAAACTTATCTGTTGGGTCAGCGCTGGTTCAGAAGAAGGGCTACAGGTTAAACTCAAATTTGAACTAGATTGTGAACTGGACTTCAGGCTTGAGAGTGAACCACTACTCTTTTTGAGCTTTAGGGTGGACAATGTCTCACACTGTGAACTGGTTTTTGCGCAAGATGGTGAGCTAAAAGTGGAGTCTACATCAACAGAATTCTTCCGATACGTCAGGCTTAATGCAGGTGGCTCGACTGAACGGTCACCATTAATCAGATTGTAATCAATCCCACTTGAGGCATCCGAGTCCAGGCAGTGGGAGCTGGCACTGGGGATCTGTGGTATAGATTCTGTATTGGCCTCAGCACTGCTGGGTCGAGGACTGCTGCACTTCATACTGGATGTGAGACAGGGTTCAACATTAGGTTTCATGTTGGACTCAACACTATGGTAGTGGAAAGATTCAGGAGTAGGAAAGTGACTGGTTTCAGAACTGGACTGAAAAACTGGCTCAAAGCAGGATTCAAAACTAATCTGAAGACCAGGATCTGATTCACGATCAGGCACAGGGCTAGTTTCAGGGCTGGATGAGAGGCACAATTCAAAACTTGTCTGACTGGGATTTGGACTGTGTTCTCCACTGATAAGGCTAGCTTGGTGGTAAGAGTTGAAACTACAACAAGAACTAGCTGGGCTAGATTTCTCAGCTTGTGTGCAGGATTCAAAGTTGGATTGAAGGGTAGATTCATGACTCAACATGAAAGTGGTTTGACTGCACAATTCCGGACTAGGTGGTGGCCCGAGGTCACACGCCACACTGGATAGAATGAAGGACTCAAAACTTGGTTGAGTAGGATGTGGACTGGACATTTGACTGACAATAGGCTTGTGGCAAGATCCAACATTCAGAGTTGCACTGCTAGATGCATCAGTGTACACCATACTGGATACAACACATGATTCAAGAGTAGTTTTTACGTTGGACTCAACAATGCTGCAATATTCAGGAGTATGGGGGAGACTGCTTTCAGGACTGGACCTCAAAACTTCTTCACAGCATGAGTCAACACTTAGATGACTAGGACTTGATTCGGGATAAGGCAATGGGCCAGGTTCAGGAGTGGATGGAGGGCACAATTCAAAACTGGCCTTACTGGTCTCTGGGTTGCTTTCAGCAAAGACTATGAGGCTACTATCGTTGCAAGGTTTGGGACTAGGATGAATAGTTGCAGGACTTGATAATTCATCGGGCTGTAAGTGGGATTCAAAACTAGATTGAGGGCTAGGTTCAGGACTAGATGTAAAGGTACGTTCATCAGAAAAATCTGCTCTAGGAGACTGACAAAGTTCAGAATTGGTTGGAAGGAAGGGTTCAGGACTAGGCTGACTAAACAAATGATTTGGTCCATGGCCAGATTTTAGATCTGTTTGGTCAGAAAATTCAGGACTTGATTGAGTACTTGAGAAAGAGCACGTTTCAAGATTATGTTGGGAGATGAGTTCAGAACAGCCAACGGCACTAGATTGGAGGCTTGATACAAGATCAGGATGTGATCTGGCTTCAGAGCTGGACTTTGGACTTTGCATTTGGACCAGGTTTAATTTGATAAGCGATTGCGCATTTAGTTCTGGACTGGGTTGGAAGCAGGACTCATGTTTAGTGTCCAGCTGTTCCAAGGACTCTGGACAAGACTGCGAAATCATTTTTGTCCTGCATAAGTACTCATGTTTCTCCAACCCTTCCCGGAGAAAGAAAGCTAGGCAATATTGGCAGGGCAAGTATTCCATCGCAGGCCTTTTTCTTTTTGTTTGTTTTTGCATAACTATATCCCCATTTCCATTCCGAATGACTTCAATGTTATGCTGATAATTGCCTTTCTTGCGAAGCTGTTCAAGTAGCATATGTCTTCTTTTAGATCTTTTTGGAAAGCTGAGGGCATATGCTACATCTGTTTCATTGGAATGCATTTGCTCCAAGTGCCTTGCTATTTTGGTATTTGATTTCTGACAGTAAACACAGAACTGCTTTTTGGTGCATGATGTCTGAACTCTAACTGTTTTACTCCCTGTTTTTAGACTTGGCCTTGAAGGTATCATTGACCCAGAGGAGGAAGTGAACTCTTCACCATATTTAAATATGTTTTGTGTCTCTTGCAGCTCATCATCAAGTGGAACGCATTCTGAGCTAATGAAAATACTTCTCTCCTGTGTTCCACCGTGTTGGCAAGATTCCATATTGAACTGCTCTAAATTAGTGTCCAAGATGGACTGTGCACAATCAGCTACATCCAGTTCTTCTTTGAAACTCTTCGGTTCTTCAACATTAGATCCCTGATCAAGATGGGAAAGAACACCAGCATTTAATATCAATGAACTATATTAATTAGAGTAAAACATTTGAATAATTTTTTAAAAACATCTAAATAAGACTTATGAACACTAAAATGATTTTGGAAGCACTGGTAAAGCATATATTGAGAAAATATGGAGCAGGTTATAATGCTCATTGAATCTACTGTAGAAAAATCAGTTCGGCTCAATATACCCATGGGCTTCCACAAATCTATTTCCTCTTCACTTTCAAATCATATGTTTTACCTGGGTTATAAAATTGGATCTTAATGATAAAACACTACTAATGAATATTTCCGAACTCATGCTTAGGTGGTTTAGCTTTTTTGCAAGCTCAGATTTTGGAAGCCAGTTGCGAACAAGGGCAAAAAAAAAAAATACATTAAGATAATCTGATAGATCTGTATACAACTTGTTGTTTAACTTAATGTATAAATCGGTCAATTTAGTCCCTTCAAATGAGTATAAAATAATAATGTAAACAACAGCACCTTTCACAATAAATTACTTGTAAATTTAGGAACCGATCCATGCAGAGATGTCAATATAGCAAATAAAGGTGTAAGAATTGCCAGAAGGGTGCATAATGGCAAGAATACAGGACTAAATGCAATGTAAAATAATACCAAATGTAAATGTAATTAATAAAATGTATTTTGGTATATAGGATCATTCAGATTCCGAAAGTATTGGAACGGCAGGGCCTTTTTTTGGGCTACACACTGAAGCCATTTGTGTTTGAGATCAATAGATCAATATGACACAATAGATCAGAATTTCAGCTTTCACTTCCTGAACTTAGAACATGGCACCTTTTGTTTGAACCCACCTATTTTTCAAGTGATCAGAATATTGAAATGTGACTGACAGGTGTTTCTTGTTGCCCAGGTGTGCCCTGTTATAGATTGATTGATTAAACAATTAATAACTCTGAATGTCTACGCTTGGTCTGAGCCCTGGGCTTCGCCTGTGAAGACTGCATTTGCTGTTAAAAAGGATAAACCAATATGTAGACCAGAGAGCTGTCTATCGGAGGAAAGCAAGCCATTCTGAAGCTGAGAAAGAGGGAAAATCAGCCAGAGCCATTGCACAAACACTGGGCATAGCCGATACAACAATTTGGAATGTCCTGAAAAAGAAAGAAACCACTGGTGTACTAACAGCCAGACATCAAACAGGTCAGCAGCTGATGACAATCATTGTGAGAGCTGTGAAGAAAAACCCAAAAACAACAGTCAGTGATGTCACCAACAACCTCCACTGGGCAGGGGTGATGGTATAACAAGCCACCATTCAAGGAAGACTTTTAGGGCAGAAATATAGAGGCCATACCACAAGATGCAAACCACTCATCAGCAATAAGAATCTCATTCATCTTCTGATCTCAAATCCAAATGTCTTCAGATTATAGCAAAACAACTGGCCTTGCTGTTCCAATACTTTTTGAGGACAGTATATATTTACATTGTGGCAGGATCTGTGTTTAGATTCATTCAAAGACCAAATAATTAACTCTTAAATGCAGAGGATTCCAAACATGCACTAAAAAAAAATAAATTAAAACACAAAAAAACTGATATATACAGAAAATAGAAAGTTTTGAAACATGTGAATCTTACCTTATGTTGATAATGAGTCCTTGTGGTAATAAACTTGCACAGGGTAACGTCGTCAGTGGTTTATGTGAAGCTTTAGGTAATTTGATTCTTACCCATCAAACATTTAAAATTTTTGATTTAAAAATTAGTAATGAAACAAAGACTAATAAGTAAGCTTGAGTACTAACCCTGTTTGTACCGTTGTTCGCAACTTTCACTGCTTTAACCCCTCTTCTAATATAGCACATTTACATGGAAATCTTAAAATAAAATAATATAAAATTAAACTATATAAAAAAGAGCCCTACTTGTAACTAGTGCAAAATCAAATCTGGATAAGATGCCCTATGTGTAATAGAGAGATTAGGTGTACACGTTTATTATAAATAGGTGTAGCTATGATAAAATCTCTAACCTCTTAGCTCTAGCCACAACTCTAATGATCACCATCATTACACTTAGAATGCTTAAAAACCATAAAACCAAGGAGAAAACATTCATATTTATCTTCCCTCCACCCCTTACACGTCCAAAAATACAGATGCACACCCACATCCGGACTGTCCAAACAATGATGTCAGATGGGGGTGTATATGAGTCACACTTTCTCTTTCAAAGACCGCCCTTTAACAGGGGAAAGTTCGTATACTGCAATAAACCTGAGTAAATGCTAGATTCCATTTCTGTGTAAAACATACTTTCTTTCCTCTCTTGCGTCGTTTTGTTGATGATTTCTGCTCCTTTGTTGCTTCCTGATCATTTGATGCTATCGAAATAAGAATGGGGAAAAGCAGTTAATGACCTGCAGCTTAAAAGGTATTCGTTTTTCATGGTTTGGTCTAAATTGGTACTAAAGTTAAATGACAAATTTCTTAAAAATAGTTGAGAAAAAGATTCTAATATATTAATGCATCTGGTCAATAATAAAAGCCCATCACAATTACAAACAGTCTTAAATTATTTATGAAAATATGCTACTAACCACGAGGAATGTCCTTTTCCAAATCTAGCAAATTGGATGCTGTGGAGGTAGCAGGAGGATCTTTAGGTCCCTCTAACTCAGATGAAGGGACTGATGGCTTAAGATTGTGTGAAGAATCCTCAGGGTCTGCCCAACTGAAGGGGGTAGACCTGGCCTCGGATTCCAAATCCCCACTGTAGGTACTGCCTTGGTCTGAAGATAACAGAAAAGTTAAATTAATCCACGCACAAACACACTGATTATTTTTTATAATGTTCATTCATATACCTCCATGGGACAGGGGCCTGCTCTTGCCCTTTTCCACATCTTCATCCTCCACTGAGCTTTGTGATGGGACGCCACCTTTAGTGGAATTTGGCTGTGCAGATTCCTGAGAAGCTGGCACAATCATTGGCACAGGTATCTAAAATCAAAACAAAGAAAAAAACCCAAAAGTCACTACTATACGCAACATTGTAGAGATGCCAGAAAAACAAAGTACAGTTTAGGTATGACTGAGTGAGGATTTAAATACGTACAGGAAGAGGGAATCCCAGCGGTAATGGTGTGTACTGAGTGTACAGGTGCATGGGCACAGGAATGTATATGGGTGTTGGAACAGGTATAGGCACAGGCACCAGTCTCACTTTCTCTCCTTTTTCATCAATAACTGAAGAAAAAGGGAGAAAAAACATTTGCCAAAAACCACCATGGTGCATGTGAGATTAAGTCAGTGCAGCTCCTAATCCCTCAATATGTCTGAAGGAATGAACGTTTGCCAAGAACCATCTTTAAAATCTGGACTCAGCAGCTCTCTATTCCATCTTCATCTCCCTCTAAACTTCATCTATCTATCTCTATCTGTTGGTTGATAAAACAAATATTAAACCACTGCTGAATTCCAGGATCTGGTCAGATGGTGTTGATTAATCTGTAAGTGCTTTGTAGCAGGCAGCAAGCTTTTTTTTTTTTTTTTTTTTTTTTTTTTAACCGCAGAGTCATCAGATTTTAGACTCCAAAGACTTATTGGCATCAGCAGAAATCACACCAACATCAATAACATCTCTTTAAATGCTCCATAGGAAAAACACATTCAAGAACATCTAGAAAGTATACTGTATCTGGCACCAAGGTGTTTTTATTGCAGGGAGTACCGGTCATTCATAAGGCTTAATTATGCAACAGTTTGGATTCAAACTCATGGTCTTTTGACCTTAGCCAGTTGAGGAACGCAGGAGTCCCTCAGACTGTGAACAATTAATTTTGCTTGTTTGAGCGTTCATCTTTTTAATGATTTATGAACTGTATTTATGAACGGCTTGTTTTTATATTTAGATTTTTGGTGTGTATTGATTATCAAGGCATGACCAATATGGAAATGATCACTAATGATTGTAAGAACGTAAAAAATAAAATATTTGAATTATATTCACAAATATTAAGCCATTATTAGCTTACAGCAAGCTGATTTTTACAAATAGAAGAGATAAGATATATATGTTGAAAAACTTGTATCTTTAATTCAAGTCATCAATTTCCAATCTCTGGCTCTTTTCTATGACTAAACTCACCAGTTAATCAAACAATTAAAGATCTTTGTGTGAATCAGTGACGTAAGTAAAATATAAATGAACCTGTCTCAGACAGTAGTTTTGGAGGCTCAATTTCACACTGGATGCTCTGCTCATCATTGATAGGTTTGCACATGACGGCTTTGTTCTTCAGCATCCGTCGCTGCTGAGGATCGCCGTTCACCGAGGCGTCTGTTTGGGTGCTTGCCTAAGAGACATACATGAAAAAGGTTAGCAGAACCAAGTGCACAGCCGAGAATTCTCATCAAATATCCGCTTGCTGCTTGTACTCACGTCGCCAATGATTTTGGAGCTGGCGTTCGAGGTAGGCAGTGCTCCTGTGAATAACATTTTCAAGGTTACACTTAAAAGTCATCCTAATTAACACAACACATTAAGGGGAGCCAATGTTACCTGTGAGTGCTGTGTTGCCAGCCAATGCAGAGGCCAGTGACACAACACCACCGATTACAGGCATGTCTTTCGAGAGAGATAATGGGGCTTGGGCTGTGGTGGCAGCAGTGTTAATACCTGGTGTAACGAGATCAAAAGGAAATGAAAGGAATTAATTCTATCACTTCTGTGACAATGCAAGCTAGCATGAAACTGAAACCGCTGGTAAACTGCTGAGGTTTAAGAGGAATAAAAAGTCGGGATGTGCCGTTATTAGAAAATAATCAACTTTGGGATAGTAACAGCAACACTGCTTCGCGTTGAGCTGCATCACACACCCTGTTGTGGGTTGTTTTCCTATAAGAGCACTGCTCCAATAGTTTTATTCCTTACTTAACTAGCCCGGAGACATGAGAGCGTTTCAAGTAAATTTATGAGAAGTGGGTAGACATGCTTTTAGGGGAATTAAAAAATATATATTAAAAGAACTTTGCCATTCTTGTATGGATTCAATAGTCCGAAACGCTATTTTGACAGCATATACACTCTTGAAAACAAAAGTTTTAATATCCTTCCTATTTTAGAGAAAACTATAAAAATGAAAAGTGCTTGACACCGGGGCCGTACCGTTGCTGTTTGGCTGATCGGGGATGATACTCTTGGAGCAAAAATGCAACAAACAGTGCAGGTTGCAGAAGTGTCGGACCGTTTCGTCCCATCTGATGCTCTCCTTAAGTGGTCCCTGATTCTTACAAGCATGACACTTCGCCATCTATTGACAGAAACAAGCAGAACATACACTCACTGACCACTTCAATAGGAACACCTCTACACCTGCTTAATCATGCAGGTATCCAGTCAGCCAATCATGTTGCAGCAGCACAATGCACATACAGATTTCAGTTAATGTTCACATCAAACACCAGAATGGGGAAAAGTGTGAGCGCTGGGACTTCAACCATGACAAGAGCTTGATTAATGATTATCATTCCTAGCAGAGGTTTAATGCTTTCCTATCAGGCCTTTCTCATTTAGAAAAATAAAAACAAAATGATTTGTGCTTGTTGTGAGGAAGATCACAGCACTCAGCATTAAAATATTATGCAATAAGAAATTACAGCTTCCTGTGAGATGAGTATTGGGCTAAGCAATATGATACATCTTTCCTGTGATAAACTGTGTTAATAAATACCTTTCTGAAACATTGTGGGTATCTTTTTTAGAACTTTTTTTTTAAAAACTGGACTAAACATTTTTTAAAATTTGTTGTATAACAACCACAAACCATAATTATGATTTTAACATTTTGTGCACCGCTTCTCCCAGTCATTGATTACTTTCCTATATCAGTATGCCGTCATGTCTTATTCCTCATATAATAAACTCCAGAGGCGCGTATCAATGACAGATGGAGCGTTTGTGTGTGAAGAATGTCAATCATGGCTAAAACACGCAACGTTTTAGGAAGCAAAGAGCCTTGACACACAAGGCAACACAGCAATAACAATATTCCCAATGATAGAAATAAAGGTTTATAACCAGTGTACATTTTTTCCAGCCATAAATATTTCTGTTTTCGTCTCTGACCTCGTAGAAGAGAACGGTGTAGAGAGACATGCACTCTTCTGAGCAGAACTCCTCCAGTTTGCCCCCAAAGTGATTCTGGATGGTTTTGTGGGTCACATTGCAGCAGTAAGCACAAACTCTGCACTGACCCCCGTGCTGCTTGGCATAGTCGTGCTTGTACAGCAGTTTGCAGCCTGTTCAAGAGAAACAATTGAGTATAATCACAACGAGGATAGCAGAAATGTAATCTGAAACAGGAAACTGTAAATGCATTACAAAATCTAAAATAGTTACATTGTATATAAATAATCCTTACATTTTCCGTTCAGTATCTTAATCCTGACGTCGTGGTGTATTATTTTTATAGTTACAGCTGCTATGTCACTATAATGATCACAAAAGGTCTATACTACAGGATTTAAAAATTAACGTAAACGTATATAAATAAAGTACATTTATTTCAATTACCCATTAAAATAATTAAGAAATATAACTGAAATAAATATACTTTATTTCAATTTTTTATATATTTTGTATAATTTTTTAAATATAATTTATTCTTTTTTAAATATATTTATTTCAACTATATTTCATAACTACTTCAATGGATAACTAACAGTAAACTAAATGAGATTCTTAAAAAAACAATTAAAAATTAAAAAAATTAAAATTAATTAAAAAATACTTAATTGATGTTACTAACACTTAATTTAATTATTCCTATATATTCGGCATTTACAACAACAACAACAACAACAATAATTATTATTACTATTCTTCTTTTTCTTTTTATTATTATAATAATATTATTACTATTAGTAGTATTATTATTATTTCACTATTCGTACAAACTTCAAACATCCCTGAGGATAAATCATAGTGTTTCATAACAGCAAAGCATAATAAGGTGCAAGTGCAAATTTTATTGTGGTCCTTTCAAATTAAACTAAGAGAGCAAGAAATAATTTAACAGAAACAATTAAATAAATGTTTAAATAAACGATAAAATATATTCCACTGAATTCTATTCAACAATGCGTGCTTAATACATTAAACTAAATAACTCTATAGGCCACTAAACTAAACTATATAGTTACCAATTAAAACAACTATTTCCTGGTTTAATGATTTTTTTTATTCAAATAATTAATTTATTTCATATTGGCACCCTCAGCCATCTGAGGAGCTGAAGAATAACATCTTCTAATTTTTTTCATTATATCTATAAATATCTATAATAAATATCTATAAATATTTATATTATAAATATCTAGTTTCCTCAACCAAATAATTAAACCTTGCACTGATGCTGCAGTGTTATGTGATGCAAAATGTTGCCTTGTTCAAATAAATGTGAAGTTGTAAACAAGTACGGTTATGTACCGAAATCCAATAATATTGGATTGGACTGTGAATTTTTCACACCGCTAATAACACGTGAAAAACTGAGCTGAAATGAGAATGAAGCTGGACCTGACCTTCGCAACAGAAAGTCCGCGGCTGCTTCTCATAGACGACAATGTCCTTGGCCACCTTCTCTTCTTTGCAGTACTCGCACACTGCTTTGACATCTCGTTCCCTCTTATACATGTCGCAACAGAGGCGTGAGCAGAAGAGGCCCACGTGATTCTGAGAGACACAAACAGGAAACCAAGACCATTTTAAATACCCATTTAGCATAAAGCAAAACAAGTGCATCACTCATGGACCAATCTCTACCTTAAACTGTAGGACCTCGGGTTTAGAGCTGAACTGCTTCTGGCACTGTTTACAGCTCAGTTTGACAGGGCCGAGAGCTTCTGGCTGCTGCTGGGTGTCTTGCGGGTTTGTCAGTCGAGAAGCAGGCACGTATGGCGAGATAGTGTTTTGATTCGAAGCAGGCACTGTATTAGGAGGAGGATTATATCCTTGGGCAGATGAATGAGGTACGGGAGGATGGACGCCGGTGTTTGGACTGTGATAGGATCCTCCGTTCATCTGAATGGACCTGTGAAGCCTCTCCTGGAGAAGATTTATACAGAGATTTTTGAAAAAAAAAAATCATTGACACGTTTTTTTTTTTTATATTTACAAACCAACAGATTTTCCTATCAGAATCTCCTTTTTGTACACAGATCAGATGCAACTCACACACGCACACGTTAGAAGTTTGTAGTGACAGATAAATGATATTCAGGAAAACAGGCAGAAGAAGTGACGCAACAATTTTCATTAAAACTGATGTCATTTCCCTCGTGGGGTGTTGAAAGCTGGTGAGATTATAATTGGCGCAAAAATAATTCCAACCATAAAGATGTACTTGTGGCTTTAAGAACATCCTTTACTATCCAGGGTCAAATCCTTTAGACTAGAGTCTTCACACATCATGGCAACAATAATGTGCAAAACAACACATACATCGTTTTATTGTTTTTAACTCGGAGTGTGTAGCCGCTCAAAGGTTTTGTCTGGCATTAACAACATTCAGTAGCTCCTATTCAGTTTGCTGATTAATGATTGTTTTTTTTTTTTTATTGCAGCCAGCTATTTATAGTTGCAATATTTAATTTAGCTCATTGCATTTTTTTTTTAATTTAGATCAACTTCAAGTTGTTCTCATGACTACAGAATGACTACACCCCCCACCCCCGATGGCACATTTCCGGCACATTTCTTGCTTCCAAGACCAGCACCATTTTGTAGGAATTAGTATGATATTAGCTAGCAATCTATTTGGCAAACAGAATTAATCAGTCATAATTTCTTCTTGATTGGATATTCTGCTTTATGTGAAGTACCTGGAATCTGCCAACACACTCGTATGAGCAGAAGTTCCGAATGGATCCGTCAGGCATAGCCAAGTGATACTGAGGAACAGCTAACTTCTGGCAATTTGTGCACGGGAATGAAGCGCCTGTGTTAAACACATAATGTATTAAAATCACTCATGCAACTTACACATAATGATGCAGATGACAAATGCTCACATATGCACCACAGTTTGTTGTTTTAACTTAAATGAAATCATGACTGACAATTTTGCAATTTAACGTAACATTTGCTTAAAATTCATCATCGGATTTCTTGAGTGGGGGACTATATTGTGACTAACAAAATTTACCACTGGTTCATTTCAAATGAACTGGGACAAAAGTTACAGTCAAATCTATAGCAGATTTTAGCATAAGTGAATACAGAATCAAATCTACCTGACAAAGTGCAGGACGCCTGGCTATTAGCCACACATCTGGAGGAGCAGAAGAACTCTATGACTCCTTGCGCATTCGTGCCTTCCAACATCTGATCCATAGCTTTAAAATCTTGACAGCAGGGGCAGTGGACCCTCTTACCACTTTTCTGTAAGCAGCATGTAAGAAACATTAAATTTTACTTCAGAAATACCGAGAGAAAAAAAACAAGCTGGAACAAATGTTAGTAAAATGACAAGAGGAGCTAACTTGTTTCACCGATGTTCCACAGATGTTCCACAATGTTAAAAGTAACTTTAATTGGATAAAAGTGCGATGTGCTTCTCTTTAATAAATAAACAAAAAATTGTTATGGTTGGTAAATCCCTGTGGTAGCAGAGGAATAAAACACTTTATGACATGCTTTCATTGGAAAACAGTCAACTACAGGGTGGTAACTCCACTTTGCGACAGGCCACATTACACCACGCCGTCTTTGATTAGTTTCCTCAAATGGCATGATGAAACAATAACAAGCACAGATTTGTGCTGTTTGTGCAACGAAGCGCAGTTCAATTTCATGATTTCACAATTTAAACAAACTATATTATGTATGAATCCCAAAACTATATGCAGAGATAAATCAACACATGCAAACCAAATTTAAACTACAAAGTAAAAACAGGCTAGAAAATCAGCAGTGCCAACCTGTTTAAAAGTGCTGATGCAGGCTGGACTGCAGAATTTCTTTACGGTGTCCTCTATCTGTACGAGGTGATAGTTTCCTGTGACAGTGCAGTTGCCGCAGCTCTCGCAGCAGCTCATGGACAGCCTTTTAGAGGAGCGGAAACGAGAGAAGCATTCGTCACTGCAGAGACGGTGCAGAATGCCCTGGTGATTCACTTCATGTTGAATCTGAGAAAGAGAAAGAATGTTAACAAATAGGAAGGCAGGCCACAAACAATGTTCTCCAGTTCGGCAGAATTTGCATTAGGATTGGAAATGTATGTGACATTGTACGTGACAGATCACTTTCTAAATTTACTTATAACCAGTAACATCTTGTAGTCACATATAAACCAACCCTTTATGTCCAGAAATGGCTGATCTTTGATAACTTATAATATACTGTTACACATACCGCTATGAAAAAAATTGAGATCCCCTATTGAACAACCTTTAGTCAAGTGTTTTAACTTGAGTATATGTGGAAATGCTCCTCTTATTGTACCGATGAACACAATGCATAATGAAAAAAGCTGCCCTCTGAATGTGTATACAAATTTTTTAAAATACTATTCGGGGGCAGACACTTGCTGCAAGCACATTAAGGAAATGGGTTTATGGTTTAATTTCCCAGGAGAAATTTGCAGTGGATTTCTCCTGGAGCATTCAGCGTTTAAAAGCAACTTTGAGACACCAAAGACACCAAAGAACAGACCTCTAGTGGATAAAACAGTACTTGCATCTATGAGTCAAAGCCAGATTAAGGCACCATGTGACTGCACTTTATGTATTATCTCATCATGTAGAACACTGGTTCCCAATTCTGTCCTGGTGTACCCCCTGTCCTGCATATTTAAATGTCTTACACACCTAATTCAACAGATCAACTAATTAAGAGCAGAGTTGGGAACCTGTGATACAGAGCGTGCAGGGGTGGTCCAGGTGTGTGTTTTTATGAGCCATAGTTGCCTTTGTTGCCACTCCTTCTCTTGTCCTGGCAGGTTTCTGGGTTTGTGGTTACTTGTTTCCATGAGAAGTAGGTTAATATTACGTTGGTCTTTATAAAGCTCTTTCTGACCTCCTGAGAGCACTGTCCCAGATAAAACCATGGCAAACACCACTCTGCCATCAGAGGAACACATCCAAGCCATCACATGTGTTGTTTCCCAAATGCAGACTCTATGGTCTGGCACAAAGTCCTTTGTAACACCTCTGTATCTAGCGCTCTACCTCCCCAAGTGATCACCAAGAATTGCTGTGAAGACACCTTGACTGTTATTCAGGTCTCACAGCTGTAATGTGTTGAATACTGCCTGGT
>CM075012.1:23621266-23657887 GCA_037576675.1 Pangasius sanitwongsei
ATCACCAAGAATTGCTGTGAAGACACCTTGACTGTTATTCAGGTCTCACAGCTGTAATGTGTTGAATACTGCCTGGTATAGTGTTATTTTGGTGGAAATAAAGTTTTCTATTGCAAAACATTCTTAATTCAAACAACTAAAGATTGTTATCGGCTGTTTTATTCTGAGAGAGAGCTTCCATGATACTTTAACTGCACAGGTGAAGGTAGTGTGCTCATCATCTACTGGGAATTGGGGCTAGGCTGTGCTATTTCAGTGACTGAGGCCTTTAGTTTAATGAAAAGGCCCATTGCAGTGGCTCCTGCAATGGAAATTGTCCTTGATATTGGCCACTATGGAGTAGTCATCAACATATAGCAGTTCCAATGCAAACATACTGAATAGGTGTTTTTAACCTAGATTAAAAAGTGTCCAGAGTAGAGGACGTCCTAATGTTGAGCGGCAATGACTTTCAAAACCTTGGGGCAGCAGCAGAAAACACCTGATCTCCCTTTCCCTTAACCTGAGGAAGTGACAACAGCAATTAGCTGATCCTGGGAGCAGAATGGCAGTGGAGAAGGGCAAAGACATAAAGTATTATTCCACTGTAGGCTTTAAAAACAAAGAGGAGTGTACCCCCCACCCCATTTTTTTAAAATCTCCAAATTAGTCATTTGCCAATTCCCACCCACTAGCTAAATCTACCCTATCATACAACAACTACCAACTGGGAAGGGTGGGGCAAACACATGCTTCCTCTGAGATACGTGAAGCCAAACTCTGCATCTTCTTGAACTTATGCACATGTGTCCGAGTGCAGCATAACATACTTGGAGGAACGTGCTATCTACCCTCTTCCACATACATGAAATCACAGATTTCCACAACTGGCCAGCATCACTGTGATTGACAGGAGAGTGTAAAGCCATCCCTCCCATCCAGCCATGTCTGGCAGAGGCATCGCCATTCGAAATTTCATCAAGAACTTCGTGGATTTCTTCTGAGCTGGAATCAAACCAGTCAAAAATCTCTGACATTACTGACAATAATGAAGTCAATCAAATGCCAATGTTTTAAACAGCAGAGGCATCCAGAAGGTTTTGGGATTTGTCTTTCTCTTTATAAAAAAAAACAAAAAAAAAAAAAACAGGGCGTTATTATAGCATTCCAATGTTAGGCAAAAACATTTAGGAGTCTTATCCCTTTGGATTTTACCTGTCCAATGCCATGGCTTCCACTTACTTCATGCTAGATCTGACTGCTCTTCCCAACTCTTGCCTTGTGCTTCACCCATAAGAATGACAGGTATACTTGGGTATCTCACTTGCTGCACACCTTAGCAACTGATAAAGGCGATCTGAAGAGTACTTTCCACATCGTAAAATGGGGGCGCACACACTAAAGAGAGCTGCATTATGTCATTTGTCAAGAGGAGACAGAGCATCATCAGCTGCTCACTGATGCCTGTTAGGGCTTTTGGATGGCCAGTGAGTACCATTAAATTTTCATGGCATAATATGCACCATGGAGGTGATGTTTATCAAAGGGATAGCCATTCCAGTGGAATATGTATCCCTCTCTGTTAACCCAAAAAGAGATGCCTCATTGACTCAGGGGAATAAAATAATTGGGGTCTGCCCCAACTAGGGTTGTTCCCTTCTCTAGTCTACTGGACATAACATCACGGTACCATAGCGTTGAAATATTCCATGTGGAAAAAAAATAATGAAATATTCCTTCTTTTTGTTTTTGAAGGCCGCATGGAATAACCCAATGTGACATCCTAGCCAGGATTGAGATTATGGCTGGCAATGTTTATGCCACCTTTTTCTAGACTATTCCCTTTCTAGAGCTGAGCAGCTGAGGTCCCTAAATAGGGCTGCAACACAGGGATCTGCCAAAAGTATCTGCCACTCATCCAGATACTAATGGCCATGTATAGCCTTATTCTTGGTACCTGTAAACGTCTGGCCTATAGAAGCTTGCTCCGATCACCAGACTCGTCACTGTCAGGCACTGTGGGACTCACAGAAGTAGATATTATACGGTGTCTCGGCTGTATGAACCGCAACTCCACCATCTTGGTTATGGAGAGTTTAATCCAAGGCTTAGTGCTTTTCCTGCTTCTGACAACATCTAGACCCTCTCTGATACTGCTACAGAGACCCTCAATGTCAATTCCTGGTGCGTTCCTGTTCTGTAATTAGGTTGCATGGCATGGCTTACCTTATCACTGCCAAGCTTATGATCTACACCTTGTTTTATTTTATGCCTTGTTTTTTCATTCAAGGTTTATAATACTCAAATTTGATATCATGTTAATATATTTTTTGACATTATGCCCCCTGAAGCTTACCTCACTGGGATTTCTGCACACGGCGCATCTAACAACGGCATCCTCTTCAGCTAAGCCTTCTACCCTGGACTTGTAAATGCTGAGACAGGACAGGCTACAAAACTCCTTCAAGGTGTTTGCTGAGTCAACTGGAACTGTTATCAAGTCTTTTGGATTCCCGATCACCCTTAGGATAAATGAGGAAAAAGTAAATGAATAAAGAAAATAAATACAGATATTTTTAAAAGGCCAGTTGCATAGGTCTTTTTTTAAATTCCATTTACTTAAACTGGATAAATGAAAGCTAGACTGCGTAAGCAAGGAGAGATGAGAATGGAATCAGTCATCTGAAAAAGTATGATTCACATACGGATGTGACTCACTTGAGACAGAGGTGGCAGGTTTTCTTTGGGGCAATATTGGGGGCTGGAGGCAGGGTGAATCCAGTCAGACACACAGTGGAGCAGAACAGCTGATTGGAACCCTTCTTTTGAAATGCAGTCTGACCTTTCTGAAGGACCTTAGAGCAGCCTGAGCAGCAGATTCGCACAGGAGCAGGAGGGGGCTGCTGCTGTTGTGGGGGCTGTGGCTGGAGCTGGTGTGTGGGCTGAGCCTGCGGATGGGGTGGTGGTTGTGTCTGGAGCTGTGGTGGGGTCTGGGGCTGGAGCTGGTGTGGAAGCTGTGGCTGGAGCTGGTGTGGGTGCGGTGTCTGGAGTTGGTGTGGGAGCTGGTGTGAGAGTTGCGGTTGTAGTTGGTGTGGGAGTTGCGGCTGAAGCTGGTGTGGGAGCTGCGGTTGAAGCTGGTGTGGGAGCTGCGGTTGAAGTTGGTGTGGGAGTTGCGGTTGAAGCTGAGTTTGAAGCTGTGCTTGAAGCTGTGCTTGGAGTTGAAGTTGAGGTTGGAGATGAGTTTGAAGCTGTGCCTGAAGATGAGTTTGCAGATGGGGTTGAAGTTGGGCCAAGGTCTTGGGTTGAAGCTGGAGGTGTGCTTGAAAATGAGGCTGCATTTGAGCCTGCAAGACTATAGGAGGTGGTCTGATTGCTGAGGCTGACTGAGTCAGAGCAGAGAAAGAAGACGGTTGTGGGGCTGCAACAGGAGCTGTAGAAGGTAATGCAGAAACAGTAATTTAGTGAACGCTGATAGTAATTGGCTCAATCTTTTACAATGAAAAATATTCATTGGTTGGTTTATCTATAGTTTATTTGAAAATTCCTTCATATAAATAACAATCCTCTGGTAATTACCTGAAGAAAGCTTGTGCTGGTGGTTACAAAACCATATCAAGTATATTTTCAGTTCAATCATCATCAATTTGCAGATCCACTCACTCACCAGAAATGGCATCACTGTTTCCTCTAACAGAAAAGACAGAGCTGATCCTCAATTCATCCAGTGGAACCAAGGACTGAAATACAATAAAGCACCCAAGATAAAAAGATTTACAGAATGCACAGTTAAAAATGCATTTTGGCAGAGCATGGAATCAACAACACAACTGAGCAACATCTTTTTACACTTTCTATTAGCCAAACAGCAACCGCAATCCTTAACTGTTGTTAAGGATTTTTTGCTTCAAAAAAATGATTTCAGAAAACTGTACAAATATTTCATCCAAACTGTAATAATTTATCTTTAACTAGTGAATCTGAAATTATCTGTCGTTTAATTCATATTTTAAGAGCTGGTTGTTGCACTTTTACCCAACTCAATGTTACCTTGTCATTCAAAATGTGCACATGTATTCCTCACTCACAAGGAATGTGGTCTGGTGAGACATTTCACTCATGCTATCAGAGAACTGGGTTTAGTAGTATCCTAAGGCTCATTTTCAATCCTTCGATTTAGAATCTCATTATGGGAAATGCCGAATGAGGTGTTGTCAGACAAGCCCATCCCGAAGACCAACCACCACAAATTGAACTGGACATGAACAAATTAGTCCTTGACTGGCAAGCTGCATTCCTTGGCCACACTTACATTTAACACGATGTGCTCCGAGGATAGTGTAGTCGCATCCAGTCTATAAATCCACACAAACCCTCACAAACCTGTAAGGCAAGACCCAAATTTAACATAGAAACACCCAAGGGGTTGAGACAAGGCCTAAGGAGTTGCCATGCTCAGAGGAGAGTGCACACACACATATCAGTGGGTTGCTTACCCTTGGTCATATTTACCCAAATTATCAGGAAATCCTAATGGAGAATAAAATACCTCCTTTCTTGTCCGTGACAATAGATTTCTGTGCAGGGAAAAGTGCCATGTCTGTCCATACAGCAGCCAAATGATTTCTGTTAACAAGTGGTTTTCCAGGCAATCGGGATGAGTGATAGACCCACATCCCTCACCTTTGCTAAAGTTGGAGAAATTACAGCCAATGATGGCAATGTGTACAGCTGAATGCAATGGTCATTGATCAGCTGCCGCATCCAACTCCATGGGTGCATTCTGATTGACCAAGGACAATATTCATCTTCATGGGGAAAAAAAAATAATAATAAATCGATCTATGGTCATTTTCCCCAAAGCACCTCCAGATCTCATCCAACATCTTTTTGTGCAATTCCCAATTCCCATAGCAGAGACTGCTTCTTGAGCATGCCTGTGCCCCAATTTAGAATCCCTGGCACATGGAAAAAAAAAAATAAATAAATAAAATAAATAAATAAATAAATAAATAAATAAATAAATAAAAAGGCGCTTCCGAGACCACTCAAATGGTCAGTCACATGTTTTTTATGTTTGGGATGTTTTGCAGTGTCATGGACTGTAAATAGGAGGGGAACACATTTATTAGAGAATACTGGTGTGTGTTTAAAAGACTCGAAGGTGGCTCTAAGTGAGCATCCACCTGAACAATTTCCTTCTGCTTGAAAGAAAGTGCAAACTGGGCTACAGCCAAAGTTCCACAGGCTGGAACCGAGAGTTCTGTGAAAATGGAGATATCAGCATCTGGACAAAGTGGCAGCACACATGTCCCTGTAGTGCATTAAGTAATGCCCTCGCCTTGAGGGGTTTAGGCTATATAATGGAAGGCCCATTTGTGCCTCTGTGGGGAACCTGTGCCAAGGGAGACAGCCTCTTACCCTCACAACAGGTCTCCTTATGCTGATGTGAGAAACCAAAGGGTTTGGCCTTTTGCTAATAGGGTGCCAATAATTCTGGAGATAAACTTTTGAAAGCTGTGTTTGCTTTCGTTTATCGTTGCTCAGCTATGCAAGGAACTTAATTTAGATTTGGTTTCAAATTTCAATGACATTTTTTTAATAAGATAATTATAAAAGCATGTAATTAATTTAATCTGTTGACCACAAACAGGTTCAAATGTCTGAGCACTAACTAAACTAAACTAAACACTAAAACACCAACAAACTGACTTACTACAATTATGTTAACACTTGGAAATGAGTACATAACACAAAGTGGAGAAAACAATTTAAAAAACAAAACAAAGAAAATAAAACCCTTTACCTCATGATCTCCATTCTCAAGCTCCTCTTTAACACGACCAACGTCTGATTGCGCAGAACTGATGAGCGCTTTATCATAGTCCTCATCTATGGGCTCATCCTTTATTTTCTTTAAAGGAGAATACAGGATTTCCTCTCGGCTTCCTTCGCCTGGTTCCTGTGATGATGCCTGTTCAAGGCAGAAGGCAGGTGCACAAAACGTTTCATAATATTTATATGCATGTTTCACATACATTCATCACTAAGTCATAAAAATAAAAATGATTAGGTCGGGACCTGCATAAACACTTCGTGTCAATACCCATGATCGATATTACCATGTGATAAATAAACTGATTTAACTTCTTACAGTGGAAAAAAAAAAAAAAAAAAAAAAAAAAAAAAGAAGAAGAAGAAGTATAAAGCAGTAAATCCAGCAAGCACAAAAGGGTTGTTTTATACAGTGTAACTTACACTGCCTTCATTTTGTGACGTTGTGTCCTCCATCTGAGAGCACTGCACGCTTTCACCTGCAATAAACCAGAGAAAACATTTAATACACAACATAATAAACATATACACTAATGCAACGGTGCTATATCAGGCCTACTAGAAGGTCCCCAATTCCAGTGAGATTAATTATAAAAAAAAAAAAAAAAGAAAAAAAAAAAAAGAAAAAAAAACAGCTGTAAGTAAATACACTGATTCAAAAAAAATTAATTAACCATGGAATCCAAGTTTTATATGTTTAAAAGTAAAAGAAAACCCAAGATTTGCTCAAACTAACAAGATCAGACCAAAATTCCTCTCTGTGGCCTACAAATTAACTTGTCTGATACTTTGTGCCTTTGATTTGATGCTACTACGACATTATTAATTACTGCAATTAGGCCGGTCTGCTTCCCCCTTTTACCCTTGTGTAGAATTTTATCTGCCAAAAGAGAATAATTCAAGTTATTTAAGTACATCCAAATACAAAATAAAAAAAAAAATGCCCTACAAGAAGACCTAGCTTGTGGGTGGAGAAAAAACAGCCATACTGCCTATCTTCATCTTTGATATCTCACATAAAAGAAACATCAGTTTATCTGCACCATCTACATGCGCATTTGAAGCAGCAACTTGCCTGCTTCGTTATCTCTAGGCGAGACACTGTTCCTGTTTTCATTCTCATCTCGATCGTCAGTCGGATTGTCTTTTTGAGTGGAGCTGCTCTCCAGGTCACCCTCTTCTTCATCTGCTCCAAAAACAGGAAGCCCGTCCAGCTCATCTTCCTCCATGCCTTGCTTGGACGAATCGGACTTCGGAATCTCAGCACCTAGAAATGATCAACAAATGAGTTTCAATAATCGGTGATGAAGTGGAAGTTCAGAAGGCCCCCCCCTTGACACTTGGAATGTTTGGAACGAAATTAACCAACATGGCCTTAAAGGGTCATGTGGTGTGACCGGGATTTAGCTTACGAAACCACATTTCCTTACATATGAACAAGGTATCAGTACTACAGTAGGATGTGTAATAAAGAGAGCTTGCATTTCTTTTGATTTTGTGTAAATCATAATCTCACAATGGCACGCTTTCGCTCTTTGTGTAGCTCCAAACACATTTTTACTATAAAAACCAACAAGACCTATTAAATTATATCAGTAAATAACATTTTAATCAAAAAAAAAAACAGAAAAGTTATTACCATTAACACTACACTTGCATTACCATAGATAGTCACACAAAGTACACTCAAAAACAAACAAAAAAAACTTAAAATGCAGTAAATTCCATAACACCAAGTATAACCAAAATAAGCGTCTCTTTTAAGAATTAATTTTTTTAATGAACGCGTCATGAACATATAAAATTTTTAAAACATATCATTATTGTATTTTTCAGGTTAAGTCAACATACAATGCACTGCTCCTAAAATCTGTTTGATAAGAAGAGAATCGTTGTGTACTTAGCTTCTTTGTGTAGCATAATGCTATATTAAACGTACCTGGCAGTTTAGTTTTGCATAATTATTAAACATGCGAGCTAGCATTTTGTGCTTAAAATGTTCAATATCCAACTTACCTAACGCTCCCAACAAAAATGAAGAAGAATCCTGGTACAACTAGAATGCAACCTACAGCTGAGTTAACTTTTGTATTACAGCACTACATATTTTTTATCTCTTTAAACATTTGAAACTGATATGCATGTCATATCTTGTCTACGTGCACGTTTCCTTCTACGAGAGAGAGCAACACAAAGCATCAACATCTTTCTTTCTATCTTTCTTGCACCTGCAGTCACCATAATAATTTCACTTACTGATGCTATCTCCTCGTATTTTTTTTAATCTCATCTTGTAACCACTAAAACCCAGATCTTAACCATTGCACCTGCCAAAAATCTGCATAACAGGAAATCTACAACACTGATGCTCTATAAAAATGTTGTGTCTCGTGTGTTACCTAACGAGGGCTCCGTCTCCTTCTGACTTTCTTCCTCCACAGAGCTGACGTTCTGGAATTAAGGAAACAATAAAAAATAATAATAATAATAATAATAATACGCATGACCATCAATGTACTGTTATTTCTGTTAAAGAGAAGACTGAAGTAAATGTCACATGAAAATACAAGGGCTGGATTCTGGTTAAAATACAGAACAGCAGATTAAGTACTTGTGCAAAATTAACTGAAAGGATCAATTTCCCATTTCAAGATTCTGCATGCAGATTAACATTCACAGGTGCGGTGGATATAAAACGTCTGAACACCTCTGTTAAAATTGTAGATTTTTGTGATGTAACAAAAAAAATAAGCCAAGATAAATCATGTCAGATCTTTTTCCACTTTTAATGTGATATAGCGACCAACAAAATTTAAGTGAAATACAAAAAGAAACATTTAAGGGTTAAAAAAAAAAAAAATTGCATAAGTATGCACACCCCTTAACTAATATTTTGTTAAAGCACCTTTTGCTTGTAATAGAGCACTCAGGCTTTCTGGGCAAGTGTCTACCGACTTAGCACATCTTGACTTGGATTTGTGCTTTGGGTCGTTATCATGCTGCAAGGGGAAATCTTTCCTCATCTTCAGCTGTTTAAATTGGTTTTTGGAGCTATCCATGATTCCCTCTATCTTGACTAGAGCCCCAGTCCCAAGCATGATGCTGCCACCACCATGCTTCACTGTGGGTATGGTGTTCTTTGGGTGTTAAGCTGTCTTGTTTTTGAAACAAACATACCTTTTAGAATTATGCCCAAAAACTTCTATAACATATTTTGCCACATGGTTTGGCAAAATTTATGTGGATTTGGATTTTTTTTCATGAGAAAGGGCTTCCATCTAGCCACCCTACCCCATAGCCCAGACATGTGAAGAATACGAGAGACTGATGTCACATGCAGGGAGTGACCAGTACTTGCCAGATATTCCTGCAGCTCCTTTAATGTTGCCGTAGGTCTCTCGGCACCCTGCGTGATAAGCTTTCGTCTTGTCCTTTCATCAATTTTGGAGGGACGTCCTGTTCTTGGTAATGTCACTGTGGTGCCCCATTTTCTCCACTTGTTGATGATGGCCTTCACGGTGCTCCATGGTACATCTAATGTTTTGGAAATTCTTTTGTACCCCTCTCCTGATCGGTACCTTTCGACAATGAGATCCCGTACATGCTTTGTAAGTTCTTTGCGGACCATGGCTTCAGCAGTCCGTTGAAACCAAGATGATGCCGAGAAAATCCTACAGAAACAGCTGATCTTTATTTGGTGTTAATCAGAATCATAGTGACATGCCCCATTATAAAGGGGTGCGCATACTTATGCAACCAGGCGATGATAAGTTTTTTTTTTCTTTTTCTTCCTAAATCGTTTCTATTTGTTTTTCTTTTGAAGTTTGTCAGTTGCTATTTCACATTAAAGGTGTAAAAAGATCAGATGCGATTGATCTTGGTTCTCATTTTTTACATCACAAAAACATGAAATTGTAACAGGGGTGTGTAGACTTTTTACATCCACTGTAGCTGTGCTGAAACTTAGGACAGTGAGCTGCTTGGACAGAAGAGTAGTTTGTAAGCATAAAGCATAATTTAGTTGTGAAAGTGCAATGTTTTTTTTTACAATAACATTTATTTTAATACATAACATAACAACCGTATCATGGAAAAATACCTTTTAATTTCCCTGCTGTCTGAATTTTCACTACGTTTAAAGAGGTTCCTTATTTTGATTTCATTTTAGAGGAAAGATCCACCCTGAACAACCTGCATATTAATTTAGATAATAAAACTGTGATCAGTAACATCCAAGATTTATTTTAGAATGAAATTCTGAGTTGGCTTTTTAAGATTACATTTATATTCATCTACATTTTCACTTTGATTAATAATTTGCTAAATTACCCACAATGCCACTCAACTACCTGCTGATAGTGGCACCAGTAGGATTTAGTCCTTGCTTCATCTCTACATAAACAGAGTGATGCAGCAGCGCTATAGTCTTTCTATATATCTGTCCATCGCTTATCATGACTTCCTCATCTGTACACTCTGCTCAAACAAATTATCTTCCAAAACTTCAACTTTCAGGCCAAACACCATGTCATCTCGCTGATCGCTAACTATCCGAGTCGAGTCTCTGCCATAATGCTGCAATGCAGTACTCGGAAGTCGGACAGTTCCAAGTTGATTCTTCAGAGTTTTGGCCTAAAAGCATTCCAGTGTTTCAGCTCAGGAAAAACACAGATGTCCAGAGCAAGTTCGTATTTGCATGCCTAGTCTCTGAATTTGATAAGCATATTAAGTTCCGTGTGCTTAACGAAGAGAAATGATGTATAATGTACACATACTGTCTTGTTTATCTTTGCTCATAAAAATGATCTGCTACAGTGGTCCTATCGCGTTAGTAAATTTGAGCCGAAATCTGCGGAATTACGTTACAAATCGAAACTTGTTGCGAGTTCCCGAGTCTGCACTGCGTCCTGGAAGTCCAGCGTTTTCCGTCACCACTACTCCTACACTGGTTTTCTTGACACTGAACCTCACTGGAAAACGGTGAGTAAAGAACGGTGAGAAAAGAAGCGCTTGCTCTTTTGTTTTTTGACAACAAAACCTGAAGGTTATGATGAAATAATAGCATGGTGTCTGCAGCTTTAAGAGGGACAAAAATAAAGTGTGTTGTGTGTCATAACAGGTGTTTCCTTTTTGCCTTGTTAATATTCTGTATGAAACTTAATAACCTGCTGTCCGAGTTTGAAGCAGAGCAACAAAACATCCTTCTCTGATGCTACTGCAGAGAAAGAAACACAAAGCACGTGTAAATGCAGTTTATATCATTTTATTTCAAACTTATAATGAGCTTAGTTACAGCTAATAACTCGTTATGTTTAACTGCAGTCCTGACATTAGTTTCGCAAGAGCAAGGAGCTGCGCTAGAACTGCCACCCTATGACGTCAGAGCGACACAAACACTTACTTCTTAGAGGAATAACAAAAAAACAGCACCAGCTAAAAAACTAGCACCAAACTCACTCAAGACATCACAAATAACAGATTATAAATATATTTAATGTGTTTCAGGGTGGACTTTTCCCTTAATACCACAAGCAACCAACTGTTTCAGGAGCGTCCATGTTCCAAATGGCAGGGAAAAAGAAATTGTAATGTTTTAAAGCAAACATTTCACTGAAATCTCATTCAGAAAGGTTTGTACAGTGTATCCGGAAGGTTTTCTGCACACAAAAAATGCTATTTAACATTTTTCAAACGAATACACCTGCCTTGTGCTTGCAGTGTTGGTTGAACTAGCCTACGCCTTTAGCCTAAAAACATGAATGTTTACTGTTACTGAGTATAATTTTGCAATAACGGTCAATAATAATGTCTCTCGAGTGATTAATAACGAATGAATTTAACACAAGCTAACACTCTAGCTCAGAAGACAAGCGTAACAGGAAAAATGAAGCCTGTTAGTTAATGAATTAAAACAAGCTTGTGTTTGTGTGTGAGGCGACTTTAGAGGGGTTTTTGTTTTTGTGCGCGAGCGTGTTTCTTACCTCTGCCTTGTTTTCCGCCATGTTAAAGCTGAAAGTACAAACTCCCTTAAACTGAGAAGAGCAGAGAGGCCGGGATTATCCACACACACTTCACCATTTACACCTAATACACCTAACCAACTAATTATTTAGCAAAATGTTATATTATTATGATTTGATATAATGTCGGCTAAAGGCTAACATGCTAGCAGACAAAGTCGGGGGGGGGCAAAAACCAAAGGAATATTTTCCCAGCTTTAGCCAGCAACAACCTGCAAAATAGTATCAGCTTGCATGTCAATGTTTTTGTGAACTGAAAAGAAATGCGTCCGAAAAGAATATATAATAATTACAGGATATATAGAGCTATAATCAGCGTAATCGATTACACAGAGCATCCATCCGCAGTGCCTTTCTCTACCGTATTCCAACACCTTCCTGTGCGCTGATTGGCTACTTGTTCACGCTCACAAACAATTCGCCAATCAAAATTATGTACAATTAGGTATTAGCCAATCCTAGAGTGGGAGGCGGGATTTCTCCGAATATGGTTGTGCGAAAAATAACGCGCGGTTGAGATTTTACAGCAGTTCCACGCCTGCAGTTTCGGGACGCGTTTTTGATTCATGCGCCCTCTATCGCCTCGGAGGGTTAATGACAAATTATGTTATTTATTCATATTTAATGAAAAATAATAATAAAAAAGCAACTTATTTTCCATGATGTAAAACCCCACGATGGACGGAAGAAGCCCCTGAATGCCCCAGAGTTCCTCACTGACCGGAAGTAAACTGTTCTTTCAAGCTTAAAAGTCTGATAAGAAAAAATATACCACACTTTTACCACAGCACTGTTGAATTGTCTACTTTGATTGGTCAGAAGATGTTGATTAATTTTCTATAAGAGCAGCTCTAACTGTAGTTTCGGCTGTAATTCAAATCACAGGTTTATATCAATGCTCTCATTCTAATACATAATAACTCATTCACTTTGATTTGTTTGGTGGCTGCTCTACATAATCTAAGGCTAATACACAGATTTAAAAAAAACTTCCACAATCCATCCATAGTTGATATGCTGAAGCTTTCCGTAAGCTGGAGTCTGTTCCCTTCTCATAAATAACCTGTAACCACATTTCAGAGAAATATTTAAATTTCATTTTAGATTTTACTTTTTGATTATTTTACTTGAAAAAAGTGTTTGCATAGTGATAAGGTTTATAATTGCAGACAATGCACCAAAAATGTAATAATAATAATAATTATTATTATTATTATTATTATTATTATTATTATTATTATTATTATTTAAACCTTTATTTTGATAACCTTTAGTTTTACCACTTTTATTTTGAAAACTATCCAACGTGAAATACAGAAACCGGAAGTGCGTCTCATTAATGTGGCTCGCTTCACACTGCTAGCTGAGCAATTCCTACGTAGCCACATATTACAGCTTTATCTGGAGTGTTATAAATCTTTTCCGATATTGTTTGGTGGGAAATAAAATGTTCCGTAGGAAGCTTACGGCTTTAGATTATCATAATCCTTCGGGTTTTGACTGCACAGGTAAGAATTTTAATAAAATAATGATCAGGGAACATATGATGGGAATGGTCTGCAAGTCCATGCTTCATTTAACAGGATTCTAAAATGGGTCAAATGCCGAAAGTGCGATTTTGAATAAATGGACTCGAGTAGATTAATAAATTAGACACTTTATTAGACTTTATTTATTAGTGGGTTGACATACAGCTAACCTTAACTTGATTTAGCCTTATTAATATCTATTATTTTTCTGTATGTGTTACTGTGTATTTATACCACGGCGCTGCTGAATTCTCGAATGTGTTGATTAGTTTTCTATAACAGCAGCTCTGGAAGTAGTTCCGGCTGTAACATAAATCACTTGTATGGTGAATGCGCCACATAATCTAAATCTAATATTAAACACATTTAAAAACGTATAATTGTTGATGTGGTGAGGTGTTCTCTTTATTTAATATTTTTAGAAGGAGTCTCCAGTGTCAGTGCTTTATAACAGTCAGTAAGATTTTCCACCATGGGAAAGTCTTCAGCTGTTTTTTTTTTTTTTTTTGTCTCAAAAAAAAGTGTTTATGCCTGTGATAATGTACAGTGGATATAAAAAGTCTACACACCCCTATTAAAAATGCAGGTTTTTGTGATGTAAAAAAAAAATGAAGCCAAGATAAATCATGTCAGGATCATTTTCTACTATTAATGTGATATACTTACCAATGAAATTCATGTGAAAAAAAAGTAGAAATATTTTAGGGGGGGAAAAGAGCAATATTAAAGGATCTGAAGGGATATATGGCCAGGACGGGTCACTCCTTGCATGTGACAGCACTCTCTCGTATTCGGGGCTGTGGGGTAGGGTGGTTAGACAGAAGCCCTTTCTCATGAGAAAAAGGGGAAAAAAAAAAAAAAAACATCCAAGCCTGCCTAAATCACCCCAACCCATGTGGCAAAATATGTTATCTTGAAGCAACCAAGGTAGAACTTTTTAGACATAATTTCAAAATGATATGTTTGGCACAAAAACAAGACAGCTTGCCACCCAAAGAAGCATGGTGGTGGCAGCATCAATCATAATCTGGTGGTGTTTCTCCTTTAGCTGGGACTGGGGCTCTAGTCAAGATAGAGGGGGTTATGGATAGCTCCAAATACCAGGATGTTTTAGCACAAAACCTGCAGGCCTGTGTTAGACAGCTGACGATTAAGAAACATTTCAACATCCAGCACGATGAGGAACCAAAACACAAATCCAAACCAACAAAGGACTTGGAAGATGATGTGATAACAGGAATTAACATGCATTCAGTGTTAGTTTAATGGATAAAAGGACAGCATTTTCTTTACACCTCTTGTTTTATTCCTTACATATTTTCATAGCCTATTTCTACTACATATACATTTTATATATGAACAAATTTTTTTGATGTTTTGCCACAGTTATGGAGAGACAGGTAGCTCACACAAGAGGATGTTATGGACAATTCAATAACTCAATAAATAACTTTAAAACTTTAAAAGCAGGTGAATATGAGTAAAATATGAATACCAAAAAAGTTCCACACCCTCAGTGCTATGACTCCAATGTGTCACTTGTTATTTTTTGATTATATTATTATTACTGTAAAGACCCATAACTCTGATGTGCTTAGCTTGGTGTTTGGTTTGAATTCGGCCTCATTTGAAATTTGCTTAAGATAAAAACACCTACATGGCTAAATTTAAAATCTGATGAGATTTAGATTAGAGGTTAGATCGAATTTTACAGATCGGCCCAACAGTGTTTCTATGTGGTTGTAATCAAGTCTTCTTTTTTCCCATCTCACCCAGATGAAACCGAGTTCAGAAATTTCATTGTTTGGCTGGAGGATCAGAAAATCAGACATTATAAAATCGAGGATCGTGGAAACCTTAGGAACATCTCGAGCTCTGAGTGGCCGAAGTCCTTTGAAAAGGTGAATTTTTTTAAGAGCATACATAATCTGTCTACACTGACACTACACTGTAGAGTTTACACTGAATGGTGCGAAAGACAAAAAACATCCAGCGCGTCGTTAATGAGTTGATGGAGGTCAGGTTGATAGAACAGGGGTTGTGAGCTGATGGACTGTGGTCTGGACACAGCAAAGTATTTCAGTGAATTGAAAAATACCGTAGCAGAACTGATCTTGTTGGGGACGGGACTTGTTCAGACACTCTAGGAGCACTCTAACATGAACCAGCATGGCTTCACTTGCACATTTATGTAAAATACTTAGCTTTTAAGCAACCTATCGAAAAAGGGAAGAATTTTCAAGTGACAAGACAGCTTGTTAAAAAAAAAAAGTTTAAAAAAGATGCATCACATCTATTCAGAGTCTGTGGCTCTAGTCAAAAATGGAAACGTGAGGCGAACAAAACATGACCACAAATGTTTGGCCATAATTCTAAAAGATATGTTTGGCACAAAAACAAGACAGCTTATCACCAAAAGAACACCATACTCACAGTGAAGCATGGTGGTGGCAGCTATGGTGCTGCTTCCCTTCAGCTGGGACTGGGGCTCTAGTCAAGATGGAGGGAATCATGGATAGCTCCAAATACCAGGGTACTTTAGCACAAAACCTGTAGGCCTCTGGGCCTCTGTTAGACAGCTGAAGATGAAGAAAGAATTCAGCTTCCAGCACGATAATGAGTCGAAAGCACAAATCCAAACCACAAAGTAATCATTAATCATTAACGTTTATCTGATGTGACCATTCAGTCATGTTATTTGTTTATGCAAAGCTGCATAAGCTGGATCATGAGGTGAATTTTAGTTGAATGATCTAGGAGCATGCTCTTCTTGACTTTCACTGCTTCTTTAGCATAACCAAGTGTTGACTAAATGCCTCAATAATCATTTATGGTGATTTTCAGATCACTCATCCGTAAATGTATTTTTTTTTTCTGTTTGTTAGTATCTACGAGATGTGAGCTGCCCGTTCAGTGTTCAGGAAAGGTGCGAGGCCATCGACTGGCTGCTGGGGCTCGCAGTTCGGTTTGAATACGGTGACAATGGTACACACACACCCCCCCCCCCCTTCCTATTACGAAAGTATCTCCAAATAACAAGAATCTCCAACATCACTGGTCCTGTGTGGGAAATAAGGTCTGACTGTTGTGGGAGGAGTTTTAAAGTTTTATCAGTAAATGTACAGACCACTAGATGGCAGTGTTGCCTTAGATTTTCTGTTCATGAACACAATTATTGTTCTTTTTTTTTTTTTTAACACACCCATCTCACATCTTGGAAGTGCGGATCACTTACACCAAAGGAGTGTAAACATCCTTACCCATTGGTCCCTATTCATGTAGAAGCGAGTGCAGATTTGTGCACACAGAATGATGTATGAAAATAAGTGGACACGGGCTTTAAGTATTGTATCACTCCTTCTTACACACACAATCCACCATTTTGTTTGTTTGTTCTTATTTTATTTTTTTTGAGAAAGGAATTGTCAGATTATAATGCATATTGTAAGTTGTGTTCCTGAAAGCTACACTGACTTTGACTCGTGCCTCTGAGTCGCTCATCTAACACTTCATTCGATTCACTGTTAGTTTAAACTAAATGTCTTTGTTGTATAAAGTTTAAGTCACCAGGTTTAAGGTGGATTTCTGGTTTTTAATTTTCACCATATGGCACTGATTCAGGAGGGAAGTTCTTCATTTCTAAGATTTCTAACACAGCTGTAACTAGAGAAGTAGGGTTGCTGGGTGTTTTTTTTTAAAATCCACATTAGCATGTACATTCATATGAAGTTTGTGTCCTTTGACAGTGGAGAAATACAGAAACTGCACACCTGCAGCGGAGGTGAACAACGCAACACAAAAACCAGCCGACCCTCTCATTAACCTGGACAGTGAGTGCTTCCTCCTCTTACCTCTTCTCTAATAATAGTCTTAAATCTCTCTTTCTCTCTCTCTCTCTCTCTCTCTCTCACTCAGTCTCTCCCACTGTGATTCTCTCTCCCACTGTCTCTCTCTCTCTCTCTCTCTCTCTCTCTCTCTCTCTCTGTCACTCTGTCTCTCCCACTGTGATTCTCTTTCTGCGTTTCTCTCTCATTGTTACACTCTTAGTGTCTCTTGTTCTCTCTCTGTGACTCTCTTTCCCTGGGACCATTTCTTTCTCTGCCTCTCTCTCACTCTGACACACTCTCTCTCTCTGTGACTCGTTTTCTCTTCCTCTCTCTCTCTTTTCAACTCTCCTTCTCTCTCTCTATCTATCTCTGTGATACTGTCTCTGACACACTCTCTCTCTCTGTTACTGTCTTCCTCTCAGTTTCAGTTTTTCAGTTTTCATGTGCTTTATGGGCATGACAAATAATTTTACATTTCTCTCTCTCTCTTCCCCTCTCTCTCTCTCTCTCTCTCTCTCTCTCTCTCACAATTCAAATCAAATCAAATCAAATGAGCTTCATTGGCATGACTCTGTTGTACCACAATGTTGCCAAAGCATCAATTAATTACACATTTAGTATATTTTAAAACACGTTTTAAAGATTACAAAAAACATATATGGGCACATACACAAAAAAAGAAACAATGGGAAAGCAGTAAAGGTAAAAGGTAAATGAAAATAGCAGTTTCCACAGAACTATGCTGTATGTTAATAAAGAGTCAGCCTCTCTCCCTCATATCTCTCTGTGACTCTTTCTCTCTCTGTCTCTTTTTATACTAACTGCTACATCACAGGGATGGATGGATGGATGGATAGATAGGGTTTTGTACATTTATGTATATTGAACGTTCTGATGATTCTCTCAGGCACTGGGGGGGCGTTAATGTCTCAATGGTGTGTGTGTGTGTGTGTGTGTGTGTGTGTGTGTGTGTGTAGTTTATTTTGAAGATGCAGTTATGCTGTCTCAGGTGGTTGTGCTCATATTCTTTTAAAGCTATAGAAGTCTAATATTTGTAATTATTATTACTATTAATTTGAGTTTTATTAAACCGGTATCAGTTCTAATATCAAATCCCTAAAACCGAACCTGCGTTTGTGATTTAAATGACCGGGTTTGTTTTTCCTCCAGGCAACAATCCTGATTTTAAGGCTGGAGTCATGGCCCTGGCAGACCTTCTCAAAATTCAGAAACACGATGACTATCTGGTGATGCTCAAGGTGAGGAATAAATCAATTCCCAAACCTATCTGAAATCCGATTTAAACTGCTTTATTTAACCATTGTTCTTTATCTAATAGGCCATTAGGATCCTCGTCCAAGAACGCTTGACTCCTGACGCCATCTCAAAAGCCAGCAAGGCAAAAGAGGTCCGTAAATTAAACCCAGGGCAGGAGTATTAGACGGCCAACAGTTTGCTCTTAACGAAGTGTAGAAATAGTTCTGATTTTCAGCTCCATATATAGTAAATAAACAATCCTGAGTATATTTTACGCACTCGGAATCCACCTGTAAAATCAGTTCTTGTTATTCATACATCCTTTTTTTTTTTTTTTGGGCACATTAAATAATTTTGATATATAATATGCTTCTTTGTTGTTTGTTTAGGGTTTGCCAGTTGCTTTGGACAAGCACATCCTAGGCTTTGACACCGGCGGTATGTAGAGAACATATTTTGATCATTCTGTTATGATTCACATCTGGACAAACTGCATATTTAACCTCTCAGGAACAGGCATGTGTCAGTAATCAGCTTGACAGTGTATTGTGATATTTAACACACAGTTTTTTATCATGGGAAACTTATCCTCCCTGCTTCTGTGGGGTATTTATGCAAGTTGGATGGAACCCTGCTGTGTTTTTCACTTCAGTACGGTTCTTAAGGCCGGTGAGAACGCAGCAATCAGACTCGGGCGCAGAACAAAGTAACTCGTCAGAAAGCTTTTGAACTAGATGGTCTCAGTCCACTTCTAAGTGAACTCTGGTGTGGTGCAGCTGCGATTTGATTTACTACAGGAAGTGAACATGCTGTGTATTTCAGGTTGCTGCATAGTGTGTTACTCTAAATGATAATTAAAGGTACAAGAGTAGTCCTTAAGATCCAATTATGTACCTTCAAATCATTTTTAATGGTATGCTGCATTGACATTTCCTTGTAATAGATACACATTAAAGGTACATTAAAGGTGTCCTTGAGGGTGCTACAGTAGTGAAAGGTACAGTTTAGTACTTTTTTTTTTTTTTTTTCCTTTTCAAAGAGAGTACCTAAGCAAATAGCAAAAGAACCCAAAGTATCAATTTCACAACAAAAATATAAGACCCAAGTTGTATGAGAATTCAGGTCCTGGCCTGTACAGTCCTGTATTAAACCTGATAATTAATGGTGGACATTTTCTTTTCACCTCTAGACGCCACTCTGAACGAAGCGGCTCGTATCCTTCGGCTCCTGCACATCGAAGAGCTGCGCGAGCTCCAGACAAGAATCAACGAGGCCATTGTGGCTGTGCAGGCCATCATCGCCGACCCAAAGACCGATCACCGTCTCGGCAAAGTGGGCAGATGATCACACACTCCGTGGACAGTGTGAAATGGAACAGGACGATTGGTGTTTAATTGTGCCATGATTGTGGATAAATGAATTTGAAAACCGAAGATTTTTGCGTTGCCCTTTAGACCTAAAAAGCTCAGAAATGTTTTTGGACGTGTGGAGAAAATATGAGTTGCACCATCACACAGTACCTTAAAAGTTTTTTTCACTTATACAATGCACTGTGCGTTTCCTGTAACAGATCTGTTTCGTTGGAAATGATGAAGTGGCTTTTGGACAGCAAGTTTTTTTTTTTTTGTTTTTGTTTTTTTTGTGGGTGGGTGTGTGTTTGTTTGAGACTTGCTTTTTCTTTCAGTGAAAAAAAGATAAAACTGCAAAGGCATGTGTGCATACATATAAATTACATTAATGCAAAGATTGGTTGTGCGCTTTTTGTTTTTTTTTTAACACACACAGACAAAGATACTTTAATGCACCATAAATATGTGGTTTTGCTTTGGCAGTAACTCGAGCTCAGTGTTGCTCAACTCCCAAATCCAGCTGTGCCAAATAGTCCAGTTCATTTCATTAAAGCAGCAGTTCAGCCAAAAGCAAAATGGAGCCCATTTCCTCCTCAGTACAGATGTACTCTACTGGCTAAGGCATGCTTGCTGTCTGTTGTTTGGAAGTACACGGCTAATATAGCTAACAAGTAAGGGAATTATATAGCTACCAATTTAGCATAGTGCAAACTGTAGGTCTAAATCATCACACACTGATGTTAAAAGATTCTTGGCCTCATTTATCAAATTTGATTCAAATGAATTTGTTTGCAGGAGCATTTACACAAGAAATGCGGTATTCGTGAAAATCCAGTTTGTTCGGAAAAATGTTCGTATCCTATGAGAGCTTGTGTAAATTTATGTATAAAGAGAATATGTAGAAACTCAGCCATTTCATATTATGATTAAAGAATAAAGAAAGCAATCAAAAGAAACAAATCCATAAATTAAGTTAAATAAATTAAATAGACTAGCCATTCAATTAGGACAAAAGAAATGGCACTCTATAAAAGGAGGAAGTGTTAGTAAGTGTGTCTGTGGTAGCTGATGTGATGCAGTGGCTGAGCTGCATTACTAGAAGATTTAGCACACACTGCACTCAGGAGGTGCTCTTTCACTGTTTAGTGGTCATTTTGTCATTTTCGCTGTGAGCTTTGCCTTTTATAGAGTTTGTGGGCGTCGTTAAATGCAAATCAGCTGTGCTATGAATGAACTTGGTGATTTACGGATAATTGGCACACACACGAATAGGAAGAAAATCAGCTTTTACACACAACTATACTAAAAATGTAAGACAACAGGAACTACCTGCTTTCGCAGATGTTCCACAACATTTAAATGGATAAAAATGATAACGTGTCATTCTTAAATAAATTTTTAAAAATTGTTGGGTGTGGTATAAGAGCAATAAGCCGCTTTGTGACATACTGTCATCAACTTTCGGGGTGGTTACAGTAACTCCGCTTCACATCAGGCCGCATCACACCACCCTGTCGTTGATTATTTTCCTATAATAGCATGCCACCAAGTGTTTTATTCCTTACATAATGTATAATTGATTATTAAAAACGCACAGTCAAATTGTGAATCACTTTTTATTGTTATAAATATCACATCTTACAAAAGATAAAAAAAAAAAAAAAAAAAGGTTACAAAAAGGAACTGTAGTAAAAGAAAAACATCGGCTATGTTCAATGCATTTCCATACGTCGGATTCTTATTAGTGCACAGAGGGCTCCAATACTGCACACGTGTATAAATGTATTTATACACATGAACGTTTTGCACAAAAATGACTATAATTTGGGCCTCTTTGGCTTTCTTTTATTAAAAAAAAAAAAAACATACAAAAATACAGTAGAAAGAAATGAGGTATAAAACAAATGTACAAAACTAAACAGGGAGAAGAGTCACCTTTTTTCTTGGGGGGTTTATAAAGATGCAGGGGCTTTGGCAATGGCAAGAGGCGTTCGTTTCCCAACATGTGAACGCTACAAAAAAAACATCCTCGAAAAATAGCACCATGTAACAGTGGCTCTGTTATTACGTCCTCTCTGAAACACACAAAACAGCCATGTTAGGTCATCGGAAATCTCTCTCTCTCTCTCTCTCTTTCTCTCTCTCTCTCTCTGCAAACATTTCATTTCTGCATGAAACACACTCTCATCTTCTGGGAAATGCTTTGAAGCCTTTGTGTCCCATTTCTTTCAACACTTTTCGTCCCAAGTACTGTCATTTGGCTCCAGGTGCCCTTTACATTGTGTGTTTTTGGTCTGTCATGTTCACTCACTCGCCTTTATTAGCATGTTAACACAAACCCACATACATGCACACACACACACACACACACACAGAGGATCAACAGTGTGTCTTACAATTAGGCTTTGAAAAGACATGGAATAATAACAGTCTGATTTTTATTACGTCTGCTTACGTAATAAAAATGGATTTTCAAAGAAGTATGTGTTAAAGACTGTACAGTTACCTGTTTAAAAATGGACAAGTCTGAGTTATACATTGTGTATATCAGATTTCTGTATAACAGAGTTACCTGTTTTGTCACAACCCCACATTTTACTTTTAGAGTTTCTATAAGGCAATGGTCAGTTCATATTCTACACTAAACCATTTGACGCCGTACAATATATTTTTAAATTTCACATTATTAGAATGTATTTACTGTTTGAACTTTATCTTCTGTATAGTTAAAACAAAAAAAATCCTGTGCCACATAGAAAAGCAGTCGTACTGGGTGAAAACATGAAAAGCAATACGCACACACAGTATTGCTTTTCACTAGTGACATAAAGAAAACGTTCCACACTGAAAAGCAAAACTCTTACTTTGCTTGATCCCTTCAGTGATTTTTAAACAAGATTTAGCAGATTTCCTTTTTAAGAATTAAACACTGACAGAAGCGAGTGTAAATTCCAGTTGCTCTGCTTTTCACTTTCATCAGTGTGTTGCACTTGTGCCACACTGACAAGCAATCACTGTTCAATCGCAGCCTTAACCTGTACTCAGGATTTAATCAGACAGTGAGAACACGATCTGAAGGTGTGATTTTTCCAGAAGGCGTAGTTGTCCATATAAAGGAACGGCCACTATAATTTCTTATTGGCTCATTGTTTCTTTTTTCCTACTGCACTGATTGTTACAGGATTTCCAAAATGATTACTAAAATATAATAAAAGTGCTAATATGACTAAAAAATGCTTACAGATCACAAAAGGGAGAAATAGGAGCTATGATATGAAATTTCTTACACTTGCTTTCAGCAACGTTGCATTTCAGTGTGGCACGGCTGCAACGCACTGATGAAAGTGAAATGCAATGCAATCAAGAATCCATTCAATTCTTAAAATTGCATTTCCCTGTTGATTGTTTTTCACTGAAGAGATAAAGCCACATAAGAGCAACGCAGTGCAGGTTTCGCTTTTCAGTGTGGCATGTTGTCCTCATGTCACAAATAAAAATCAACAGCATCTATATTTTGGCCATGTAACAAGGTAAAATTGAAATAAACATACTGTAGTTGTATTATTTTAACATTTAAATACACAGCCTGGGTCAGTTAGACAGGGCTCAACTACTATGAGAGGGGGGAAACAAAATCAAAAATGCATAAAATTGTACCCTATAAACAGCTGGAGGAGGCGACAGTGATGCCGTACAGATGTGAACGCTGATCAGGCAGATACTCATCTGTAAAATGGCTGGAGTCTCGACTTACACCAATGACTCCATCCCTGAAACAGTAAGGATGTGTGTGAGAGAAAGAAGATCCATAAAGAAGATCAGGAACTGATCATGTGAATGTTAGAAGTTATGAAGTATCTACATATATAAAATATCTACAATAACATAAGTGTTCTAGTATACCGATTAAAATAATGTCTTCTATTGGACATAAGCGCTAATTACACTAAAAGTGAGGACATCTGCTTAATTAAGATTCATTGTGAGTGGCGGTTGTTAGAGTTCATAGGTTTGTGGTCTTAATATATTTATTTCTATGATATTGTATTTATATAATGTGCCCAAATTAATATACTAAAATGTCAATAAATACAATTTAAGTTTTATTTCATTTTATAGTATAGTTCAGTTAATATTATCTACTAATATCTGTCACATGAAATATTTTAAAGATAAGCATGACCTGAATTCTAGTACCCTTATATTATTTATTTTTGTTTGTCATTTTGTGTCCTCATTTAAAATTTGAATACATTTAGAAAAAAAAACAGAGCTTTCATAATATATTCATAAGCCTTGGACATGTATTGTGCAAAGTAATACTAGTGGATTTAAGTTCGTCTTAAGAAATTATATGCTTATGAGCTGTGCTTAGAATGTTATAAAAACCCTACGTGGGTATCAAATAAGTAAGTGTTACCCAATTTATTTTATTTACTTTTATTTTTAGGTTATAAATTAGATTAAGTTATATAATTTATACATATGATTATTCTGACTCCTCTTTCAGTTTCTATTTAAATACTAACAGCTGGATATTTACCTGTATTTAGTATCGCCCCTGCTTTACTATTCATGCCTAGTCTAGGCTGGTTCATTACTCTTACCTCCTCCAGTCTGTGTAGTAGAAGTGATTGGCGTAAAACACCATGCTGAACGGATAGTTCAGGTTGCTGTGAATCACGTGTCGGCCCGTCCCATCAGGCGCGATACACTCCAAACGCTTTGTCCCTTTTTTTCAACACAAAACCAGAAGGGTTGTTTAAAATTGAGTAAGGAACCTCTTTCTATTTTCTTCTCTCTCATTCACATCATCACTTACATACACTTCATTATGAGAATCCCAAAATATGGGAAGGCTGCATTCCAGGCTGCATTTCCACCAGTAATGTTTATATTGATTACAATTTGTTGTTAATGTTAATGCTTCTAGGATTTTTTTTTTTAAACAAATTTACCTGGGAACATTTGTGAAAGAAAAACCCTTTGGTGTAGCTCTAGCTACTAGGTGTTCCGGCTCTTTCCTGTTAGTTTTACTGTAGTTACTGTATCATTTATGGTAGTTACTGAATAACATGCTTCAAAATAAATAAGTGAATAACAAACTGGGAGTGTAGGAGGTTAGCATTTTTTTTTCTTCTAAGAGTGTTTAGTTGTATTGTGGGAAAATCTAGACAGACAGCATGGCTCAGTGAGCAGTCAAAAAAAAATTGCCAAGGTTAGGTAGTGTTTCAGTAGTGTGATATTAAGAAGATGGTTTATAGAGTACCTGCATCAGCCCAGCAGATACGACGTGTTGTGGGGTCAATTGTCAAAGCATTAGGGAGCCCAATGCCGTCCCGCACTAGCACCCTCCTGTTCTGCCCTTCCACAGTGGAGCTTTCAATTTTCGGGGCTTCCCGGTTCCAGTCGGTCCAGTACAGAGTTCTGTAATGGGGCAAACACATATTTGTTCATTTTTATATATATTATTCAGATAGTAACAACCTAAACAAAGACTTGTATGGCAAACACGCCACATCAATGAATTTTAAAAATTGATATGGTGATGCTTTCTGTAAGAGGATGCTTATGTAACATTTTTGGAAGGAGTCTCCAGTGTCAGTGCTTTGTAGAAGTCAGAGATAAATCTGTTCCTTCATGGGAGTTTTCAGGAGGAGTTTGCTCTTCATGGTTTCTTAGTAACATGACAAGCTGCAAATTGGCAAATTGCTGAGAAACAGAATTCATTGTAGGAAAACAATCAACTAATCACCGCTGCATTGTTGATTATTTCCCTATAATTCCTAAATACCACCCAGAGTATGATGTGACAGTGTGGATATCTGGATATTATTGTACCAAATGACTTGTCATACAAAATGACTTGTCATTAAAGCAACAAAAAAATGCAAGGCACTCATTTTGAGCGGCAAGTAAGATCACTGGTGAAGAATATTCATGATTGCGGGCTTCACTGAGCAACACTTTCATAAGGTCTGGAATTTAAATATACAGCCCTTGAAGACATAAATTTAGAAGATTAATGTAAGATACTAGTATACACACATATACACATGTGCATGCTCACATGCTATTCTGATTGCACATGAGGTTTAAGTTACATTTCCACACATGTGCAGATGGAAGGATGGTTTTGTGTGTGTGTGTGTGTGTGTGTGTGTGAGTGGGAGTAATTTTCTGGACCTCCCCTAAGACATGACACTCACATCTGCACTCTCGACTCATTTTTCTCAGCTTTTGATCTACTTCCACACAGTTCATTTCCATCGCACTAGAATTTTATTCCTGTTTATTAAATTGAAGCAACACTTACCTTCTTTCTAGTCATTACTAGATATAGTGTTGTATAGTGTCCGTGGAATTTTTTTTTAATTTAAAATGAAATTAAAGAAGCTTTGACTCCTGAACAGACAGTGAAAGTGTACAGAAAGTGGATTAAAGCACTTACCCCGAGAGAGAGTCCACTATGATGGCTCTTGGATTAACCAAATCTGTGTTGAACAGAACACGTCGGTCGCTTCCATCCAGTTTGGCCGTCTCGATTTTATCTGGCGTGCTGTCTACCCAGAACATCCTCCTGCGTGCCACATCCACGGCTAAACCCTCTGGGCTCATGAGACCTTAAAAACAAGAGTGCTAACTCAGACACTATTCTCATGAGCATATTTATTTATTAAAGATACCATAGGGAAGTTTTCCTTAATTATTAAAAAAAAATGCAAAATATTTCTTAGTTCTTATTTTATTGTTTTTCGTTAATTATTATTCTATTAAAACTGTAACACACATACTGTAGGCTTCCAACTCAAAAAAATGGACGAAGAAAAATTGGACGAAGAAACATTGTTCATAAAATAAGATTTCAATTTTAGACATGCTTTTTTCCTCTAATTATTAAAGGTGTAGATTGAGAGCCCAGCCAAGCTGATGGCTATGGGAGAGTTCACTATTAATACTAAACAGAAATTGGCCTGTAAGGATATTATTAGAGATGGTAATATTGACACCGATTTTTTTCTTTAAAAACTACTACCCTTTAAAATTATTTTTTTTAACTCAAGCTAAAAAAATACAGGAAAAAATACACAGCTAAAAACACAACTTACATAAAGATATAGCACACAAAAATCAGTTACATTGCAACTACAAGATATATATATTATATTATATATATATATATATATATATATATTAAACACGGAATTCAATCTCTGCATTACCAGTGTTAATGAGGATCTCAGGCTCTGATCCAGGCTCTAGAGCGGCTCTGCTGATCGTTCTTCCAGCAAGATCAGTCCAATAAACCTTCCGTTCCCTGCAGTCATAGTCAATACCAACCACTATGGAGCCCTAATGAGCACACATTCAGCAAGGAATTGAAGTCTGGGAAATATATGGAACATTTCCTGTATGGAACAATACTAATGGCAATATATTTTGCATTTTCTGTCATATGTATATGTGTAAGGATATAAGGTATATGCCAGAATAAATAATGACACAAATTATCCAATATTGTTTTTTAACCTACTGAAGACTAAGAGTTGTATTCAGAATTTGTTAATTAAGTCCAAAAGTCATGTCAATATTTACGCAGGGAAAGTTACTCGTATTCAGAGTCGGGTTATGCAGCTGCTTAGGTCAATTTTCTGGGCTCCCTATTATGCTCAGATTACACAAAATTAAATGTGTAAATAGTCCTAGGTGTATTTATCACATTAATCACTACAGATTTTGGTTTAATACAACAACAAGGCCACTCTTATTATTCATCAGCTTATAAAATAGCATTTGATCCAGCACATCCTATTACTTCATATTTTATTTTTTTATATTGTGCTCCAACAGTTATTTGTGCGCACAATTAATGAAGCTGCAAGATACTAAATTGAGGTCATGAAAACGTAATTTGTACATGGCATGTAGGCTATTTTATATTTTGAGTTAATTAAAATATATATTTAGAATTAATAAAATAATGTGTATGTTTTAGTTAATTTTATGAGCTCTCCTGTAAAGAAAACACTTTGAAGGATAAGCTGACCAAGCACTCATCTGCTACACTTACTGTATAGCTCACTTTATATGTTGTTCATAATTTTATCCATAAACAATTCAGTCCTCTGAATTTGTCTGAATTTGATAAGCATTGTCCTACAAAGTCCTTTAAAAAGATTCCAATATTAATAAATTAATAGTGTCATAGTGTCACTGCAAACGTTTCATATTGTTAACTATGCATGAAAAAACTGTATAAACTTCAAATTCAATCTAAGAATCTCACATGCAGGGCAAGAAGCACTGAGGATCTCTCCTTGTCCATGCGCGTGCCATTGAGAGGAAGCGCTCCAATCTGTTGGCCTTGAGCGTAGAGCAAAGTAGTGCCTGATGGGGGAGGAGTCACATCCGGGCGGGGCAATGGATGCATGGTGGGCGGGGGAACAGTTGGTATACCTAAACGACACATGATACTTACATATGTTTTTAGGGAGACAAAAATAAATTAAACAATTCATGCAAAATGAATTGCAAAAATCTGGAAGCTATCCTCAAATGCAGCGAAAATAATATGCATCACTGTCAAAAGTATTTGTTGCGGATTTATTTGGGGGAGCAACACTTACAGGCAGGTTTGACTTTGTCGTGTGAGCGGGTCCCGGGAACTTCTCGGCCATCTTTGTCTACACACCAGCAGTAACTGGTCTCGCCATAACACTGCACTGGGGTGAACTCGCCTGATGTGTCACACTGGGGAAGAAAATGCTCTGGACCTGGACGTCCTCCATAGTGCTCCATCAGACTAGCACGCCAGCGCTCACACACCGTCTGCGGACGCTGCGTAGGGACTGCCACCACTGCATGATGGGGAAAAAAGTCAATCCCAGTATAGTCCTCTATCCAATAAACAGCATAATGAATGGATGTTTATAAAGACATGTTTTCATGAAGGTTTACAGAGATATAGTAAAGAACTCACAATAAATGTAACTCTAAAGTAAATGGCAAATTAAGCAATCTTAGATATAATTCCTCTACAATTAGTAATTGTAGTAAACTCAGAGAAGAAGAGTTGCAAGAACCTCCCACTTCTTGTCGCTCTGGACAGAGCATCGGCTAAATTACTAAATGTAACGGTAAGTGAGTATTAAATGAATAAGGATTGAATAATGATTGGCTGTTAGTTCATACTTAGAAGCAATGTGGCAATTAGGCAAATGATAAGTCATACTGTGTAAAATGGACTTACATCCAATATCCAACAAAACAGATGTGTCACATAATGTGTGGGGAAATCTAGTGCGATTTGTTGCATCGAAGTGTGCAAAATTTTTGGCAATAAAATGGTCTTAAAATTGTCTCATCTTAGTAGTTTAAGAACATACAGCATGTAATATGTGTATATATGTGTATCAGCTGATATACAATATGTATATCAGTTCCTGGCAGTTTTACCAAATGCAGATTAATAAACAATAATGGTATGAACAAACTATTTTATCTCCATTGGACTGGTGCGTTTACCTGGAATGTCACAGTTTCTAGGTGGGGTACCAGGTGGGGTACGGGTGCCCGCTCTCTCCTGCCCCCTACTGTCCACACACCAGCAGTGTCCTGTAGAGCCATGGCACTGTAGAGACCTGTATTGACCCTCCTCATCACACTGAGGAATGAAGGCTCCTGCCACAGGCAACGCATCTGCCCGGCTCTGTGCTCTGTCTCTGTGCTGTTCACATGGAGTCTTGGGACGTTCTACATGAAGAGTGGCATGAGAGAGAAGGAAATTATTGTGAAACCACCCATGCTGCGCCATACATGCAGTATGGAGTGGATTTCATCATAATCATAAAAATAAAACAAGGTGAGCACATGGATTCAAGTGATTCAAATTTATTTAAATATAATATTAGGGATGCATTAGCAATACCATTTTGTTTCAGACGAAGTAGGTGTTTTGAATACCAAAATTAGTAACGTACGTAGTATTAATCAATCAGGGACATCACAAAACATTTAACTGTTTATTTTTCGATCATTTACATAGTGATCATGAAAAGCACACACATTCATGTTCATGCCCTTAGTCTCCTAGTCTTGTTCTTTATAACATTGATTGAAGTTTATGTTCTTTATATCGTTGATTTTAAATAAAGTGCATTGGCTACGTAGCTACATTATCTACCTTGGAGCGAGTAGGATTGAGCAGAGAAGAACAGGTTTGTAAAATGTAACATGTAAAAGCTGTACAAAAATATTGTAAAGCACAAACAGTGTCTGTTCATCAAGAATAATATACTGCTTAAGAGCTGTTATCTTGCATATCTATAGTTTGCTGTAACATTGGTGGGTGTTAGAAAAGAACTATGTGCTGAGTTTCATGTTTAAGATAAGTTACTTGCATTGTAGGAAGATGCTCTTGTTGCTCCTCTCGATATTTTCATAGATCATAGTTTGTAGTCTGCTTTGCTTTGATTGTCATCATTATTTGGGAAGTTTATCCATTTCGTGTCATCTGTTCATTAGTGCGACAACATACTCTGGGCTTATGTCATATAGTATCACGTGGTAATGGATTTTGGTATCGGAGCATTTTTACAAGTAAATGAGCATGGTATCAGAGCGATACCCGAAACCAGTATTGATATCTGTATCAATGCATTTTTAATTATTAGAGACTTCCAGTAATGTTTGAAGTAAGTGCATGATGATTTCAGCATGCAGTATCTATGGTGCTAGCTAGCCCAACAAACTGTACAGCTGAAACCCAGAAAGCAGCAAAAGCTGACAAGAATTTTGATTCATTTCTTGCCAATGTTTCTCTGATTCAGTCTAACCAGCCGTGCTATGGAAAAGATCTGTTCCACTTTAACCCAATTAAATGTTCTGCTTGCATAAGAACCACAAAGCCAGCCATAATAAAAAAAGCCTCATCACCTAGGTGTTAAGCCAAGCCATGCTGAACATACTATCAACATTTCAGGAAGAGATTCAAACACTAGAAACTCAGTGCACAAAACAAACACATATCCAGCCAGGTCCTTCATCTCTTTGATGAAATAGCCCAATCCAGATGGAAAAAGTGAGTTCTCACTAAGATCGTACATCAATACACATGCTCCATGTAACCAGATGAACAAAATATTAAATGACACACTTAAGACTGGGTTCAAAATGTTAGTGTTTACACTGAACTGTTCTTCCACTGAGCTGAGGTGTTTACCTGGAGCGTCACAGTTGGTAGGTGGGGTACCAGGTGGCGTGCGGGTGCCTGCTCTCTCCTGCCCCCTACTGTCCACACACCAGCAGTGTCCTGTAGAGCCATGGCACTGTAATGACTTGTAACGTCCCTCCTCATCACACTGTGGGATGAAGGCTCCCAGCACAGGTAAACCATCCCCTCTGCCATGCATGCTGTCTCTGTGCTGCTCACACTGAGTCTTAGGACGTTCTACATAAACGGTGGTATCCAAAAGAGAGAAAGACAAACACAGATTGGAAACACAGATTACATTCATCACATCTCACCACTGTAAGTATAAAATAGAATGGCTAGATTGCATTATGGTGTGTGTGTGTGTGTTTGCTAGTAAAGAAAATATAGAACCAAACAAGTTTAAAACACTGATTTTTCAAGTATATAAGCAGGTTTATTAGAAGACAGAAGATCTGTACTTCCTGCTAATGTGCACCAAAAAGATGTGCTGAAATAATATAGGTTTGTTTCGTCAAAGAACTTTCACTCGTACAGAAAATTCTCTAGTACATTTTCTTCAAGAAGCTCACACCTTCTATCAGATGACTGAGTAGGAAGTAAGAAATGTAAGGGAACTCACTAAAGAGTTAAATAGCCCTTGGTTAAGTCACCTTGTCATGGTGCCAAAACCCAATGGGAGCATCCGCTTCTGCAATGACTTCTAGAAACTGTAAAAGTATTGAGTTTGACACCAGCTCCACTAGACAAAATCATACAGTGACTTAGAAATTTGTGCTACATACCCAGAGATGCCCTATATATGCCCTAAAAATGCCCCTTTTGCTGAAGGCATTGCCAAAGACAAACTTTTCAAACCCCATTGACCTCTACCCAGTTAGCACTCACATCAAAACTGGCAAATGTGTAATTTATGTCTTAACAACATTGTATGCATCTTATTTATTTATTAATTTTTTTTTTCTAGTTAAGCACATTTTGGCACAAACAGCATTTATGAAAGCTGACTTTCGACAAACTGGAGAATTTATTCAGTTGCTGAATGTAGTTAGAAATGTTTTAGCAGATAAGCAACTGCCCCAAAAAGTAGATTATGTTGATTAATCACAGGAGAAAAGTTGTTTTGCTCCTAGGAGCCCAAGCCCAAGACGGGAGCCTGAACTGAAGCTGAACTGTGATCATTGTCCATGAGACACCTGTGACCTTTCAGTTTCTGAAAGATGTTGCAATGCCTTGTCATACACTCAGATCAGTGGAGTACCCTGTCCAGTTTATGAAGATCCTGGTCATACTACAAGGGGCTAAGATAGCTGCTAACAGCAAAACAATTCTGTCTTGGGCTCCTAGGAGCAGGGGACCTGAGATATCATATGAGCCTGGTGCTCCTTAAACCTCAAAAAGGAACCCTGAAAAAACAGACCCTCAAAAGGAAGCTTGCTGGTCATGAACCCAGACTTCTTTGAACCATTAGTCCTGATAACAGATGCATTAGAAATAGGATTGGGGAATTCCTCTCCCAAAAAGTGGCATGTGTGGAACAGTGAGAGATATGTTTTAGCCAAAAACTCTCACCACCAGAACAGAGTTAGGCAGTGGAGTGATATGCACTCAGCATTTGGCAAATGGGCTGTGTATATCCTTTGGTATTATCTGGATAGTCCTTCAGTAATCAAGCATGTCCTTGGTAATCAAGCATGTCAACTTTCAGGGGGTAAAAGACACCAATCCCCACATCGCCCACTGGTTCCTCAAGCTACAGAACTTCAGTCCAGGTCACTGACCACACTTGAGTTAACTGGAAGTGGGGATAAATTTGATTCTCCTTACAATCTTGAAATTGTGTAGGAAATTCTATTGAACTGGTTTACCAAATGCCATGGCTCTACAGGACATTGCTGGTGTGTGGACAGTAGGGGGCAGGAGAGAGCAGGCACCCGTACCCTACCTGGTACCCCACGTGCCACCTGTGATGCTCCAGGTAAACAGTATCTATTGATCTGGTTTACTTAATCGCTGCACACCCTCCAAAAACAGCTAAATTTGCCAGTACTTTAATATTTCGTGAAAATATAGAAGAATGTTAAAAATATAACACACACAAGCAGTCATACTGAAGATGAATAGGATTCCTGTGTGCTTGATCAATCAAGGCTCTGCACTACTTCTACTCCATCTGTGTGTCCCAGGTTGGCTTGTAGGGTACCTGGGTAAGATGGGTAACCAAATACTGTATGGGTACTTAAAAATTTGTGGAGTCGAGTCAAGCCAAGCCTAGCCGCACTGTCCAGTGCTATAATACTGAACTGATGGTGTGGACATCATGTATGTCTGCCAGTGTTATACTGACAAAAAGAAAATAAAAAAGTAAGGATAAGAACTCAATCATTTGGCCCTGCTGAAGAGGAAGACATGAAAATTTGTGCGGATGTACATAATAAGACAAGAACAAAACCCATGCAGATGTACATGAACAAAACCCAAAAGAGCAGCGTCTAGGATTTCTGGCTCTGCTGGAAGCGAGCTGAGGCCAACCTTGCCCTGGACAGCAGCCAGCAAAGAATAAGTTTCTTGTTCCCAGACTTAAGGGAGGATGGGCTGCCTAAAGGAACCCACTTCTCAGACTGACATTATAAAGTGGGCTTCAACCATGAAACCACAGGATTAGAGCAATGCCAATTGTTCTGGTATGCCAATCTGCAGTGGGGGGTGGCTTTGGCTGGTGGGTTCCAGTCATTATGGAAGTAAAATTGGGCTGGGCTAATGTGCACCATAATGGTTGCAAAAACACCAGTTCAAGCACTAGTAGACTTGCTAGTCCCAAACTCTCTGCCTATCCCAGTCTGGTTAGCAGGAACTCTCCTAGTGGCACGTTTGTATGATTATACGTGGCACATACCTGAAATAATTCTGAATATTGAAGGACAAACTGGATGATGGGCTTCCTTTACTCATTTAATTAAAGGTCTCTCAGTCACTCTGCTAGTAGGCAGAAACTTTCCAGCATGAGATTCCTGTTTTGCTATTCCACCATTGCTACAATGCTTGTGTGGCTTTTGCTCACCATCCACCAACCAGTCCAATACTCATAGCAGAGGATACTTTGAGGAAGGAGACTGATCCTAAGATGTGACCTAATAACTCCAACTACAACTACAGACAGCTGGCAAGATTGTGCAGGACACATATTAAACACATGCTAAAGAGCATTGCATGCATCCTCTTACATTAAGCTGCTTAAAATGTTGATGGAAAATGTACCTGCTTTCTCTGCCCTGTCTCACCCATAAGAATCCCTGGAGCCCCAGGAAGATGATGCCATAATTCTAGGCTCACCCACAAGAGGAATCCTAGAGGATCCCTGTGCAGATGTTTTTATGCTGGTCAAACCAAAAAAGTCATGCAATATCATATAAAAAATCCTGTCAGGATTGATTATTCAAAAGAGACCCTACAGGCTGGCCAAAGCCAAGTGAGAAACAGGTGAGTCAAGTCCTACCATAATGGTGCCATAGCCCAATGGGAGTGTCTACTTCTGCAATGACTTCCAGAAGTTGAACAAGTTCAACATTAACCTCATGGCCCAGCTAAATGACATTATATAGTGACTAGGAAGGTTGTGCTACATATCTACACACAACCTAAAAAAGGATACTGGCAGTTGCCCCTTGTGTTGGCAACAGACAGCCTTTTCTACACTCCGGTGACTTTTGCTGATATGGAACCTTTCAGCATCCATGGGAGCCCACAACCCACAAAAGACATTTTATGGGTGTAACACACACTTGGACTTGTGAAGCACCTTGTACAATGGCAAAAGTTACTGGACACACTCCAAAGGGCTGAACTAATGGCTAACTGCAAAAGAACTCTATCTAGGGACACCAAGAACATGTATACAGGTGACTAACTAAAGGGAAAAACAACATAAATTTCCATAGAATGGTGTTGGGCCACCAAATGAAGACTAATGAAAAACTATTACAAGTCTCTGGAACTGTATGGGAATGGAACGGCATTCTTCCAAATGATATTCCCTCAGTTGGTGTTTTGATGATGGTGGCTGAGAGTGCTGTCCAATACATTGGTCCAAATGCAGGGAGCATTGTCAACAAGGTAAATATCACTCCCATCAGGATAGAATATTTTCATCATGGGATAAAGGTGATCAGTCAAAAGAACTTTTTATTGTTTTGCAGGATTTAGTTGCTGACTGTCTGATCATGTCTTGCATTGACATTTTCAGTCACCCCAAGAACAGTTGCTCTTCTGTTGTTCCTTACATATCATACTAATGTACAAGCATCACAGTTGCTGAATGTGCCCTTCTGACAACAATTTTCAACACTCTTTACTGTAGTTCCCATAGATTAAAAATCCAGACATAAGTTTATCCACTGTTTCTACTGAAACTCAGCCAGTCCCCCTACCATCTGGCCCCAATAATGAACCCTCTTTCTGAGTCACTTAGAGCTTTTCCTCTTGCCATCTTGATCCAATATTGAGGTCAACTGGGCATGCTTAGCAATTTTATACATGCCACAGGGCATGGTAGGATGTTATTTTCTTAACTGTATAATGCAGTACACCTGTCGTGAAACATCTGCAGTTGTTATGTTTCTACACTCATTCATTCAGGTTTTTCTTTTAATATGCCCCCTGTTAATACATCACCCACTGGCTCTCAAACTGCAAGATTTACAATGAACTACATTTCTGGTAGATAAAAGTAAAATTATTTCTGTTAAAAACCTGAAAAAGACTTATATAGAAGAATCACCTGCAAGTTGTGGAGTTCATACTATTAGCCTTTACCTGGAGCGTCACAGTTGGTAGATGGGGTACCAGGTGGGGTGCGGGTGCCTGCTCTCTCCTGCCCACTACTGTCCACACACCAGCAGTGTCCTGTAGAGCCATGGCACTGCTGAGGTCTGTAGCGACCCTCCTCGTCACACTCAGGGATGAAGGCTCCTACTATGGGCAAACCGTCCGCTCTTCTCTGTATGCTGTCCCTGTGCTGCTCACACCGAGTCTTAGGACGTTCTGAATGAATTGTGAAATAACAGAGACAGAGAGCAGAAGACTGCAGATATTAGGATGATTTATGAAATTATTATGCATAAATTCTGCCATTTTATGTAATTATTTACATGTAAATGGCATTTGTTAGCTAAACAATGTCTTACAGCACCCTGAATAAACTGTTAGAAAAATGAACAAATCCTAACGCCACACCCAAAAACTACAACTGGCTTCAAAAGTCAATATCTGCACTGAATATTAATTCTGCTGAACTGATGTGTTTACCTGGAGCATCACAGTTGGTAGGTGGGGTACCAGGTGGGGTGCGGGTGCCTGCTCTCTCCTGCCCCCTACTGTCCACACACCAGCAGTGTCCTGTAGAGCCATGGCACTGCTGAGGTCTGTAGCGACCCTCCTCGTCACACTCAGGGATGAAGGCTCCTACTATGGGCAAACCGTCCGCTCTTCTCTGTATGCTGTCCCTGTGCTGCTCACACCGAGTCTTAGGACGTTCTGAATGAATTGTGAAATAACAGAGACAGAGAGCAGAAGACTGCAGATATTAGGATGATTTATGAAATTATTATGCATAAATTC
>CM075012.1:23657950-23688826 GCA_037576675.1 Pangasius sanitwongsei
CCTGAATAAACTGTTAGAAAAATGAACAAATCCTAACGCCACACCCAAAAACTACAACTGGCTTCAAAAGTCAATATCTGCACTGAATATTAATTCTGCTGAACTGATGTGTTTACCTGGAGCATCACAGTTGGTAGGTGGGGTACCAGGTGGGGTGCGGGTGCCTGCTCTCTCCTGCCCCCTACTGTCCACACACCAGCAGTGTCCTGTAGAGCCATGGCACTGTTGAGGTCTGTAGTGACCCTCCTCGTCACACTCAGGGATGAAGGCTCCCACCAGAGGCACACCTTCCGCTCCACCCTGTGCGCTATGTCTATGCTGCTCACACTGAGTCTTAGGACGCTCTGCATGAACAGTGGCATGAGAGAAAGACGGAAATAAAAAAAGGAGAAAAGTGAGATTAGATTCATGTATTACCATAAGAACAATAAGTGCCTACATTGTTCATCCCATCATCTTTGTCTTACAAAGCACCACTGAAACAAAGACACCCAAGAAATGAAAGCTGTTTTTGGTAGTCAAATATTAAAGCAGGTTCTTGAGAATCCACCATGGTGTTGTTAATGTTTATATATGAGGTAGATCTAATCAGAGCCTGCAGTTGGGTGCGCCAAGAATGTGGAATTATTTAGATTTATATATTTAGAATGTGGCCTTCACCAAAAGTCCTTATACTAAAGTCTGTCTACACAGTGGCTATTGGCAACACTCCCAGGCTGTTATTTTTAGGACTAGGCTCTGATCTACTTGAATGGGCAGAGCCCCATAGCCCCAAAACAAATCTACAAGATGAGATTTGACGTTGTGTCATTTTAACTGTTAAAATCCTACAAAACAGTGCAAATAATTTGCAGTCTTTGGCCAATACCAAAAAAACCCCAAATTTTTTTCAGGTTGCACATTTCTCAACAGATTTAGGATTTAGTATTTAGGATTCCCCTGTGACTCAGTAGCTAGCACCCTTGAAGTTGAACTAATCTGCCTTTTAGGGTTTATTTTCATTACAGTTCACAAATATTTGTTCTGGTCAGGGCCTAACTGAAATGAAAGATGTCAGCACGCTGCCTTTAACTAGATTATGTTATAGGGATGTAACCAAATATGATATGGAATGAACAGATAAAGTGTTCTAAACAGATACAAATATGATTAGGTATGAATCAGTGGTGCACTATGTTTTTTTTTTTTTTGCCAGAAAGCTTACTAGCAAGGTTAATATGGCATTTGCTTAAGATTAAACATGTGCATGGGACTGGGATTCCATGAGATACAACAAAAAATTCTTGTAACCTGGAGGTTTTTACTTTCATGCGGGCATAAGCAAGTACTCAGATATGAAGGGTGTTCATTCATTCATCCTTAGTACCTGCCTGGTCAGAGTTGCTGTGGTTAAATTAAGCTACTAGTTTGTTTATGTTTTGTGAAATAGAACCAACTAAATTTTTAAAAAAATATTGTGGGCCGGAACAAACAAAAATAATAATGACATAATAAGGATTAAAAAAAAAAAAAACAGTCCAGCACATGTCTAGTTGAGACCAGTTATGGACTTGAGTGTTGTAGCTTAGGTTGAGGATCTATCAGAGCCAAAATCCACAGACCATGCTGCCAGTGCTGCCATTTCTACCTTGAAATTTTTTTCCACAAGTGTTTTCCACACCCACTTTGGATTTAAATCTGAATAAAGATACAGATACGGATATTTGGAGCACTAAATGTAGCTGATAGCATTACTGCATTACACCCCTAATGTGTTATGGAATAGCGAGATGTGTCCATATAACTAATCCACAGTAAACAATGTCTTCTCTGCATTCTCATCTTTCATCAGATTGGCAGATTAGTTATGAGATTTAGTTGCACCTTTTGGAAAGGAGATAATGTGTCTGTTATGAGAACTTTTATAACATAAGTCCAAAACTGGTCAGGACTATTGCAGGGACAGCAAAGCTCTATCATCAGTGCAAGATTCAGTGTAGGACTTGCCATAATTCAGACACCATATTGAGGGATAAACTCTGCACCATTAATATTTCAAGCATTGCTCTGTCTCTGCTCAAAACAATCTCTGCTCCAGCATGCAGTTTACATGATGTTTACCAGCCCAGGCATGTGTGCCTCTGAAACAGCTAAAACCCAGAAAGCAGCAAACGTGGACAAGCATTCTGATTCACTTGTAGCCAAAGCTTCTTGGCCTCGCCAAACCATCCGTGTTGTGGGAAAGATCTGGGCTTCTTTGAGTGTGATGGATCTCATCACAGTATGACAGTAATGTAAGTCTAACATATGGTGTAATTCCACCCTCTGTAACCTCTGGCCTGTTCCCCCTCCACGTTCTGCCTTTCAAAGGGTGAAAAAGGACCTACAAAGAAGAGACATATGGAGGTTCTGCAGATGTGGTGCACTAGCGTAATGTAGCATGTATGTCTTGCCCTTGTCTTTATGTAATCCTTTAGAAGGAGACAGACTGCTGAGACTTGATAAAATGAATTAAACTTTCTACTTTAGCCCATGAAGCAGTTGGTCTCACTAATCAATCCAGCTATGAAACTCTTAATGGAATGTGTATGGACTGCATATATCATGTTGTTTCATTTGTCTTTTGGTGTATGGTCTTCTAGTTGTAGCATCTTTTGCCATAGTGTGCTACTGGGTCTGAAAACACACAGGAATGTGATGTTTGTTGAGAATCCCCCAGGGTTTCTTAGACACACAGGGAACAACACTGTTATTTTTTACTCTTTTTCTGGTGTTCTCACTTGACTTTGTTGCTATTTTGACAAAGTTTATCTAAGAGGCTTGCATGCCTTCTATTGGGACTCAGTATTTATAGGCACTTTCTGTGACTAAGTGTTTAGAGACCTTATGCCACAGTGCTGTTTAATTCTCATTATCGTTTCTATAGTAACACCCCATTCACATGGGCTTATTTGGTGAACGCTTCACAATACTTGAAGGCTATACTGGATATCCTTGAAACTCAAAGTAAGTTTTGTTCAGACATTGTTCAAGCAAAGAATATCTTTGGTCTAGATTTGAGTTTTGTTCTGCTATCGTAATGTTTCAACTTCCTCTGCACATTGTATGTAAGTGAAGAGTGATGAGACATTGTAAGACACCTGACAGAGTCTCTTGCACTTCAGGCATTAACTTCTACCACAGAGTTTATGCTACTAAGCTTAGAGCTGCTTCTCTAGGGTAAAGATAGCCATACAAGATCTGACTGATTGTTTTGGATATTGTTATATGCTTTAGGGTTTCTGGTGGGATTCCTTCTTAGTGTTTTACTTTTATTGGCATGACTAAATGGCACAGGTACTGCCTCACCACTGTGTCACTGATAAAGCTTGACCGTATGACATATTGTTATTTTAAACACCACCATGCACCACAGGCAGTCCTATTTGGAAAGCGACACAATACAGCTACTTCCTTCTTTTGAGAAACTTCTTATTTCTTTGAAAACTAACAAATTCAAAATGTTCAGAGTCTTTTTTTTATTTAGAAGCTTAAACCAATTAATTTTTAAAGGCTTTTTTTAACTGTTCAATTATAATACACATCGATTAGTCGGAATATTCAGAACATCCAACTATTCTAGCAATGGCAGAATAGTTAAAATATTGGAGCCATTTGTGAAATTTGAAGAAGTCTGAAAATGTCTTCTGCTGGAAGGATACTTCACCATTTATGATTTATGGCATAGATACTGTTATTATTGTAAAGGACACTCTAGAAACATAAACATAAAATCAGTGCTGAAGATAGATTTGTGCTTTGTTTTAACTATTAATCAATGTTACGGACATTAACTGAATATTTGGAATCCTACTTTTTTGGCTGTGGTCGTGAATGTGGAAGGCTAAAATAAGAAGACATTTCTGACTGTGGTGAGAAAAGTACACAGTGACATGCCAAGCCTGACCACGTTACTAAGTGTCTTCACTTGCTACCATATAATCTCTTCAAATAGAGCATGGGGTTGAATCCTTTTAATCAGCTCCATACTGTATTGAAGCAATTACTCAAGTAGGTAATTAGGAAATGTGAGTATAACAGGCTGTCAAGACTGCGCTACAAAATACTTTTGACTGTTGGCCAAGAGCTAAAGATTGACTTTGAGACATGGATGGTCTCAATTTTCCCCTTATAACCCAGACATTAAAGCAATCATTCAAATTAGAGGAGCCTAATTGGAAAAATTAAAATATGACTAACTTTCAGGGCTACAGTATGTCTCAGAATGGTGCTACTGGTTTGACAGGAGCTGAAACATAATAGTGACTTGGATGGCTCTTTTTTTAACCACAGCACTGTTCTTCAGAATTCTTAATTCTGATTGGTCAGCAGAGCTAAGACAGTTTAGAGCTAAGACATTAATGTTCTTGTGCTAATATGTTATCGCAGAGTGACTGAAGGAAGGGCGGATGGATAGGTGCACAAACAACCCGGAAAATATAATGCCCCTACCACCTTGTGGCAATTACTCAAACTAGATAAGAGATTTAAATAAATGATGTGTTTACCTGGAGCGTCACAGTTGGTAGATGGGGCACCAGGTGGCGTACGAGTGCCCGCTCTCTCCTGCCCCCTGCTGTCCACACACCAGCAGTGTCCTGTAGAGCCATGGCACTGCTGAGACCTGTAGTGACCCTCCTCATCACACTCAGGCATGAAGGCTCCAAGCACAGCTCCATCCTGCACCCTGTCTCTGTGCTGTTCACACTCAGTCTTAGGACGTTCTGAATGAACCAAGAAAGAGTAGAAGAGTAAAGGATATTAGATTAGAATTATCCACAAGGAACGTAAGTACAATGACAGAGAACATCCGAATGTTGTTGTTCCTCTTTGTGCTGCTCCCGTTTGGGGTCACCACAGCAGATCATTGGTCCGCGTATTTGATTTGGCACAGTTTTTTACACCGGATGCCCTTCCTGATGCAACCCTCCCCAATTTTATCTGGGCTTGGGACCGGCACTGAGAGCGCACTGTTGCATGTGGGTCGGTTCCCTGGCCGGGAATCGAACCTGGGCCACAGCAGTGAGAGCGCTAGTGTGGCCTAACCACTAGTCCTCCAGAGACCCAGTAGAGAACATCCTAACGTGCTGGAATAAAGCAACTGTATTATATTTTATTTAATTATTTCTGTGCCTAAGACCAAAAGGCAAAAGCTAACACACAGTGGGAGGGGCTCGATTTCTGTCTGCTCAGCTGGTGAGGTGGATCTCATCACATTCTGACAGCTACATGAGCTGAGATTGGGTCAGTGACTGTTTCAACCTCCCCTGTCTACATTTAAAAAGGACCTACAGAGTTTAAACATCTGGAAGTTGTCGATGTAGTATGTTACAGTAAATGGAGCAATTACCGCCCCTCTGAGACAGATAATCTTATCGCAATGGTGATTCTTCTAAAAGGCAACAACTTGTGGGTTTGTTTAGAGAGTCACATAAACAGGAATATCCGAATACTACTGATACATTTGCTGAAAAAATGTATAATATATTTACGTTTTCTTTTACATCCAGAGCAACGTACAGAAGTGCTTTGCAGTCTCCATTAAAAAAAAACATCTTCTTGCTAGTACATATACCCTAGTTCAGGGTCTAAGAATGCTATCATGCTGTCAGAGAGGAGTTAGTATAACATGTTAGTATAGCAACAGAAACTAACAAGCCAAGTTTTTTTAAGTGCTCTTAAGTGCTTAGTGAAGAAGTAGCTCTTCAGACAGCCAGTGACTCTGCTGTTCAGAGTTCCAGGGGAAGTACATTCCACCTCTTGCGTGCGACAGAGAAGAGTCTTGATGCATGTCTTCCTTGTATCTTGACAGATAATGGATCAAGAGACGTTTAAAGGGAATGTGCTACAAAGTAGTGTTTAATAAATCCATAAAGATGTTCCTCATTCAGAGGTTTAATAAATCTACAAGCAACAGTACTAACCATCTTGTAAACAACATATAAGGTCTAAAAATGGGCCTCCATTATTTGCAGCAGCACAGAGAATCTTAAAATCCCATCTTTGTCCAGTGTGGTGGCTTTAAATACTTCACTCCAGGCTAGGTCGAACAATATTTTTATCAATGGATGTTAAAACAGAAACATGGAAATGGTTGTTAGACTGGCTTTATTCATTCATTCCTTTTCAGTAACTGCTTTATATAGGTCAGGGTCATGGTGGATCCGGAGCCTTTTCCGGGAGCACAGGAATACACCTAGGATGGAACACCAGTCCATCACTGGGCACTATACACACACACACAATTTAGAGTTGCCAGTCCGTCTATTGGCGTGTGTTTCGAGGTTGGAGGAAACCAAAGAACCCAGAGGAGACCCACATGGACACAGTAAGACCATGTGAAAATCAGTAACCCGAGATTAGGATTGAATATAAGCAGTTATATTACTGGTACAGGGAATTTTGTTTATGCCACTGAATAGACAGTGGCGTATCTCAAGGTTCAGTCCTTGTCCCTTCAGACCAAGGCTCTCACAAAGAAAAATGTACTTCCTTAATGGGCAAGGCAAATATTAGCATAAAAATTCCACTATGGCTCAAATAGTTTTAAAGATAGAGGTAAAACATGTTGCAAGGATATAGCAGGAACTTTCTATGAGAAGGAGTCATGTATCTGACACGCTTACCTGGAGCGTCACAGTTGGCAGGTGGGGTACCAGGTGGAGTGCGGGTTCCCAATCTCTCCTGCCCCCTACTGTCCACACACCAGCAGTATCCTGTAGAGCCATGGCACTGCTGAGACCTGTAGCGACCCTCCTCATCACACTGAGGGACGAATGCTCCCAGCACATGTAAACCATCTACTCCACTCTGTGCGCTGTCTCTGTGATGCTCACATGGAGTTTTGGGACGCTCTTCCTCAACTGAGTGCAATGAGAAAAAACACACAGATCTAAGACAGATCTAGACACCTAAGAAACATCACAAACACTTGTGGCACTATATCTCTTATATACAAGTTTAGTGCTAGTGATTAGCAAGCTTCAAAATGACTGTTATGGCTTATGTAAATATTTTGGAAGAGTGTACTGAGTTGATATCATAGTTCGCATGTTTAAAAACCATAACAAGTCAAAAGTAATAGACGTTTAAACATAGACCATGCTGACGGTGACATTGGAAGCCATCGCCGTGGAATCCAGGCTGGCATCGGCAGTGGAAGGAACCCACGGTGTTGGTGCAGGAAGCATGAGGGTGGCATGAATGTCTTCGGCACTCATCAACATCTGCAATCAGAAAGCAAAACACACCTCGTATGCAAGCCACAACAGCATACACTTACCTAACTATAGCCCCTTTCACACATACACTTTTATATAGGAATACAGTGGTAATTAATCATGAAGTGGTTAAATCTGAGTGCTAGTAAGAGTTTAAATCCAAGTAATTGATTAGGAGGTGTCCTAATATTATTCCCATGAGAGGAGAGCTCATGCGTGAACATTACCACAAATACTGAGAGTAAGCCTTTATGGCATTTCTATACTACAATATACTGCTACCTTTGGAAGTCAGTCATTTAATTACTAGCATCGTTAGGCTCCGACATGAAAAAAGGCTAAAATCGTCCAAGAAGAAGAAGGACAGGAGAAATGTCTGGAATTTGGAACAGTCAAAAAATTGTGCCAATAATTAATTTCTTGATGAATAGCCCAGTATGGAACGCATTATTTATGAGAGAATAACCAGTATTTGTAAGCAGATAGAAGAAATTCAGCTTGGCTAGTTAGTGATCTATGAGATGGCAAGTCCAATGGAGTTGATGGAGGTATTAGCATGAAAGTTGAAGTTTTAGACATTTGATCAGAGTGTACAGATGAAGTGAGGATAGACTAATGAACCTAAAGCACTACTGCATCAGCGACTTTAGTGAGAGATGACTCGAGGGTTAAATCCCACTTTTCACCACTATCAGCACGTAGAATGGCATTGTGGGTAATGTAGGAAACCATTAAGCAAAGTGAAAATAGACCAGCCTGTGGATGAAAGAAGGTTAAAATATAAAAAAAATCAACTTGGAATTTCATTACAGAATAAATCCATTATGCAAATCACATGTTAATTAAAAAGAAGTTGTTCAGGCCATTTTCTTTGCCTGAGGAGAGTTTCCAGTCAAGAGTTAACATATTCTTCAGCTGGGAGTCTCCTACACACATTCCCCTGACCAGCACATTAGACCATTGTTTCAAAAGTACCCTTCCCCCTTCTTCTGGTCCCCTTGCCTCAAGCTACACCTCGGCCCCTTTCACCTACAGACCTTCATTCTCTGCTTCTCTGCTTTGGGCTTTTGTCCAGAAAATGAGTGTCTGAATCAACACCAAACATCTGTAACACACTACCCCTTTCTGAGAACACACACCTCACACTGACTTCCACATGTGTGATGCTGACACATCTATTAGTCCAACAACTCATAATATCACAGCACTGATTACCCATATATTTAAAACCCAGATGGATGTACAGGAAAAAGTGGCTGGTTTTACTTTATAGCTGACAATCAAATCGTACACTGAACATAAATCATTTCTTTCTAAACATTATGTTGAAAAGATTTTAGAAACCCTGAAAGCAAATAAGGTCTTGATTACATATGACAAGACCTGATTATTTCCAGTTACCTGGAGCACACTGGGACTGTACACGTATGTCAGTTGTGCCTTTTCAAAAAAATAAACAACTGGCCCAGATTGGAGCCAATGAAACTCAGGGTCCGAGTTCTAGGTGATTTTTCACCAGTGGAAGAAGTTGTAGTGACAGCAAAAGCAATATCATTAGTGGGTTGTGTGTTTACCTCATTGTAAAGTCTAACATGGGAGAAGTACGGTGGCCTATAAGTGCAAAACACATTAACAAATGAAAAACACAACACCAAACAGAATCTAACATCAGAAGTGCTTAGATTAATTTTGCCTAGTTTGGTCAACTAGTGTATATTGGTTGAATGTAGAGGTTGTTGATAATTCTTCCATATTTTTCTATTTTTGTCACTTACTCATTTGGCAGAATTTTATCCTTGCGCAACGGCCCAGCACTGGCTCTCTTGCAGTTCAGGAATTTGCACTTACAACATTCTGTCACTATTTCAGAGTCTTAATCATTGAGCCACCGCTTTCCCTCAATGTTTTCTAATAGAGGCTACATGCCTGTATATTTGACTTCTAGCTGTGCTCCCAACCATTAATTCCTAATTCTCAATTTCCCAATTTTGAGCCAGTAGCAAAAGCCATACAGCTGGAACATTTGGTACTAGAGAAATGACCAATGGAAAAAAGCACACTTGCCATTTTCTGGTACCAACAGTCTATAGAGTCAGTTTGTATTGAAGTGTGTGTTGGAGAAACAAGCATACGGGGACTATTACCAATACAGGTGCGACTGTCATGTGCATACTCAAAGCCGCTCTGGCACTGGCAGCTGTGACTTCCAGGCAAATTCACACAGTGAGAGTGACTCCCACAGGAGCTCAGACCTTCAGCGCACTCGTCCACATCTAACAGAGAGAGAGAATAAAGAGAGATAGAGAGAGTGTGTAGTCACACAGAGTACTGGATATTAATTCTCAGAAACAGAGTCAGTTCAGTTAAACTAATAATACATATAATAAGCATTAAAGTAGAGCTCACTTTAGCGATTTCTTTTGCATACTGCATTTTTCATGTTAAGATTGCTCACTCTGATTGTAGACCTGGCCTCCATTCATTAAGATGCAAAAATAACAGATGCTAGTTTGCATGTGAAAAAAAAAAAAACAGTACACATGTTGAGGGGGATTTACAAAGAATAATGGCATAAAATTCGGCTTGTGCAAAGTCAGGGAAGGAATTTTACAAGTCCTAAATATTCAGATGTCAAAGAAAGTCCCAAGAGAGTTTGAATTTTTTTTTTTTTTAACAAAGGCTCTATTTAAATGCTGTTGGACCGGATCTGCGAATGTGTGGTGATTATCATGTATGAAATCAACTTTCAAGTCATCATTCTAAAAAAAAAAAAGAATAATTATTTTATTAGGGCATAATTACTTACAACTGTTTATTGTTAAGACTTGGTAAATGGTTTAATTTTGTCTCCAATTGGAGAAAATTTGGCTTTCCGCAAATTTAATACATGCTCTTGAGGCATATTAATTTGTGCACACAAAGGGAAGTTCAAGTTTAGCAAATTGCATGATGAGTGCAATATTAAACAATCAGCATTGACAGCACCCTGTATTTTGCACCTTTAGGTAGAATTGCACTAAATTGCATGCTCATGAGAAAGACACAATCCTCCACAGACCTCCAGTTTTTCTGCAGGTGTTATCACGTTTGCACGTATTTCTACACATGCAAACCTTTAGTGAATCATGTCCTGCGTATGTTAAAAGTTGTCCTGTTCTGGTGTGTGCATGTGGGTCTGTCCTGTCAATCTGCTGGTGGAGAGAAACCATGGTCTGCAGTCATTCCATGTGTGATGAGTGAAGGAGGCAAGAGGAGGACTACAGCTCTGTGGGAATGTGTGGGAACAAGCTGGAGCTGACCAGGAAGGCCTGGTTTTAATCACTGTTAATAACCCCGTGTGTAAGACCCCCTCCTTCTCTCACCCTTTTTTTCTGTTATATATCTTCTCGCTCTCTCTCACTGCCTGATACGTACTCAATCCAGCTGAGGAGTGGCATGGAGTTGTAACAGGTGGTGAAATTACACTCTTCCACGAACAACTTGTTCCAAAAACACATACAAACATCTGTTTTACTATCTTTGTGAAACATTATTATTAGTACTGTAGCCGAATAATGCTAGGTCTACACTTAACTATAACCTTAACCCCAGTAAACAAAGGTAAACTTGCAGCTTTTGGCCCATATATGGTATTTCTATCGTTAAAGGGTTAAAAACCATGTACACCTAAAAACACTGTACAATTTTTCAGCCAGATTTTGCTGTCACTGACAAAAAACACACATGTTAAAAGAAGTCTTTGGTCGTGATTTGAGATCTGCAACTTTAGAACGCATAATGTAACGGCTTATTTAATTCCATTGTGACCGAACAACAAATTTCTGAATGAAGAGTAGTTTGTTGAATTGTGGCAGCAAGGAGAAGGTCTTTTTGAATGTCCTCTTTTATCCAGCCATGAACAACTACAAGCTCCTCTTCTTTGCCTCTACATTTAAAACATGTTTTCTCTAGACATAACATTACCACTATTATACCAAGTTCTTGTTTGTTTATTCGACCCCGTTCTCTTAACAAGCCCATACTGTGCTGATGATGTAAGCAAAACACAGAACTTTTCTTTAATCCTAAGTCTATCGTTAGAGGAGCTTCATTATATCTGACGTGAAGAACATATGGCAAAGTCTGTTATAGAATTCAGACAAGGTTTATGAGGATCCTCTCATACAGGGTGACGGGTATCTTAAAAAGTCAATGTCTGAATTTTAAAACCAGCTTTAGGGGGCCTAAAAGTAGATGTCTGAATTTTAGAGGGCCTTTAGTAGGCGGATATCGGCTCTACGTCCTCGGTGAAAGAGAGAGCAGATGACATAAGGTGAGACACAGATAAAGGAGACAGCTGTGCTAGGACTCCACGACAGTGTTTTCACAGGGGATGTGTGAAGCCCTGGTTTTCGCTCCTCGTCAAACAAGCTCAGTACCCCCACAACTCACCCCCCACTGCCAGCCAACAGCTGTGGAGATAACACGCTCTTCCTCCTCTTGTGTGGTTGAGAGAGGTGACACACTGTTGCACACTACTACAGCTTTCTTTATCTACCCAATCCTAATCCTCCATGTCCACCATTTCCACAAATTGTGTGATATGTCCAGTGTCAGTTGGGTAACCGATTCTCCCACCTGAAGTTCTTATGGGTTGATCATCTTTTTAAAAAATACCAGAGACATGAATACCAAAACGTTTTATGTATTTCAAATGTTTGTATGTTAACTCGTGGCAGTTGATGGTCACCAAAAATGGGAGCCAATACTGCAATTATTTACACTGTTTGGTGAATTGTAGCTGAATTTAACTCTAAAACTTGTCCGTATTGTTAGTGTAAGAAAATATTTTCCATCAATCTTTTATTAATGGATTCTCTTATCAACGTAACCGTTAACATTCCTAGAACCAGCAAAGATATCGGATTACTTAATCATTGGTGGAACCGAAACACTCTGACTCTTAGTGAGTAAAATACACAACCTCTGCATCTGCTCCTTCTCAGTGTGGCCAGATTGAGATGGTAGACCATCACTGGTAATTAACTATCGCCTAAGTGGTCTGCAATATTAATATAAGACATATGTGGCCCTCCAGAGAGGAATTAAGATGAGCCTGGATAGAGAGGGGAAGCGCCCCAAAGCGTTCCAGGCACTCCACAGCGTAAACAGAATGTCAAAACTCTGGCTCACTCACACAGGAGTGGATTTACGCTGCATTTGATTACGAAAGCTTGAACCTTGTAGCTTGTAACTCCCAAACTCTGACTAGGAAGAACCAAAAAAAAAAACAGACAGCATTCAAATTGGTATTCCTATTCTGAAACTTGTCCTTAATCCCAAGTTTAGTACATGACAGCACATCAAAACAACAGCCGCTTCACCATCAAGAGTAAATAATGTATCAGGTCTCTACTTTTCTCTACTTCTCTAAGGTTATATTAGTATTTGCTTTCAATCAATCAACATGCAGATACAGTACATAAGATGGTTAAACCCATCATTTTGACCATACAGAGCAATATATCATGAATGTTAACATTAATCATTTATATCACTAATGCTAACTGTCTAACTTTTGGTGCTTGAACAGAGCAAACAAAAGACAAGCTTTTAAGGAGGTGTCCATTCTGTCCCACTTCGAAGCTCACAGATAGATGGATGGGTGGATGGAATTGAATTGAACTGAATTGCATCTCTTACCATAGCAGTTGCGTCCATCTCCAGTGTATCCAGTAGCACACACACAGGTAAATTGCTGTCCTTCTCCTGGTACACATTGTGCTGTGGTGTCACAATCGTGATTTCCTAAGTAGCAGGGGTTCGACTGCACAGGGTCCGGGATGTAATCTGCACAAACAGGAAGGGACAGAAATAAAATTCGAATCCAGGCTGCATTAGGAAACCCTTTTTGGCTTTGCAGCAGGACCTAAGGAAACTGTGTTTAAAAAGGAAATGATAAAACTAAATAGAGGTTTTCCTGCTTTTAAAATGGCAAGGGTCCATCACTGATATATCGAAACACTGGATCATTGATAGCATATCCTGTTTAACTATTCCCAGCATGCATCATTAACAAATTCATACATGTGAGCCACAAAAAGCTGGGAATCATTAGCAGGACATTAGTGTAGAGATGGGGCGTAAAGGTGTTAGTATATGGCTAGGTGTGAACTTGTCTCTCCTTCACACTCTCATGGTGGCCTGTCCCTTAATAACACTGAAGGTCAAAGTACTTGACCCAGAAAGCGCAACACTTTAAAACGATCTATAAAACACACAAACCCACACACACAGACAGACCATCTACTGCAGGATGCTAATAGACCAAAACTAAGCAAGATTGTACTCTAACTGAGGACCTTTCTTAAAAAGGACAGCATGCTCTTGTGTTGCAGTTGCCTGATGAGACTGAAATGACGCAACGGCGTAGGCCGAAACTCTAGCAGACATTAAAACCAGCTTGATTTCCTCACCCGAGGCCAGGGACCAATTTGGACAATTATCAAAGGCAGACAGGAAGACTTTTGTTTGAAGTGAGAGACCGAGACAGTCTCTTTTCAAAGCGACTCCACAGGGGACGAAGAAAAGCAGAGAGAAAAAAACTAGAGGACGAGCATTAGCTAATGAGGAGGGGGTATCCTCAGGTCTTTTTAACTCTGTCTTAATTAAAGGGACGAGACAGGGCTTAGGGCTTTAAGGGTGGATAATTGACATTAATATGCCAGGTGGAAAAACCCTTTCACACACAGTGCTTTACTCTGAGAAGTTTGTTCCCATGTGTGATGAGGATGGATTCATTAGGATTGTGTTTATTACCAACTACCAATTACCATACAATATACTTCCATCTACTAACAAACATACTGAGTAGTGAAATAAACTTAGAAGGTAATTACTTATACATGTTTAAATTGCTGTATGTGGGATGTGTTTATAGATTCTGGTGCTAATGTATTGGTTAGTGCTGTATTTTCATTATTCCTGTGAGAGGTTAGTGGCTATATGCCGCATCCACATCACAGACAGCTATTTGGACTCAAAGTTCCAGAATGCAATGCAGCTATAAAACACAGCTGCGCTGAGTTACAGCTGAGACTCGGCTCGTCTAGTTAGCGATCTACAAGATGATGAACATGATGCTGTGTATGGCAATATTAGTGTAAATGGTGAAGCTTTGGAAATGGATCTGATATGATGAAGAAGTGAGAGAGCTGGACAGACTAAAGGAATAAAGTGCTGCTGCAATACTTTCTATAAGTGGATGATGTGAAGGTTAAATCCCACTGGCACCATTGATGTGGGTAATCAAACAGTATTGTGGGTAATGTAGGAAAGTGTTCAACAACCGTTTAGAGCCCTTTAGTGACTTTATTTCAGCCTAGCTTTATTTTAACTTAAGTGTGTAAAAAAGCCTAATATGAGAATATGTTTGCAATAACCAATCACTAATCACCATTTTTCCCAATGAACAATCACTGATCACCCTTGTTCCTAACAACAAATCACTAATCACCCTTGTTCCCAACGACTAATCACTAATCACCATTGTTCTCAATTACCAATAATTAATCACCCTTGATCCCACCAACAAATAACTAATCACCCTTGTTCCCAACGACCAATCGCTGATCACCCTTGTTCCCAACGACTAATCACTAATCACCATTTTTCCCAATGAAAAATCACTGATCACCCTTGTTCCCAACAACAAATAACTAATCACCCTTGTTCCCAACGACCAATCGCTGATCACCATTGTTCCCAATTACCAATCATTAATCACCCTTGTTCCCAACGACCAATCACTAATCACCATTTTCTCCAATGACCAATCACTGATCACCATTGTTCCCAATGACCAATCACTGATCACCATTGTTTGTCTCACTCGCACACTGCTTTGTTCTTCATTTTAAACTCTCTTCTTGGTAATATTTTCAAGTAACAAAAGTGAATTATTTCATCACTAAGCCATTTCCTTTATGTCTTTTTTCTCAGCTACTCACTACTACTGCTTCATTTTGTCTGTGTTCTTGATAGAAATGATAGTATTTTGTAAATACATAACTCGTTAATCTATTAGTTTTCTCTTCTAATGCTACATTCTTCACGTATCCTGCCCTGATATGCAAATGATCATGATAATTCAGATTGGTCTACGACACCATGTGGCAACTTCTAGAGACATTTTGGGAATGCATTAGCTACTTTCCCCTGAAAAGAGCTGGTAACAGTTTGTGCACTAGCTTCTTGGAAGAAATTACACAACATGTTTCCAACAATAGTGGCCACTTCTTCTCAAACAACTCAAAATCACTCATCTTAGCCATTGTACAATGCAAGCCTCTGAGAACAGATATACAGATACGTATGTGGGTCTGAAGACTAGCTGAATGAGTACCACTCAGCATGTGTCTGCCATAGGACCTAGCATACTCATGCATGAGTCATGTCTGTTAAACATCATGCTGCTACGCTAATTATTGTGTGTCAGTCTTGCCTCATTAAGACAGACAGAGTCAGCTGCGTTTTCAGACCAACACTGAGGCCGATGAAGGACATGAGGCTCTGAATCTGGGTATTTCTCCACTCCCATGATATCACTACACAATTATTCCTCCAAGTCTGTAAATCTCTCAATGAGGGATACTGTTTCCAAGCTGGCAGCATAATAACAACACTCTGAAATCCCTGGCAATCATGTGTGAGCATCTCTCAGCAGCTGGAGAGGCTCTTCCTCTCCTAGCAAAATCCCACCAATGCTTTCTGCTAGCAACCCGGTGCAACATTGTGTTGGCCCCATCATGTTATCTAAAGAATGTGGAAGGAAAATCTTTTTGGATATCTGTTTGTGCCAAAAACTGCAATGCAGCATCGCCACCTGCTAGAATCCATTGCTCTACTCATCTAATTAAGTACATAAAAAGTTACACAAATGGCGCAACATCTGTTTTCACTTGGCCTTAAATATTACACACACTACATGACCATTAAAATCCTAATGGTTTAAGAAAATGCTGGACATGACTCATGATTAACAGATTTTTTTTTTTTTTTTTTTAGATTTTGGTAGAAAGTTGAGGAATGATTAGAGATAGAACCAACTTGTAAGTTGTTGCTGAACCAAACTTAACATGCCAATTCTTAGAAAAACACAAGCTATCTAAGCAATAAAACACTTTACAGCATGCTGTAGTAGGAAAATAATTAACATCAGGGTGGTGAAATGAAGCAGAGCTGAGTTAGTTACCACACTGAAGTTGATTATTTTCTCTTATATCATAGCAGCTTGCCAATGATAACAGTTTTTTTACTTATTAAAGAACATGTTGGTAGTTACATTTGATGTTGTATAACGTCTGCAAAGCAAGTTAGGTCCTGTTATATATTGTAATATATATGTTGTACAATAGTTGTTCTCACACTATCCTTTTTTCCAACCCTTTAACTTTCCTGAATTTACTAAGAAAAAAAATGTCCATCTATCCTGAAGCGTTTCTCACACTGAGAAAACAGCTTCACCTCTGACTCTTACAAAGTGCTGACACTGGAGACTCCTTCCAAAAATGCTAAATAAACATCTCCTTGCAGAAAACTTCAACTTTTCAATGATTACACATTTTGTAAACCATTTATGTTGTGCGTCCTCCATACAAATCCATATAGATATGATAATGTATTAGAATGAGCACATTAATAAACCTATGGGTCTTGTTGCAGGAACTACTGTCAGAGCTGCTGCTGTAGAAAAATAATCAACTACTTCTGACCAATAAGAATCACCCTAAACAAGACTCTCTTGAGATGTGAACGTATGATGCTGCGCCTCCTGACATCTGAAACTTGACGTCTTAACACAAAAAAAAAAAAAAAATGAGTTGCCCTAAACTGAGTCTAAGATGTCCTAATAAGACCATTTCACCAACCCATGTTACAACCTTATAAGGACGTGAGATATTGAGCTAGGGTTGATTTATCACGAGAGAGGGCTTGTAGAGAGATAGCGAGCTCACGCCACACACAAAGATCCATTAAAAACCTGTATGCTTTACAGGACGCTAACTCCCAGCACTGTATCAGGAGTTCTCTGGCTACATCAGGTGGCTCCGGGCAGTGAACCCTGGCCATGAGAGAAATTCACGCCAACTCCCCTGTGCATACGAGAGATGTGGATTCCTCCCTTCTGCTTCTGTCAGCGAGTTAATAAAGGAACCATTTCAGATATGAGGGCACGCTAAAAGACAGAAGGAAGGAGTCAAGCTTGAATATTACAATAGGCTACTTAGAAGAGCTTTGTGCTCAGTTTGGCTTGGAAAGATGACAATTATTATAGAAGCAATGAGCAGGAAATCCTGAGAAAACTAAGAAACCAACAGAATTGGTGTTAACTGGTGGTAAAAGTGGTCTCTGTGATAAAAAGTCAGGTTTTAACCATAGATATATATAATAAAAACCTAGATAGCTGGTGTCACCATACTGGTTCCCAATCTTGGGAACACTGGGAGTGAGGCAAGAATATACCTTGTATAGAATGCCATGCACACACAAATCAAACACTTATTCAAACCTAGGGGCAATTTAGCACAGGCAATTCGCCTACCAGAATGTTTCTGGGAGGTGGACAACTCAGAGGAAACCTACACACACACAGGTAGAACATGAACAGAAACCTGAGCTCAGGAACCCGAGGTCAGGATTGAACCAGGAAACATGGAGTGAGGTGGAAACACTACCCGCCGCACCACTGTGACTCTCCCAGGCGTAATTTCTAAATGTAGAGTAGGAAACTAGAGGTTCAAGTGTATTATGGGCTTGCAAGCTAAGACTTTTTAAACAAATACGTTTTACAGTAAGAGAAATGATAGACCAAAAACATGCCTGATTCTGGCATGTATCAGTGTGAGTCTATGGGGACACTTACACGTAAATTTAAAGCTATACTGCATGTGAGTGTGTGTGTGTGTGGGGGGGGGCAGCCTGGGGAAAACCCGTCACATGGTCAAATTTTGGCATTTGGCAAAGTGAAAAGGAAGAAAATCACATTTAACGATTTCATTTCTTTCGTTTCTTGATTAGGTTTATGTCCATTTCGACATACAGCATGTATGTAGTTATCCAACAACTTGATCAAAGTGTGACATTTACTGTGTGAGGAATCAGACTGACTCTTTTTACCACCATGTTTGTTGCTTCTTACCCAACATGATACTTGTAGGATGATAGCCAAGGGATAATAAAATAAACATTTCCACATAGTTTTGGTGAAATGTGTTTACGGTTTCTTATATTTGAGGTGTCAAAGTATGTTACAGGCAGGCGACCCAGTTTTGACCAAAACTAGATTTATCATCTTGTACACAAAAATACCTTGCTGTTCTTCATTTCTGAGCAAAATAAACATTACTCCCAGGCACTAATAGGAGCAATTTTCACAAGCTTACCTCCGACATGGCCGATCTTGTTGGTGATGGCGTATCTGAGAACGCGCTCTTCTTTGACGTACATGGCAAAGATGCGCTCAACATTGAGCTGCAGCGTCTCAGCTCCAGCATGTGGTGTGTGTCTGCAGTCCCTGTAGGTGATGTTCTGTCTCAGCTGGTAGGTGAATTTTTCTGCTCCACTCTGCACGGACATGATCGTAAACTCCCGTACTGAGCTGGATGTGATCACTACAGGCAGATAGCAGAGACAAGGGATTACTCCATATACACCTAATCTTTGTACAGTTAACCCAAAAGAGCACTTCCTCTATGTGACCTGTGATGACCTGACTTGGAAGTAGGCCAATGCAAAAAGCCAGTTTTGAACTTTAATTACATCCTCGAGCTGTATGTCAGCATGAAAAACAGTTTATGCTTTGGGGCTCATCACAATGAGACACAACTTCCTCTAAAAGGAAGTTGGGAGGGCCATGTTTTTTTTTTTATAGATGGACCACTCTCTGACCCCTTGAACCATGTCTCCAATAACCAAGGACTGGGTAGCAGGAAGTTACGTCATACAGCAACACATCCAGCACATGAGTTTGTGTTTTATTTTCAATGTAAATGGAATAATAAAATATCTTCTATCCACAAAATAGAAGATATTAAAAAAGAAACATAATTATCCTGAGAGCTGCACTTCGGTCTGACTTAAAAATCTGACTTAATTTTAAACAGGCAAATGTTATTGCATCATAAAATATTACAGCCAATCATGTCCTAGTATGCAAATAGGCTCTCTAAAAACAACAGTTTAACTTATGCATGAGTATAGTTACATAAGACAAGTGTTTTTGCATTTTATACCACAACATTGGTGAATTCTCAGGTCTAATTCTATAAACAGAATCTAAGTCTAATAATATGTGGCTTAAAAATAAGTTGTTTTTTAACAAAGAAAATTGTACAATCATTGTCATGGTGAAGGTTTCTGTGAGGGGATGCTTATTTAACTTTTTTGGAAGGAGTCTCCAGTGTCGGTGCTGTATCAGTCAGAGGTAAAACTGGCATTTTAAGTTTTGCACCAAGGGAAAGTCTTCAGGACGGACAATGTTACGTTTTGCGATTTCTCAGTAACAAGCTGCATTTTTTTTGCATTTTTTCAAGTAAAATCAAGGAAATGACTTTTTATAGCTGTTATAGTTGTGGATGTGTTGTTATAGGAAATTAATCAACTTCAGGGTGGTAACAGTAACTCCATCTCACGTTGGGCCGCGTCACACCACCCGGTTGATTATTGATTATTTTCCACAAACTTGAAGGAGTATTTGCAAGTGGGAGATCTTACATGATGGGTAATACTGGTAGGTCTCTGAAAAAGGCTCCATCTGAATGCTGGCACCAGGGGGAACAAACGGCACACTGCCCTCCATGTGTGTTTCTACGTTCAGGTAGTTCTGACTGTCCAACCCCCTGGCGGTCTGAACGATGATGAGTCGTTGGTTGCCGGGGTAAAAGGTCACATCGGCATGGCGAGTAAACTCAGCGCCTGAGGGATAAAAAAAAAGATTTTTTTGCACTTTGATCTTCCCTACGCAGTTGTGTTTATCACTAAGCCACAAAACGTACTCTTTTTTTTACCACAACTTAATTTTTACGTTGTATAATCATACCCAGATGAGGGTCATAACCCTTGTAATAGTTCTTAATAAAAAAAAAAAAACTTGAGTGATTTCAGAGCCAGCTTTTTATTTTTTATTTTTCCCCACAAAGTAAAAACACACAGCCATTTAACCACCTGACTTGAATTAAGTTGAGAGGTAGAGTGTGTCTTCATCAAACTTTGACTATCAGCCCTCTGGAGGGAGGTCTCTGGAGAAACCCCAGCTGTGAGGCACTCAGTTTATATTAGTGAGAGAGAAAATACTCGGGACTTTAAGCGAGTCCCAGCAGGAGAGCAAATGTTAAACAAACACACAGCACAATAAAACTGGCAATGAGCAGCAGGGTTTCCTCACTGGTGTTTAGGGGAGGAACAGTATAATAACTGTATAAGGCAACAGTACAGCTCACAGTACTAGCTTAGAACTTTACACGGTTGAAAACATTAAGTGCCATGTTTAGAAACGCTGTACTGAATGATTCGTCTGTTTTAAAACAGACTTTAACAAGAGGGTTGTCTGTAGCCTTGAGTAGTTTATCCAAACAACACTGGTGTACATTTTCCTCTAATATTCTAATGATAACTTTTTGTGACTTCTTTGTCTATACTGGGGACAGGGATCCTGCGGGACAAAAATAAATCGCTAGAGTGAGACACCTCTACACTGTAACAATCTGAGATTTCTTACTCCTATAACATATAGCCAAAAGTTTGTAGACTCCTGACCATCACACAAATATGTGCTTGTTGAACATTCCATTCCAGATTCAGATCCACCTTTGCTGTTATAATAATTACTCTTCTTCAGGGAAGGCTTTCCACTACATTTTCAAACATGGTTGTGAGGATTTATTCATTCAGCCACAAGAGCATTAATGAGGTCAGGTACTGATGTTGGGTGAGGAGGTCTGGGGTGCAGGTGGTGTTCCAGTTCATCTCAAAGGTGTTAAGTGGGGTTGAGGTCAGGTCTCTCTGCAGGACACTCGAGTTTTTCTACACCAACCTTAGCAAACCATGTCTTCACGGAGCTCGCTTTGTGCATAGGGGCATTGTCATGCTAGAACAGGTTTTGGCCCCTTAGTTACAGTGATTGCGGACAGCTCACATATGGGGGTGATGGTCAGGTGTAAACAAACCTTTTGGCCATATCGCATATTTTGTCACATCCTTACCAGTGATGTTGAAGCCATTATGGCTATTGGGAAGCTTGAGGGCAAAGAGCCACCCAAAAAGGCCACCAATGGGTGTGACAGGCATTAGTGCCCACCCCAAAGGCTCTGGGACTTCGCTGATGGCTGTGTATGCGCGACCATCACCCACTACGATGTAAGCATGGAGGTCAATGCTGTCCAGTCCCACTGGGGTCGAACCTACAGAAACCATCCCATTGACTTTTCCATTCACACGTTGAGGAGCACCTGTTAAAAAACATAAGAAGGAGAAGATAAAAAAGACAATTCTGGTATTGTTACTGAAGGTCCTCCAGTCCTTTTGAATTTCCAGAAGCAACTGTTGTTTAATGTTGCAATAAATTAACTATACATACATTTTGGCCATATGTTTTTATTTTTCCTGAATAATTTGTCTGTATTTATTATTTTGTTTTCTCTCCTGCAAAGTGTCCTTTGGTATAAGAAAGGGTTTTTCTACAAATAATAAAAGTAATGAGTGCAGAACAACTGTTTCCGACGAGAAAGAGTGGCAGGTTTGTGTTTGGTGACAAAACTGCCCTGTATCCTCTTTTCCATTCCACAATCAACCCACACACTCCCTAAGAGCACACAAAGCGCCTTCTGTACACACACATATCCCACTGCCAAATCAGATTTTCCCCAGCAGAGATGTCATTGAGCAAAACCTAGACACTTTTTGACATTTTTTTTAAACTTTCGGTATATGATCATTACAGGTAGAATCTCCTTAAAGGTTTAATATGGTGTCTCAAGAAGGATGTTTTTCAAGCTGAGAACTGCTGAATGAGTCGTAAGGAAGTTTTAGTTAAGTTCTGAAGATTGAGTAGATTCATTTGACATTAAGCCTCCAAAATTGTCTCATGTCTCATGGCCCCAAGTACCAACTGGAAAGAAGGTGACATTGTGTAATGTCTTTGGCCATGACTTGGCTAGATCTGTCAGGAGTCAGTGAAAATGATGTGTCTATGGTGAAACCAAATTTGACTGAATAAACTTTTGAAAATACAGAAACATACATTTTCACATGTTGAATAATAACATTAGTGATGCCTACATTAAAAATGCAACTGGTAAATTTCTTTAGAACCCAAGAATCTTTAGCCTCTCAATTATTCAAACACAGGAGACTAGCCTGGAAGAAGAATGCGAGGCAGCTACAGTCTTTTACCCAAACTCAAATAAACTTTTTACCAAAATTCAAACCGGCCTTTTCTACCCAAACCTAAGTTAGCCATTTTTCATATTTTCATACTCAATTAAAGTCTTTTTCAGTTGGCTTTTGTACACAAACTAATCCAAGTCACATTTTAAATCAAAACTCAACTCATTCTTTTACAAACACAAACTCAAATTGGCCTCATAAACCAAAGGTGAGACATTTTCATGCAAATGTTAAAGTTATCCTTTCCTTTTTTATGCAAATCCAAAAAGTTTTTTTGCTACCCAAACTCAATTTGACTTTGTTCCCCAAACCCAAGACAAATAACTCAAATAGAAGTTGTCATTTCTACAAAGAAAGAAGTGCTTTTATAAAGTGCCTTTGTATAACTAATGGCTGTAAGTTGTATTAATATAAGGCCTTTGTGTATATAATGTTACAGGCCTGTGTTTAGTTATATGGCCTTGAGTTTCTGTAAGTATGTAAAATGATCCATCTAAGACGAGACCAAACTCAACTAATGTACACTAAGAAAATAGAGAAATTGTACATGGTGTAAACCATTTCATAACATGTTTGGTTCATTCTCACATAAGCAGTAACTGTCTTTATGTTACCAAAATTTAAAATGCAAAGGAAATTATGCTCCCTCAAACAAACTTTTTTAACCAAACTCAAATTAGCCAAAGTTGTTATTCACCCAAACGCAAGTCATGTTTTATTCCTAACATAATTTCTTTTCTTTTTCTTTACCCAAACCAAGTCAGCTTTTTTTTTTTTAAACCAAAACCCAAATTACACGTCTCTTCCTAAAACCCAAATCTTTCTTTTTACCCAACCTGAAGTTGTCCTATTTACTGAAATCCAAGTCATATTTATTTTTTTAACAAATGCCAACTGGTATTTCAAAACTCACCATCAGGAAGGCAATGGCGTCCATTTCCATAGAAACCGGCATGGCAGTGGCAGCAGTAGCCTGATGAGTAGTCGGCACAGTAAGCATTCTGGCTGCAAGTCTGCTGGAAACGATCACACGTCTCCTTGTTTTCAGTGGAATAGTGAATCACTTAAGAGAGAAAGAAGAAACAGATTGATATATAGAGTGAAATGAAAGGAGACAGACAGAGAATATCATGTTTAAACATGTAAACACAAGGGATAAAGTAAGCCTTTACATATGAGCCTATGTAGCGCTATAATCATACGGTTGGGGTAACCAAATTTACTTGAGCACCAGTTCTATGTCCTATACCCCGCTGATGAAGACAGATGTTGCCTGTGCCCGAATGCTGTTAAGGAAAAGACATCTGTCATCCAGAAGAGAGATGAGAAACACTCCTGTCATCTGTTCCTGCTGCAAACAATGATTTAGAGAGGAGCTGCTGGCCCCTGGCCAAATATGAGGCTCATGTCATACCGGACATCTGGATGTGTGTTTCGCTGCAGTTGTTCAGGGTTACAGCTCACATTCACTCATTTGAAGGACAGCAGGTTCCTAAAAGACTTGGACCAACACTTGTTTTAAGCACCTACCATTCTGTAGCTTCAGGAGAACATCTAAAAGCTGTGAGACTGACACACAAAGTGAGGGTTGTGCACTGGCCTCGAGTTTTTTAAAGCATTTATTATTATTTTTCTGACTTTCTGAGGTGTATTTAAAAGAATGAAGTGAATGACAGAAGGGGAGGATGAACAGCTGTTAGATTTGACTTGGAATTCAGAGTCAGGAATAAGAAACAGAAAAAATGAAGAAAAAAGTGTAAGATGAGTATAACTGCTTTTTCAAAGTTTCAGCCTCACCTCCAGAGTCGAAATCCAAATCTTCTTCCACATTAACCACTTGACCCTCAGGGTGGATGGGATACGCTTCCAGAAGTGTGTGCTCTGGCACCGGATGCACAGACTCAATGATTTCCTCTGGAGGAACATTTGTAGGAGCGATGTGGTCAGTCTGAGTGTCAGGGCTCAGAGTGACATCCCCTATGTAGGGGTCAAGTGGGGACAGATTTGAGTCAGCTTCCTGGTTCAGACCACTCAACAGAGAGGCATCGTGGCCTGGCTGAGGGAATTCTGTGACATCTGGAGTCTGAAAATCTGGATCAATGTTGTATTCTTGCTCTTCGTCAAAAGACTCGTCGTCTGTCTCATACTCTCCTGCAGGGTACTCGGGGGTGGTTTGGAACACAACCGCTTGCTTCCTAGGGACTGCGGTGGGTAAATGGCCCGAAGCTGCTGCTGGAATTACGTTGTGGAAAGTGTATGCGTTTCCGATGTGGAAGAGCCAAACGCCAGGCACGCCAGTGTTACCCATCCTGAAGGGAGATTATTAAACAGTATTATAAAAGAGACATGGAAATTATGTAATGTATGATGGGCATAGATGATGTTCAGGTCAATCTGACTTGCGAGAAACAAAGTAAAATAAAAGAATTAAAATAAACCAAAAATTAACAGACCATTGCAATCCACCTACCATCAAGAGCTTTGAGGAAAAAAAATGCAAGTAATTTTGCAAGTAATTCTTTTGTTTAATGGGACATCCATTGCTACATTTAACCATATATTTATTGCTTACTGGTACAAGTTCTTGACAGACTGCTCATTGCTGGTGAGGCTGAAGTAAGGTCCCTCAGTGCGGGTGAAGATAAAATATGGGATTTCTCCCCTGGTGAAGCCGACCCGCGCGGGCAGCTCGATCTCCACATTGAACATCTCTTTAGGACGCGTTCCAAAGAACTGCAGTCCATCCTCTGGGTAAAGAAAAAGAGCGTAGGTGTTCTCCTCATCGTAAGCCACCACCGCCTGGAATGTGTTAACCTGCCAAATGAGAGGAAGAAGATCGGCATCAGTCTATAATTCAAATGTAAATGTTAGTGCCTTATCTTATCCTCAGGGTGAAATGAGTTTGCTTGAGGAACAAAAGCTCTGTCACAGCTTGTGTTTATCAAAGGGCTAATGAATAGTTCACACAACAACACATTTCAATGAGTACCAGAGAGTTTATCCAGACAGTAAACCTTCGTGTCTTTTATTACTTGTTTACGATAGTTTCAAAGCAATCCCACTAAGACCTTGTGCCCGGACTAAGCCCATATTTGGTCTTTTCTCAAAGTTCACATTCGTACCATTGATTTTATTTGGTCTGGTAACTCAGCAAATGTGTCCCCTCTGGTTTCCTGTCCTCATTTTCCTCCGCTCTGGTTTTTTTCACACCCTCTTAAGAGACCACTTTAGACCTCTGTTTGAAGTGCTATCTTGTCCTGGACAGCCCAGTCTGTGTGTCCTTTTCAAGATCATGTCATTAAATTCCCTGAAAGCCAAGATCAGAGACACGACTCCGTCCTGATCTGTGGCCACAGACGGCTTTGACTGACCACCCACTACTTCCAGAGTGGTGGCTATGCTAATTTTCAAGTAAACTTGCCAACAAAACAAGAGCATTGTTTTAACATGGATTCAACATCAACTCTTTGACTTGCACCCCCTTGCCTTCTTTGTTTCTCTCACACATGTTTGTACGGGATCTGTGTGAAACACCTCATGCCCTTCTTTGGTATTTCACCTCCATTATCACCATCACAAAAGAACCTGCAAGGACCCCCCACAACTGCTGCATATGGCTTTGAAAGAGCCCCAGGCTACCTAATTCCATAGCATACACCTCTCCATCCCCCGGAAAAAAAAAAAAATCCCCAACCCTCGGCCCCGAATCCTTAATTACAAGACCACACTGCCTTCAAGCTCTGCAGGAACACACCCATAAACAAGATTGTTTAAAGATGTTATTGTAAATAATTAGGCACCCACTTGTGGCAAGACGGAGACATGCCCAGGATGATACCACAGGGCACACTGTCGTAATTGAAAGCTCGACCAGCTTGATCTGAACTTCCACTGCTTATTTGTTCAAGGAATAACACCTCCATATGGCTTCCCACTTCCATCTCCTCTGCGACAGACACAAGACGGACGTTCGGGGGCCGGAAACTGCATCTACAATAAAGAGGATTGCGTCCCAAAAGAAAACACAAGGGACCGTCTAGATTTGCCACCCCCATAAAGAGCATCCGAAAAGCTTGAGCAAACTCTCAGCAAAGCGGACACCCGGTGAATTAACTGGAGGATGTGCTTTCTTTAAACATCCTCCCATGGCTCGGAGAGCTTATACTGTAATCCATTGTTGAGCAGCAAGCAAACAGTGTCAGTGATCGTAAACAAATCCGAGTGAGCCTCAAACAGTAGGACAGCCGGCTTGATAGCAGACTCTTTACTTTGGCATTCTCACCTGTTCGTGCTTCAAGAGAAGACCATGCTTGGCGTACGTTAAAATGATTTATTTACAGACACAAAGTTGTCCACAGATGTGATGGATTACATGCTATTACTGTCTGGTATAGCGTACGTTCTCAAGTCAACAAGCTGTCCAGATCGACTGAGTAATTACTCAAGCTCTGTTTATAAGCCATCTAAAGTCTCTACTGCACTTTGGATATATACATATCAGAGGAACAGCCAGGCTGTTATCTGAACCAGTAAATAACCAAAGAAAATGTTTAATCTGCCGCACAGCTGTTTCTCCCTGTTAGTCTGGAGGTGAGAGCCAAACATGAGAGCACGAATAATAGAATAGCCCATTCAATCCAGTATGCAGGAAAGACACACTATGCTTCCATGTTTCTTATGGGTTCTCACTATCCAGAGCTGAAATCAATATTTATACACTGGGCCTCTTGTCCACAACCAAAGACCTCAGCATATGGATGCGAAACTGTTGCCAAATGCATTCCCTCTTGCACAACAGAGAAAAGACATTAATAAACAGCATGTGGCTTTCGAAAATTACGCAAGAATTCAAGATGTCAAACTCTTCGACGCAGACTGTTGGCACTGAATGGTTTCATGCAAGGAAAGAGCTGATAATCCCTAGCTATTAGAGACAGAGAAAGAGTACACGCAAGTCATCATGTATTCTTCTTTCCCACCACTTTTTCTTGTGAGCTGCACAAGGAAATTAGAGGCTGCAGGGATTTCGGGACAGATTAGTAGTTAGTACGGAGCAGCAATGTGTGCACAGGTGCCCCGTGGGCCTGCAATTACAGCAGAGGCGGGGAATTAAGCTGGGGGAGATGACTGACGGCCAACGCTGATAACCTACACCTTTAAGAGGTTAGAGCTAAGCTCAGATCTTCAGGGTCACATAGTTCACCCCGCCCGATAGATTCCTACTGGGTGTAGATGTAATCTGAGCAGCTTTTGTTCATTATTCGTCAGGTATTGTTAAAAATTCAGCATTAATTGAAACGTGACTACAGTGACTTAAAACATACGCACATGTTTGTTAGCTCTCTCTGTTAATCAGTCATCATTTTAATGATTTTTATTTTTATGTGCTGTGACAAATTAAGATTAATTAAGGTGTTGTATCACGTGATTTCACGCATACACCTGAAGTGCAGAGAGTTTACAGAAGAAAAAGTGGAGAAACAACATTGGAAAGCTTAAAATGACCTAACGCCTATAGTGAAAAATAACACGTTTGTCCTAAACAAATGTTTTTTTTATTATTATTATTATGCACTGAATATTAAATTCCCAAATACCAATCAAACACTGACTGAATATATGAAATAAACGAATAGATTTTGTGATGGTTTACACATAGAGCACGTTAAATCAAGACTGAATTTCATCCTCAAGTGTCTTATGAGTTATTATTCTATCATCAGATGAACAGAAACATTGCCAATTACTAATTAACCAGCCATTAATATTCCTATTTTCCTTTTAACTACTGCAAGAACTATTTGACTACTGCATTACATAAATCAGTAAAACCAAACTAAATTGGTGTGGTTCATATTTCATCATGAAACCTGCAGTCTTAATTCCACCGTAAACAGTTTTGCTTTATGTGATTATTATTTGAATAATGTAAATCCAGGTGACTCCAATCTGGCAACCCTGTTTACCAAAAGGCAATAATTAGAGTTTTTATAGATTCTGACATGCAATAAATACTTCACTCCTCCCAACAGATTCTTCCTCACCTGTCTGGATGACTCGGTGCGTGTGACCTCTTTGTAAGCAGCTACATTTTCCCATGTGGCGATGATGGCGTGAGTTGGTGTAAATTGAGTGTCTGGGAACCCTTTCTGGACCTCAGCAGCTATTCGATTCAGGACACTAGGGGACTCAGTATGCCGGTAGTAGATGGCTCCTTTTCCATTACTAGTGTCTATGTCAGCGAGGAAGGGTGCGATGACTGGGAATTCCGTGGGGAAACCATCATCAACGTACTGCTTCTCCATAGGAAGGTCATGAGGTGAGATGATGCCATTGGTGGCCACCTGGAATGACAGATGCAATAGGTGCAATTACTTCAATGAAAATCATTCAATACACTCATCCTACTTTTATGTATTTATTATTGGTAGAAGTAACTAGGTTGGGTTCTGGTGTAGAGTTGAACGATATGATGATATGATATGGATTTTGTGACAAAGAAACTGATCAATTCCACTGACAAGCTGATAATCAATTGTTTAAGTTTTTCCTCTCATTGTTCAAGCATGTTCTTTTTTTTTTTTGCACTAAACAAAAATATTTAAACTTGAATGTTTCCTTCATTTATTTCATCTTCAGTAACTGCGTCATTCTAGCCAGGTTGGTCAAATTAATAAATGTAAATGTCACATCTTGAGACCCTGGAAAATCCAGAAAACTATCTACAAATTCTCCAAAATAAGATGTGGTTTATTCAAAATCTTTCTGGTTTCCTTTCTGGACCATAGAAAGGAAATGATTTATGGAAAAACTCTCCAAGCCCTTTTTTTAAGCAAGTCTAAAAAAGATGATCTGACCCAAAAACCAATTGTCTAACCTCAGTTTACTGATCTTACTAAATCGTATTAAAGCTTTCGGAAAAAGTTTGACCTCAACATTGAGCATAGTCACAGTCACACTTTGGTGTGCAATCCTCCCAAATAAATGACTAACACGCAGAAACACACATCAGCAGAGCTTTTTTCCCCACCAGATGTTTGACTAGGCAAAATGAAAAAAAAAAAAAAAAAAAGAATTACTTATATATTAAATGAAAAATTTTTCCATTCATTTACTCATTTCATCTTTAGTATCTGCTTCATTGTAGTCAGGACGGCCAAATTAAAAAAAAATGTAAATGCAACAAAATGTGGAAAACCTGGAAAATTTAACATTTACTTAACATAAATCATCCTCGTAACAAATTCTCCAAAATAATATGCGGTGTATTCAAAATGTTTCTGGTTTCTTTTTGTGGACTACAGAAGAAGAAGGCGAGGAATTATGGGGATAAAACTTTGGAGTTATGGGGATTAAAAAAGGAAATGCCTTTAAAAACAAAATCTGACCCAAACCTCAGGTTATTGACTTCACTAAAGTGGATTAACTTTAAAATGCTCAACCTCAACATGGAGTCAGGGCTCCTCTCAAACAAATGAGTACAAAAAAAAAAAAAGACCAAGCCCATGAGCGGAAGTTCAGCAAAGCTTTTGCTCCAGATGTTTAATTATGCAAAAATGAATAAATAAATAAATAAATAAATAATAACAATAATAAATATATTTGAAAAATGTAATTTATAGTAGTAGTAGTAGTAGTAATAATAATAATAATAATAATAATAATAATAATTAAAAAGTATGATGTCATTATTGTACAGTAATAATACATTAATACACTAATAGTTCCTCTAAATTTCAGACAGTAAGTGCTTCATTATAAAACCCATCCCAATTGCTTAAGCCTGCATGTCTCTTTTTTATAAAATGAAATGAGAAATCGTGTTTGTACTCACATATAATTTGCTGAAGGATGTGTCGTAGAAGTGCATGGGTTTGCTCAATGCAATCACATGAGATGTTTCATCGTCTCCTTCCTGCAGAGTCAAATCCCCGCTCAATGGCCCGTAGGGGAAAAGCTCTCCTCTCTGAAGAGCACTCACATGATGGGAGATGTAGGAAAGTTGGAGCAAAAACGCCACTGCTTTCTTCCACATGATCTCAACCTTCTCAACTTCATCAGCTATACATTGAGCTCTTCTCTCTGTCTGGCCAGTCAGCTCTGTGATGCTGCTCTCACAGTCCAGAGGAATTTGGGCTGGGGTGAGGGGGGGGGGGGGGGGGGGGGGGGGGGGGGGGGGGGGGGGGGGGGGGGGGGGGGGGGGGGGGGGGGGGGG
>CM075012.1:23688926-23706379 GCA_037576675.1 Pangasius sanitwongsei
TTTGGCACAAAACTCATCTGTAGTTATCTGTGTGTTTTTATCCGTAGTGTGGATGATTTGTATGTTTTTTTTTTTGGTTTTTTTTTAGCTTTTTTTTTTTTAAAAAAACAATAATTTTTTTTTTTTGTTTTGGGTTTGTTGTTTTGTTTTGTTTTTTTTTTTGGTTTTTGGTTTTGTTTTGGTTTTGTGTTGGGTTGTTTCTGTTTCTGTTCGTTTGCTGGCGTCATCTTTTGGTTTTTCTTTTGTTTCTTGTTCGGTGGGGGGGGGGTGTTGGCCCCCCCCCCCCCCCCCCCCCCCCAGAGTTGCCAGATTGGTAGAAACTCTCCCACTGTCTGGAAAAACAGAGGGGACATAAATGCTGCATTTGAAGTGAATTTGCAACTTCAAATTCCCCGCCTACAAGTGGTAAAAAAAAACCCCACAGAAAATGCCCCTTCAACTCGAATTTTCAACTTCTCACTAGCAGTTACCAGTTCCCTTCCTGTTCACAGAGTGACTTCAAATCAACGTGGCCGCACACTGTGAACTACAGAGCCCCTACGGGGACATGGTGATGGAAAAAATAAGAGATAGAAGGAAAATTTATAAATCAGTGCGGCTGCGTTCCCTGGAGAAAGTTTGCGTTCGCTCGCAAAACGTTTACGTTCCACCAAGAAACTTTGCATTCGCTCACAAAACTTTTGCACCCCCCCCCATGAAACTTTTGCATTTCCCCCGAGAAACTTTGCATTCGCTCACAAAACTTGCATTGTCTCGCAAAGATATTTGCGTTCTCTTGCGAAAGCAAGTTCGATCTGAGATGCAGATCATGAGAACAATCACGTTGACGGTAGAAAGCTTAAAGAGAAATGGAGCTCCTCATTGTGTTTAATGTCGCTGTGCGTTTGATTTTTACATTTACATTTACGGCATTTGGCAGACACCCTTATCCAGAGTGACTTACAATTATCTCATTTATACAACTGAGCAGTTGAGGGTTAAGGGCCTTGCTCAAGGGCCCAGCAGTGGCAGCTTGGCGGTGCTGGGATTTGAACTCTCAACCTTCCGATCAGGAGTCCAATGTCTTAACCACTGAGCTACCACTTCGAAACCATCTAGTGGATGCCGCTTTTAATCCTCCTGTGCACGTAAGATATGCAGACGAATATGTGAACCATGACACTTACGTAGCAGCTGTGTGTGTGTGCATGTACGCGTGATGAAAGTGAAGAATATTTGCACCTTAAGTGGTAATTTGCAAGTTGTAATGACGTCATTTCTCACCTCGGGAACGTTCGACGTGCAAAGTGGGAAAAAACGTGGATGCCTCCACGAAAGCCCGCCTTCTGTTTGTTCTGTCAGAGTTCGTAAAGCTCAGAAAAGCTACTTTAAACACACTTTCACAATTCCAGGCCTGAGTGGCTATTGGCACTGTTCTACTCTAGTGAACTTCAAAAATTCATGCAACACTTTAGACTGAAATTGCAGCACAGAAACAACAGCGACAAGCAAGCCAGCTAGTGTTAGTTATGTGAGTGATAACTCTAATGTTGATGATTAACTTCTCGAAACAATGTTAGTGTTAGTATGGTCAATGTTATACAGTCAACCAAGTCAAGATAGATTTAGCCAATGTGCGCGTTTAATTCTGAGCATTTCTTTTTAAATTATTAGATCACACGGCACAACAGCATACCTATGCCTAATGATTTGCCCCTAGGTGTGAATGAGTGTGGGAATGTGTGTCTGCATGGTGCACTGTGATCCAGCATGTATTCCCACCTCACGTTCAGTGTTTCCACAGGTGAAAATGATAAGTACCACTTTGCTGCAGAACAAAAAGTACGTGGGGTGGAGTCAGACCTGATCCAGCTCCTCCTACCTGGGTGGAGCTTGGCGGATTCAAGCCAAAAGTCTGTGAGGGTGACTGTGTTTCAGGCTGGATATGTGTATTTAATGTGTTGTTTAATGTAGTACACTGTTGCCTGGGTTAGGGTTAAGGGTTCGAGTTAGGCTTATTGGAGGAGTTGGATCAGATCCAGCCCCACCCCCTGGACTTTTGGTTCTACAGCAAGGACTATCTCAGTGTATAGGCTTCGGATCCACCGCAACCCTCAACATGATAAAGCAGTTACTGAAGATAAATGAATGAATGAATGAATGAATGAATGAAGATAGCCTATGAAAATATACAGCCTGATAAGTTTGCAGTAATAAATTAGACAAAATAGCACAAAATACATGTGGTATTGTTTTATAAAGTGCATCCTACAAAATAATAAATACAAATAAAGAAAAATGTCAGAAAGTGCATATCCAGTGTTAAGTGTGTTACTGAATGCAGCTGTGCTAAAATGATCTCTCTAAATATTAAAACAAGCGCTGATTTACGGCTGCTTTTTACATTAGAGATCTTAATCCAATCTGGCAACCCAAGCTGCCTGGGCGGAGTTACCCAAATATACAGCACAGTGATTGGTTATGCTTCCTTGGACAGGAAGTACTTCTTATACTCGGCAACCTCGAGCTCTCAGAAGAAAAAAGTTTCAAAAACTTTGCGTCCTGTATTCTACTGACTTTTTACTGTATTAGAGTATAATAAGTAAACAGAAAACGTGCTTTAATTGCTTTTAAAATTAAGAAAATTAATGACATGTAACTTCCGTCGGCTTTAACGGCTTGAGTATGACGTTCCTCCGAGGGCGTGGCCTGAGATAAGAGCGACCGCCCACACTCGGACAGAAGAGGGCATTGAATGTTTATATCACTGTTATATGATTAGCTTTATTCAGCAGGATTTAAAAAATTACTGAACATACGGAATTATAATAAATAAATAAATAAATACGTAAATTCTAAAAAAAAAAAAAAAAAAAAAAAAGGAAAAAAAAATCAGAATAGCCACAAGCCCAGGGTTAATGCTGACACCATCTGGATTTTATTAACATTTGGATTTAAAAAAAAAAAAAAAAATTCAACAGAGTTTTTCAGTTGCTTCTCTGAAAACCTTGTTTTGGAAAGGATTTCCTATATTATTCTTACTTACCGGTTGAGCCAACTATGAAGAGGTCCTTTCTAATACTAATAATATATTAGGCTTATTATTAAAATGTGAAAATGGACTTTAAAATGATGCCATTTGTATTTAAACACATCATTTTTCATTATTGGATCAGGTTCATTAGTTGCCAAGCTTGACTGCTTTCCTTATCACAGTTTATTCCTGTAATGAATTCTACAGATCTGGAAGATTCACAAAGTACAGAGAAATGAGCTTTAACAAGTTTAACTGAAGCAATTCAGTAGTTACACTTTTGTGAGAAATCAGTGAGGAAGCGCCATTTTGGTGTTAAAGAATTAGCTTGTGCTGCCATCATGTGGCTTAATCAGTGTGACATTTATAGTAGTTACAGATAATTTAGGACTTTTATAAAAAAAATATTTCAATGGTGCAAACAAATACAGATTATACACAGACAAATGTCAAACAATGATATATAAATCAGGGGAATTGTGGCCAACATATGTCCAAAAGTTTGTGGACATTACACTTATATGTGGTTCTTCCCCAAACTTGGAAGCACACAGTTGTGTAGGATGTCTTCGTATGCTGTAGCATTACAATTTCCCTTCACTGGACCTAAGGGACCCAAACGTGTTCCAACATGACAATGCCCCTGTGCACAATGCGAGCTCCATGAAGACATGGTGTGAGAAGGTTGGAGTGGAAGAACTCGAGTGTCCTGCACAGAGCCCTGACCTCAACCCCACTGAACACCTTTGGGATGAACTGGAACGTCGACTGCATCCCAGACCTCCTCACCTGACATCATTGCCTGACTTCACTAATGCTCCTGTGGCTGAATGATCACAAATCCCCACAGCCATGCTCCAAAATCTAGTGGAAAGCCTTCCCAGAAGAGTGGAGCTTATAACAGTAAAGAAGGGACTAAATCTGGAATGGGACGTTCAACAAGCACATATGGGTGTGATAGTCAGATGTCCACAAACTTTTGGCCGTATAGAGTAAAACTTTCAAGCCAGTCCCAGCTGATTAAAAAAAAAATGCACATTCTGGAAAATAAATGGGGATATGAAAAGTTTGTATAAATAAGTAGACCTACAGCGTACTTTTGTAACTGTTACAAAACAATGAAAAGAACATTCCAGGATATTATTACAGAAATTTCCATCTAAAGTCTCTGACCTTTCTGTCATTTTTGTAATTGTCAATCTGCAATTGATTTGCCTGTAGCTTCAGGCTTTAAAGTTTTTAAAGGTCAGGGCAATTTTACATCAGCACAACGTCCCCGCTCTTACACGCCCATTAAACCCATCTCATAAACTCCTTTTTTGTTCATGGCTTCATAATTATAACACAGCTTTCAAGATCTGCAATCAGAGACTGCAGTTGCTGTGATCCAGCTTCAGGAGGCATCACAGGAAAACAAATGTTTCGACTAAGCTGTGATCAGACACATCTTGCCAACCTAAACGACACGTTCTGACATCATTATTTATAGAGAAGTCAAAGGCAACATTCATGAGCGTTAAATCACTGAAATTTCAGATTGTATTAAAGTCGCTATGTATAATTACACAGGCTGCACATTTCACTCGTAATGTGTTTGTAATTGTTCACAGTTCTCATGTTGCACATCTCAAATCCCATATTTTACTACCTAGTACCTAGATGTACCTGGATTATTCACATGAAAAGCACACACACATAGTATGTAGTGTGTAGAGATGTGAGATTTCATCCCACTGCATACATTAAGATGGATTGGATAATAAAAAATGACTTAGTTTGATAGGAAAAGAGGATTAAAGTGCTTCCATGAGCTTAAGTCATCTCTGAGTTTACGGCCCATCGTTTGGTATCAGCTTGTTATCACGGGATGTTTCAGATTTTCACAGATGGAAAGCAGATGTCACGTAAATGGTAAAAGAGCTCCAATTTGGTTTGTACACATTTAGCAGAAAAGGTTTTACACAGTAGCAAAAAAACTTTGTTGTCTTGTAACAAATGCGGAACCAAAAAGAATCCATTTGAAATGATTCTTTAAATGATTCTTTAAATGACAATATACAGTACAACTAGCCTTTATATGATTCTATAAAGCTTGCTAGTTATGTATGTAACTGTGGAATCTATCACCACTGGATAACTAGAAATCTTCAAGTCATCCATCCATTTTCTGTACTGCTTATCCTCCACAGGGTCGCAGGGGAGCGAAACTTGGGGCACAAGGAGGGGGACATCCTGGATGGGGTGCCAAACCATTACACGGCACAATCGCACACACACTCACACACTACATACAATTTGGAAATGACAATCAGCCTACAACACGTGTCTTTGAACTGGGGGAGGAAAATATGCAGAGGAAACCTCTGAAGCACGGGGGAGAACATGCAAACTCCGTGCACAGAGGGCGGAGGTGTGATTCAAGCCCTCAACCCCGGAAGTGTGAGGCAAACATGCTAACAACCAAGCCACCGTGCCGCCCTAGTATGATGTTGTACTTTGATATAAACACTGTTTTCATACAGGCAACCCTCTCCCTGAGATCCTGATAGGTCAACGCTGGTTCTGTGTGACAGGAAAATCCTGGCGGTGGATACAGAAGATCCACTAGCTTCCTAGTTATACCCTTCTAACTACCGGGGTGGCAGTGAGATTCAGGTGAATAACCTATGCCACAATGTCACGACGAACAGACCCATCTTAGGATTGAATGGAAAGATGTTGAGAGATGGGCGCTACACTGACGCCACTAAGAGGGGTGGTTATTAACCTTACAAAACGTACGAGAGGTACACGGTGACGCCCAGGTATCAAGATGTGCCTCACAGAATGGCATATAACAGTATGGACGGGGCTTCCAGCCCATTTAGACCAAGATGACATCCACCGTCCTGGGGAAGACGAACAGTTCGTCTGATGAGCGGATCGCCGCCTTTCGGTCCAAATAGTATCATGGAGCACGTACTGGGCATAGCAAAGAACGCTTAGCAGATTCCCCGTCTGATTGGTGGGTGAGTATGACTTTGGGATAACATCACTAAGGAGTCATCTGGAAATCATCCAGCCAAAGGCGAGCTTATTGCCAAGGCAGAACCAATTTCTGAACTCAAAAGACAAACTGAATCACTCAAATGGCTCTTTGACTTTTTACAGCTGCCTTTAATCCATGAAGAAGCCTTGCAGCTCCAATCCAAAACTAAAGAAACATACTGTATACAGTACCATTCCTTTAACGACATACAGACATTTCTTGTGTACTACCGTTTAACAAAACAAAGGAAAGTGTGGTTGATGTGCATCCTCTTGTGCAATATGAAAACCCAAGTCCCCCACCCCCCGAGTTATTCATTCATTCTTCAGTAAGCGATTTATCCTGGTCAGTGTGACGGTTGGACATGTGAACATTTGGTTCAAACTCATGAGTAGCCAAATGACCTTTGTAACCTGTGGCTCAACCTATGGGCTTTTTCTGAATATGTTTAACGGTTCCATGTATAATGTCCACACTTATGGACAGTCAGGTCGTTTTTATAGGAAAATATAAAATGCAAACCTCCAAATCACTTAATACCATAACCATAATTTAATATAAATTATAATCCTGATTTCTGCTGCTCTCTAGATTATTTTTATATTTATAGTGCAGCATGTCTCTGGTTTTTTTTTTTTTTTACAAACATTCTACACAAAATCTCAAATTGATTTAAAAAAACTGTGCCCATTTTTAAAGTGTTTTTTTTTTTAAATTTAATGTATTTTTATTTTTTTTTAAACCTCAGAAATCAGCTGCATCATGCAACTGCAACAGTTACATACATTTAAAAAAATATATTTTCTATAATTTTTGGTCATCAACATTAAATAGGCTTGAATGTTAATAATTTTAGTTTGTAACACATCAGAGTTTTTTTTTTTAATTGCTTTTAAATACATTTCCAGTAATTTTTTTTTTTATCATTGATATGGTATTCCTACACGTGCACAATTCTTTTACTTTTGAATAGGTGTGATTTAGAGGTTTAGAGGTGTATGGTGGTTTAGTGGTTAGCATGCTTGCTTCGCACCTCCAGGGCTTAGAGTTTGATTCTCACCTCCACCCTGCATGTGTGAAGTTTGTATGTTCTCCCTGGGCTCTGGGGGTTTCCCCTGGATACTCTGGTTTTCTCCCCCAGTCCAAACACCTGCGTTGCAGGCTGAGTAGCATCTCTAAATTGTCCATAGTGTGTGTGATTGTGCCCTGCGATGGACTGGCACCCCGTCCAGGATGTCCCCTGCCTTGTACCCCAAGTCCCCTGGGATAGGCTCCAGGCTCCCCTTATTCCTCAGGATGATGATAATAATAATAATAATAATAATAATAATAATAATGTAGATATGTTTTAAATAATTTATGCATGAAAGGGTTCAATTTTCATTTTTGTTTAAAATGAATAAATTAAAATATAAACACAACACAATGAAGATAGTACAATGTATAGGCACATTTAATTTACTAAACTTTACTAATTTGGAAACTTTACCAGTTTGTAGACTGATTGTGTTATCCATTGTTTATTTTTGTTTGTTTGTTTTATTTCACCTGTATTGTCTTGCCTTAACATTTGTCAGAGTTGCAGTTGGAGGCGGAGTTAGAGAGAAAGAGGCGGGGTTAAAATATGGAGAGAAAAAAAAAAGGGAGATAAAAACCCAAACAAAAAGTCGCAACAATCTGGCAACCCGGTGAATCATTTTTCTCAGCGAAAGGCAGCTCGGAGCTCATTCAGCACGAGCGCGCGCGCGTGAGCATCCGCACTGGAAGGACAACTGTTCATTTTGTGTTTTTTTAAGAAGCAATCATGGATAAGACATCACGTGAGCTGATTCTGTATCGCCTATACGGACTCAGCGCGGCTTTACAGGTGCGGTTTAATTTGCGTTTCGGTCTTATAAAGTTTCAAGTGTAGAGTTTGTAACTTCTCTTGTAACGTGTGTGACTCTAATTTGAATCTAATCTACACGCCGTGGTGTCTTCAGGAGCTCAGAGTTCCGCCGGTTCCATGGAGGCGAGCTGTTGGAATAGCCTTTCACGCTTTGAATAGCCTGTAAAAAAATATATACAATAATAAAAGTATTTACTGGTTTTGAATGGACGTTATGCACGCGGGGAACGACACCGACAACGAGACCTGTCATAACACACGGAACGTGGAGATTAACGCGAGCCCGGTGATAAGCGCGCTCATGTTCGCGGCGGGTGTGCTGGGCAACGCGGCCGCGCTCCTGCTCATCGAGGTGCGACGACGGAAAGAGCGCAGCCGCAAGCAGCACGAGCATCACCGGCGCACCTTGTTCCACGTGCTCGTGACCGCGCTTGTGGTCACCGATTTGGCCGGCACGTGCTTGGTCAGCCCTCTGGTGCAAGCCGCGCACGCGCTCAACACCACGCTGACTGCCATGAGCGACAACAGGAGCGCGTGTCACTACTTCGGCTTCGCCATGACTTTCTTCAGCCTGGCCACGCTCTCGCTGCTGCTCGCCATGGCGCTCGAGCGCTACCTCTCTATCGGCTACCCGTACCTGTACGGGCGGCGCGTGAGCACGCGCTGCGGCTACGTCGCCATCCCGTGCATGTACGCGCTGTGCGCGCTATTCTGCTGCATGCCCTTCGCAGGGTTCGGCAGCTATGTGCAGTACTGCCCCGGCACCTGGTGCTTCATCGATATGAACCCCGAAAAGAGCGCGGACCGGGTGTTCGCCAACGTGTACGCCACCGTCATGCTGCTCATGGTGCTCGCGATAGCCGCGTGCAACTGCTTCGTGGCTTATCACCTGGTGCTGATGTACCGAAGGCGCACGGTAAACCGCGGAACCTCGGTCACGCGCAGCCGGAAGGACCGAAGACCCTTTTCTCTCTCGCAGGAAGTGGAGTATCTCATCCTGTTAGTCATCATGACGGTTATATTTGTCATATGCAGCCTGCCCTTAATGGTAAGTGTCAATCATATCCCAAAAACTTACTCCCTATTACCTATTCCCTACAAGTGCATTATGGGTACTTTGCATGCTCTAGATCAGTGCGTTTCCAAAGTGGGCTTACCCAGGGTTCCAAGAAGCATATCCAACCAACCCATCTGAAAAATCAACCAACCATTATGAAATTTTATCTTAAACTTTTGCCTGGTCTCTTGAATTTAGTGGGTTTATAATCCAAATCTCAATAACAAATAGGTCTATAAAAATAAACTTGGCCCTGATCTGTTCAGTGAGTAAAAAGTTCAGGAATATCCATTTAAATAATGAGGCAAATATTTGAATAGTTAGATTATGTTAATAAAATAAATTTGACGTGAGCAGATGTGTGGAAATCCAGTTAAACATGCCTGGCTGCAAAAAAAAAAAAAAAAAGTTTGAGAACCTCTGCCACAGACTAGAAAAAGTATCCAAGATTAAATCTTGTTCCCAGTTTCCCACAAACTGAATTATGGGTGTTCTGCATCCCCTAGGCCATGTCATTTTGGACTTACTGATGCATTGTGGGATTTCAGGAGTAGCTATTTAAAGCTACACCTGGTTCTGAAATGGTGCTCAACACCCTATTCTGTTTAAAAAAAACAACAACTGTGTGTTCTGTGTCCTGTTTGGACACTCACCTGCTGCAGTGCATTGTGGGATTTCATTAGTGCATCTGATATTTTACACTGTGCCCTCTTCACTGCATTGTGCATAGCTGTTTTATAATCATGACAGGAAGCACAATTCTGAATATCCATTGCACTGCTGAAACTCCAAAATGCACTGCAGTACTTTAGTGTCCAAATCATGTCTCTTACAAGCAGGGGTTCTTCTAAGAAATCTTTTGCAGACAGGGACCGCTTTAACTGTAAAAATACATTCCGCAGAGCCTCTCGGTACAGATTTATTTTACGGACATGATCTAACTATTTAAATATTAGGCTCATAAATTGAATGTGCAATGTACAATAATATTTTGCCTATTTAGCGGAGCCGTGGAGCTTTTTACTTTTTGAAATTTCGATCAACAGAACATATTAGGTCCAAGTTGACGTTATTTATAGGCTAGCTATATATATATGTGTGTGTGTGTGTGTGTTTGGGGTCTGGGTTAAACTGCTCAGATTGGCCAATTACTATAATTTAATAATAAATACAATAAATAACTTACTGATGATAACTATGATAATGGTGGGTTGTAACCCCATGTTTGAAGGGACACAGTCTATGTTTTAGAAATCATACATCAAACAGAAAAAGTATGCAAATAATGCACTTTATTGTGAATAAAGTGCTCCAGTTGTTATTATTATCACTGATCTCAGTGATACACGATAATGACTCAGACGTTAAGAGTCCAAATCCAAAAACCGCTAGTAATCCGCTGTAGTGCCCTTGAGAAAAGCCGCTAACCCGCATCTGCCCCAGTGGTATTTATATAGTGCTGCACCCTGACCTCAGGGGACATAATTAAAAATAGATGAAACTCCCTAACTAGTGCACAATGCAGTAAACCGGGCCTTGTTTCATACACAGTTTGGCAACACGCACATTATATGACATTGATATAATGCGTAGAGCATCCATGAACACACACACACACACACTCATGCACTGATGTTTTAGTCAACCTTAAACCAGCCATTTGTCGTGCAGAGCAGATGGTGGAAAAACAACCTCAAATTAAAGCTGAAGTAAATAATGCGTTTTTGCTTTAGCTGAACAAACCTGAACTCTGTTTACATGATCATAAAGAAGTTTTTTTTTTTATTTAAGTTCCTGGAAAAATGCAAGAATTTATTATTAGTATCATTATTATTTCAGTTTTTAACACAGAATGAGAGAGGAGACCTGGCTTAAGGCGATGTTTTTTGACCTAACTTCTACATACCAACTGTGCATACCTGTGAGATTATCACAGACAAGAGTTCAGCCTCCCTCTAAGACAAACATTTTTAGATTGTCGCAAGGACTAAATGGCACCACAATCATGGAATCACCCATATACAGTATATTCACTGAATTATGAATTTAGTAATGCAAAGTAGGATAGACCAGCATTTGTCATTTTATAAAAAGTATTATATGGCTGAGATGCAGAACTGCTCTTATACTTTCATTGTCAGTGAAGTTTATGTAAGCGTTTTTTTTTTTTCCTTATCTCAGCACATTAAAACGTGTCTAGGATAACCGCTCGTACACAGACGCTGTAGCTAGAGATCTGATTTTAGATTATGATGTACAATATGTATCACAATATATATATAATTTGGAAGGAGGACAAAATCCACAATATTATTTTAAAGATTCAGTACAAAATTTTAACATTAGCTGCTTTCAGTCAGGGTTTGTAATTGTTATACATAAACAGAAAAATCTTATAACATATCACTATATCTCAGAAAAGTGTATTGTGCCATAATTTATCACATTCTCAATTATCAATATCAGTTATATCATCATATTGCCCAGCCCTGTTCCTCCATGCATTCTCGGCCTTCAGCACAGTTTGATTCAACTTAGTCTTGTATTGATTTTGTGAAATATTAATAATTGGCACTTAAAAGCTGCAAGCACCCAACCCAAAATGATCTGTGACAATAATGAGGGGGAAAAGTATAACAGCTCAAATTACGTTGCATTATGTGTGTGGGAAGTGATTTATAACATTGCAGCCTATCAAAATCTCATTTAAAGCAATATCAGGGCAAATGGTGCACTCGTACTCGCTCGTACAAAGGCACTTGTCTACTTTTACAGTTGAAAGCATCGAACTGTAAAGCAGTGAAGACTCCCAACAGCCTTGTAGCTCCAGTATAAAACCTAGTAAACAAACTTCAGACACTAAGCATGTCTTGACCGATCATCTACATATGGAGTAAAGCGGAACATTGGGATGTTTTTGCCTGAATTTTTCTTTCAAACGCATGTTGTAGTGTAGGTGTTACGTTTTAATGTTGATTATTTTAATGTTTGGAGCAGGGGACGTTAACCAGCAAACCTCGGCGAAGTATTACAGCAGATTAAACCAAGAACTCGAAAAATACTCGATGAACAGGGGAAAAAAAAAGGTACTTATTGATGAAATGTTCCAATAATGAACACTTCTTCTGTAGCAGATCCTTTGTTATGGTTTATTCAGTCACATACATTTATGTAAATTATTTAGCTGGTAATAATTTACATACATTCTGTAAGGGAATAGATTTGACCCTGTCTGGTCGACCCCGAATCCATGACGCTAATCAAAACTGGTAATTTGATTGGCAGTAATTTGTCTTGTTTAAAGACATAAACTAATCAGTGGTTAAGCATTAAAAGGTCACTATTGTCACCTTTCAGTCATGTTAATTGCTTCTCTGAATCTTGGTAAGCAAAGAATTTCATGTAGCCGTACATTCGCAAATTTGAGTTTAATCTCCTTGGTTTAGAAGGTTGCTGGATAAATCTGAATTCACATCACTAGTCTAACATGTGACTAGTACATCCCTAAACTTAACATGTGACTGAATTTTGAAATTCGATTTCACAACAAACAGCTGCAGGTTTGCTGCATAAATTTCCAAACAACACGTTTTTTTTCTTCTTCAGTGAAAAGAAAAAAATGCGCTAATGGCACTGCAGATCTTTTCCTGATTATGTCATGCAGGGAATGTGCAAAACGAGATCCATCCATGACGAGACCAGACAAGAAGATTTGTTCAGTCTGATTTCCAGAAAGTAGCTCGGAAATTTCCTCACAAGCGAAAAGAGGAAAGGGACTGATGATAGTTTTCAGATTTCAGAAACAACATCTTTGTATCCTCAGGAGGGAACACAGACTCTCGAGAGACAGAAAGAAGTTGATGAACCATGATGGGAAAAAAACAAAATGACTTAAAACTGACTAAGAACTGCTCATTAATGAGTTGATCGTCTGCATATTACGTGTCACACGTAGTAAAATGTTCATCAGACCTGTCCGTGAGAGTGTAAATGTTCAGCTCATTACTGGATCATGTTGAAATATCACATCACAAAAATGCTCCTTCCCAGTAGAGCATGTAATGGAATAGTTCCTGGCCCCCTCACAAAAAGCACACACAGGCAGCATTCTCATGACACTAATAACCTTTAGATAACCTTTGGAATGAAACTTGCTCTAAAGTAAAATAAAAACTACAGTTTGAGTGGAACAGGAATTCACAATGTTACAGGAAAATATGGACTAAACTCATCTCATTTTGGAAGTTCGGACCACTTTCAAGTGCCCTAGCTGAGTGATCAGCTCATTGATTCAGCTCATTATTTGTAAAGCACGTTTAACAATAGACATTGTCACATAGAAGCTTTATAGAAATCCTTATAGATTTAGATCCCAAATTAGCAAACCAGAGGTGAAAATGGCAAGATGGAACATTTTATTTAGCTCAAAACAGTTTAAATTGTGGCCATGAACAGTGCACACGTTCATATTCATGCACTAGGATCGATCTTTGTAATGCTAGTTAGTTGATTTTAAATGAAGTGCATTAACTAGCTAAGAGCTGTTATTTTCATTCACCTAGCATTTTCTGTAGATACGTTTCTTGCCTTGTTAGCATTTGCTGCAGTGTGCTGCTAGCGATGAAGTCCCTGATGAAGTTTTATGTATAAGATCTTTCATCAGGTTACATTGTTTTTAGAAATTATACAAAGATATATATGCTTGATATTCTTGTAGTCTGGTTTGCTATGATTGCAATCGTTAATCATGACATGCTTCCAAATCACAGTTTCATTTTGTCTGCACATTAGCGCAACAACATACAGTACACTAGGTCTACATCAGATAGTATCACGTCACATCGGATGTTTGTATCAGAGCATTATTTTTTACAAGTATGAGAAAATGAGATAATCTGTTTATCTGAACTTTAGCCCTATAGTTGATGAAAAGCTTCAATATATATATAAGAGAAAAACATTTATGACAGCATTAGATGAGAATATCAATTACCAGTGGGATTATTTCAGACACTACCACCAAGTGCCCTAACTAAAAGCGGAAGGCATGACTGACCCCACAGTAGTCTCATGACTCTTAAAAAAACGTCAGGAGTAGGCTAGTTAGAAAACTCCAGGTGGGAACTTTTATCATAGTACTAGGGGAGAATATCAATCACAGCTGGTTCCATTTCAAAGGTACAGACTACCACCAAGTGCCCTAAAAAGTGCTTGCTTCAACTAGTTCGCTAGATGAAACCTCCCAGGTGACACACACAGCAGTCTTATGAGCAGTTATGACTTTTGAACTAAACTCTATGGGAACTTTATCACAGTATTAAAAAGGGAATATCAATTTCCAGTGGGATCGCCTGTGGAACACACACACACACACGGTATCAGAAGAGAATATAAATTCCAGATGAATCCATTACAGACCATCACCAAGGGTCTTCTCTAAGGCCAGGGTGCATGACTGAAAAGAAAAAAAAACTCTTTAAAGGGTGGAGTTCAACTAGTGCACTTAAAATGTCACCTCTCAGCAGAGCATGCATAATTACACAGCCTCAGGCACACAGTCGATAATCCTGTTACGTGTGTGTGTGTGTGTGTGTGTGTGTGTGTTTGTAGGGGGGAATTTGCAGTTTCATGTTTTTCTGCTCCCAGCACACCTGGTCTACTTCATGATTTAATTTATGAGCCTTTATGAGATGGATTTGCCCCAAACCAAATCCAGAGAGGACAAGTACCACCTGCTAATATTCAATATAAGAACAGAATGACTGACTTATAATTCTTCGTATCTTCAAGAAGTTGCGTGCGGGCGTTGTTATTGTATGTCACGCGAGCATGTACAGTAGGGGGAACCAAACTAGAATTTACAGAAGAGTAAAAAAAAATTGGTCTCTCAGCCAAAAAAAATCCCCAAGAAGAGCAGCAACTGTTTGCATGTACGAGTAATAAAATAGAATCCAGCTTGGCCATAACTTGGCCAAAGTAAATTTTCACTTGGTTTATCATATGTGGAAGTGTTAGTTGCTATCGCTTGAAATGTATTTGGAACAATATTACTCGGAAACCTGCGATAAAACCCACGCAATGGGCACAACATCTCATGGCAGCATTTTCGATCACACCTCCCTGCCAACCAGTCAGCATTCACCTGATGCCTGCTGGACATACAGAACTGTAGATGTGAATGACACGCCATTAGCTTCCCGAAGGACAGCACATGAGTGCGTCAGTGTGCCTGCACGTCTCGCTTACCCATAACCCCCCTCTCTGCTTCGTGACACAGACACGCAAATGTCCTTCAACACGGCAGTATAAATAGATCAACACAAACACAAACAGAGTAATCGCATTACACTCAGGAGATACAATCAGGGGACGAATTTTATAAAAACTACAGCCATTGCATAAGTCCGGGCTATGAATGACTTGGAATGAGTTGACTCATTCCAGCAGCCTGAATGGCATTTCAGCATGTAATTGCCCCACAAATTGTAAATAGTAGAGTGTGATGGGGTGTAAAAAAAAAAAAAAATCAGTCCAACCAAATGACCACACTGATTTACAAGGCAAGATCTGATTCGAATCGCAGTGGTAAAATCAGTAGTCAATCATAACGGTGGTGGAAGGAATCATATCGTATCAGAAGTGAATTGAAGCGAATCGACTCTGATTCCTTTTTTAACTGTATTGTTTTTATATCGTTTCGCATATTATGTATCAAGATGTGCATCGTTTTGTCAATTTAAAAAAATACAAATTATTTTAATATCTAAGATTTTAATAATATTATGAATTCCCAAGGCTTAAAATATAGTGTTCCAAAATTTCTGAAAACAAACACTACCTTGTGTAAACTGGCCGCTAAACTCATCTGACTGTAAATAGCTGACTGAAGATTTATTAATGCTGAATATTGTTATTAGCTTATTTTAATTTTCTTAATTAATTAGTAGAGCAGCACGATGGCGCGGCTGGTAGTGCTGTCACCTCACACACTGGTGTGCTAGTGCTGCTCATCTGTTTCCTGTTTTTCCATAATAGTGCTGAAATGACCTATTTGCTTTTATTTTAGGGAATTGGACCAGCTGAGATTTTTAAATACGATCGTGGGTGGAAACAGAAATAACTGCAGGGCTGTGGGATTGAAAAACAGTTCCATGCATGGTAAAAAAAAATATATAAATGCCACTAAATGCCATAAAGACACTTAATACATTTATATTAACAGCATTTAGAAGCAAGACCAGAGCAGCGCACAGAAGTGTTTTGTAGAGTCTATCAAAAACTTCTCCCCATGATAGTTCATCAGTCGGTCAGGGATACCATCCAGCTACAAGCCTGTTGGAGTCGGTTAGTACGACATGAAAGAAAGCACACAAGAGATTTTAAAAGAAAATAGTAATGTTTAAGTTTGGACAATTTACACAATTTGCCTAAACAACTTGTTTGGTCGTGAGGTCGCGTGACGCTGTACATCACGCTGTTACATTGACATTTCTAAAACTGTGACTTTAAACTGTGACAAAAACTGTGAAAAAAACCCAAACAAACAAAAAATAATCCGCGTTTTTTATTTTTTTTTAATGCAAAACCAAAAAAAAAAACAACTTTTAGACAGCAAGCAAGTCCTGACTGATTGTCTGCGTCTGGGGAAACCTTGTAAATGTGATTTCTGATCAAACTATTACTTTCATAACCTAATAATACTAGTGGGTCAAAACAATCATGGACCCAAGTAGCTAATAAACCTGTCATGGGAGGAAATAGCGAATAACAATCTGTCTGTTTGGTCATTCGGGAAATATTTCCGGAGAGTTTCTAAATGTAGAAAAATTCTTCCTGACCAAAAGTCCCAGCTGTCGAGTGGAGGAGAATTGCTACACTCTCATACACATTGTTTTCTTAACAACGCTCCCACATTTCCAATACACCGTTAACTACCATCAAACCAGTAAAGCTTTACCAGTAAGCATTTGTCTCATTAGGTTTAAACTTTGCAGCTTGTTAAATAAAGCAGTAAATGTAAATTACTGACGTGGACTAATTGATCGGTGAAATGTTACCACTGCTTTAGCTTGCCGCTTGTATTAAAGTCAGTGTTGATGGCACTCGTTTGCCTTTGGGACAATACCATCTGGTTTTCTTGTACGCTGTTAAATCAGGTACCTTGTGTTTACTCTGGAGGTTTTGGAAAAACGATTAGTTTGACTCCTTCAAGCTGCACTTTTCATTTTGTAATAATAAGGATCTGCAAATTAGTTTAACTAGTGGAATTAAAATGAGTCAGGATTTTCCAATAAGCATTCGTCTCAGTACGGTTAAGTCGCGTTACTTAGAGACATTTTGCAGCTTTTCGAAAGAGAGTAAAAAAAAAAATTCAAATTCAATTCAATTCATTTATTTGTATAGCGCTTTTTTACAAAGGTCATTGTCTCAAAGCAGCTTTACACAAACAAAAGTAAAGTGAAATGAG
>CM075012.1:23706479-23734950 GCA_037576675.1 Pangasius sanitwongsei
TAAATACTGCGGAGCGAGACCGTTTAATGCTTTATAGGTTAGGAGTAATATTTTAAAATCGATGCGGAATCTTACTGAATGAAAACACTATTTAAACTATTTGATTAATCACACTATCATGATAAGGACATCTGGGAATTCTGAAGTGGTCTTAATCGCTATTCAGGATTGTTTTTGTTTTGTTTTAAAGTATGACATCTGTCATAAAATATCTGAACATTTGTGAGGGAAGGAGGAAATTATTTTGCTCAGTATTAAAATCAATAATGCAGCTTAGCTTTATTGCAGGTTATCACTTTATTATTTGAAGAATATCTTTGGATCAAAATAACACTGCTTTTTAGTCACTTTAAACACTTTTAAATGCGAAGTTTAATCCCAGTTGAACTGGAGACTCCTTCCATGGCTGTTAAATAAACAGCTCCTTACAGAACGCTTCACCATACCTATGATTATATGTTTTTCTTTGCTAAATAACAACACGTTTTTTTTTTTAGATTGTAGAAATCCCTAGCTAAAGAAACAAAAGCATATATAAATGAATAACTATATACGTGATTAATGTCCGAGCTGCTCAACACCTTCTGACCAATCAGATTTGAGAATTACTGTGATATAAAACTATTAACAAATGCTAGAAGTTAAGACGTTAAAAGTTAACTGTAAGATATCGCAGGTATTGTGATATATTTTTCTAGCTTTTTTTAAAATTATTGTTTATATTTACAAATTTTAGCAGATTTTCTGTTAACATTTTTTTACTAAACCTTTAAAATTATAAAATGTATTTTGTAATTTTATTTAATTTTTAGACTTTCTTAAAAATTTTTTTTTTTTTAAATGTATCCGTTGTAGTTTAAAATAATTTATTTTTGTAGACATTGTAGACAAAGTTATTATTATTATTAAATGAATTTATTTATTTATTTTTTAATGCAACACTTTTGGCAATTTAATAGCAAATCTATATATCATGATGCATCATAGATACACCAATCATACAGTAAATGTCTTCAAGTATCGTGATATGTTGTGTTTTTTCCATATTGCCTTCCTTTAGTATAGAGTAGTGTTCTAATTCACACTTTTTTTTAAAAAACTTGCAAACAGAAGGTGTCTTCTGTTGGGAAAATTGTTTACTGTATTTAGTTATTTTGTTGTACTGCCTTTGGACTGTTTCCAACTTTCAAGATGTAGTATTATGTACAATTATTTTAATACAATGAGGTATATATATTCATATGTAGTAATTTCTTTAAAATATCATCAGCTACAGCACACGTAGAGAAGCTACCAGGGTTCAGAGGATAATCTGTCCTCATTTATGTTTTGTTTTTGTTTTTTTTTTTAAAGAATTATTAAGAAACCGATAGTATCATTTGTAGTTCTGTTTGTGCAGTTACTCATGGCATTTACAGATGTTAAAGGCCAAAGGAACTCTGAATGAATCATGATCTTGCCTGAAATGACTCCTGCAGACTTTTTTCAGGGGGGAAAAAAAAGTAACTGGTAACCACACCTCTTACGCCTGTGGAATTGAGTAATGAATTGTCACTCCCAAGATGAGGTAATGGCCCTGAACCTGGAGTCCTGGGGGGGTTTAAAAACAGCATGTAACTCAAGGCTGAATGAATTGAGTCAAATTGTCTTGGTGGCCTTGAATAACACAGGCACAACCACTACTATGACTGTCTCGGGTGACGTTTACTTTACTGGCAAACTGCCAGTGATCACAGAGCTACGGAGATTTCCAAGGCTGAATGTACATATGAAAAATGAAAAAAGAAATTCACCTCTTAGCACTTTTTTCAGCCTCTATAAGTTAAAAGATACAAGGCTACAAGATCCTAAATCAAGGGCACAAACGTGAAATTTAGCCTTTGACAGAAATAGTATCTCAATTTAGACTACATCCATGCTTCATCGCATAGACATCATCTTTCTGAGCGTGCATAACTTCCTGTAAACACACTGCTCGCAGCTGTAGTCGTGCAATCTTCTGTTGCCTTGTGACTTACAGTAAATTAAATGAATTGATCCTAATCAGCTTATTGATGAGGGTAAAGCCTTGTAAATATCTCCATATTGCATCCACATGACCAAGTAGACGTTAATTAAAGCATCTCTGCTTATACATAATTATAAAAGAGTTTTTCATAACATCTTCTGTAGCACTGGGCAGTGTGACAATATTATACCCTTATGGTAATATATTACATTATATGATTAGAAGCAGCTGATTGGATGTTAGAATTTGAATCTTAAAAATTATTATTAAATGCAATTTTTGACTTTTTTTTTTTTTTTTAAAAAGCAACACTGTTTTGCTGGTTGTTTGATAGCAAATGTATACTATATATCCTAATACGTATTGAACTAGAAATGCCAAAATAGAAATGCCAAAATTCTCTAGGGCTCAGGAGAAGCTCAAATTACGAATCCCATGTCACCTTTTTTATATCAGAGACTAAAATTTCTGCATGATATTGACTTTGCTAACCGTGGTTATGCCTTTTTTTTTCCCCCATCTGATTCAACTAATCAGCTAACAAGCTCCTTGACAGTCGACATGGGTGTGTTAGTGCAAAGAAAACACTAAAATGTGCAAAGCAAGCGTGCACCAAGAGTTGACTTAAGAGCTATCTTAATAAACAACGGTCTGTTTTGACCTGTGCTGACTCTGGACATCGCTTTACTGTTGTTTGACTGGGACAACCAGGAAGGGTAGCAGGATGTTTGCCTTTGGTGTGGTAGGATGGTATATGTCAGATTCACAACCATGGATGTCCTGTCCATCCGAGAGATGTCCTATCCCACACACAAAAAAAAAAAAAAAATCAGGTGCTCAATGAGTCTATGTGGGTGTGTTGGAGCAGAAAAATGTTAAACCATGAAGCCAAGAATGATTAATTACCATTGAGCTCATAAATAGGTCTTAATCATAAATAAAGTATTTGCATACTCCTACACTGAAAAAGTTAAGAGAACATATTACATGTAGATTACATAAAAAAATTGAGTTTCTCATCATAATATGAGTTCATTGCGTATACTGAATTTAATTTGATCAAGTTTCTAATTACTGGTTTGAATTACGTAGCGTGAGTGTGATCACTTAACGTAATATTCACGTGATCCGGTTATGGTATAAAATCCCGTTAGGAAGAAATAACTATAGTATTCATTTAGTTTGATTAAAGCATGTAAAAGTGAAGAGGGTAACGTCACAGCCGCATAATGCCCGTGACCCGCGGTTCGAGCGTGAGCTGGAGTGAGAGCGCAGTGTTGGATTTTATTCCAGGGCTTTGAAAAATTTTTTAATGTAAGTCAATTCATACACGTGGAACTGAAGCACGAATTTGAATGAAGTAAATTCAAAGAAGTTTTTTTCCAGTGTACGCTGTTAATATTTTGTAAACAGTCACTAATCGGGTCTGGCCACTAGTTCTGCCAACACATGCTTAACCTCCAACTCTATCATAAACAAAGCAGAGAGTAAGGTTGGATACGAATCAATAAGTTCTTCACATAGACATGGTATTTACACCGCTGTTTAGGCATTAGTGTAAAGGTTTAAACATCAGAGCACTATATTTGCGAATACTGGCACAAGAGCCATAACCATACTTTTACCAAGTAAGCTGGAATTAATAATAACTTCAAACAGAACAAAGTCATGTAATTGGACCAACCATTAACAACTTCTAAATCCCGTGATCAAATTAGACGCATCCTACTGGATACAATGTGCATTTCCCAGACCTTTAAAAAAAAAAAAAAATCAGGAAACTTTTTTTCAAATACTGTACCACTTTACGACAACATAATGCAGTCATTTGATTTAACAGAAAAGTGAGTTGTAACCATGAAGTAGATTCACTCCAATTTTATCAAAAAAAAAAAAAAAAGAGAGAGAGAAAAAACCGGAAGGAACAAGCTCAAGTGGTTTAAAAGATAAACAGCTAGACACACAGTGGTTTCAGGCCCACCAAGTGTATCAGCTCTACCTTGGTAGTTCCACCCTGGCAAAAAAAACATTATGGCTACTTGTCCTAGTTAACCAAAGTGAAAATTAAAACAAAAAAAATGTAAATTATTTGCAATAAAATTAAATAAAAAAAAAAAATAGGCATATATACGCAATACCATTTTGCTTTTTCTGTGCAAATATATATGCATCATTTGAATTGAAGAGAGCAGTTGTGCAAAGGTAACATTTCGTTAATGGCATTTATACATAAAGTACAGTAGTTTCTAGATAGAATAACACACAGCATACTGCACAGTGTAGTCACATGGCGAGACGAAGAAAGTAACATCAGCTAGAAAGTGTGAGAGCAGTCAACCACAGCCTTGTTACTCAAACTGAAAGTAAATTGAAACAGTTTTTGCTGAACTACTGAAAGCTGAAAGAGAGAGTCTCTTAAAATGTACTTTAACAGGTTTCTCGAAAAACACCTGACAAATGTTAAAAAAAAGGCTCTTATCATTTTTTTTTAAGTCAGGTTGACCTAACTTGTGTGTCAAGTGACCCATTTTTGTTGGCACATCCTTCTCTAGAGCATGATGACAATTGACCTGTGCACTTGTAAGACAAATAAGTGTGATGTGAGCTTAGCAATAGAGAGATTAATTGGAAATTGAACCAAGCTTAAAGCATGAAGAGCATAAAGAGTTATGCCCTGGTGCTCTGCAAATTCTCCTGTGTGTCGCTATGACAACTGATGCTTGGAGCAAACATTTATAAATGCTCCTAGGTTTATGCCAGGCTTATGTAGCCATGAAAACACTGCCTTTAAAGGAAAACTCCACCCTGAAACACATGAAAATATGTTTATATTGAAATACTTGTGGTGTGTTTAGCAATCCTGGTGCTTGGTCTGTATTTTCGTTATTCCCGTGAGAAGTTAGCAGTTGTGTGCCATGCTAATGTCTTATTGTTCTGAGTTACAATAGACATTCGTAATAGGAGGGGGGAAAAAATCAGTGATTTCAAACATAAGGGTTAACAGTCAGGGTTTTCTGACAAGCCATTCTTTATAATTAAGATTTATTTTATAATGAAATTCTGAGTTGACTTTTTTAGTTTAAACGTCTTTCAACGACACGTTGGCATTAACGCTTTTCTACATTACCCACAATGCTGTTCGACTACCTGCAGATAGTGGTGCCAGTGGTATTTATGACATGGTATGCAGCAGCGCCTATGAGTAATGCAGCGGCGCTTTAGTCCTTTAGCCAGTCCAGCTATCTTATCTCTTAACCTGTACACTCTGCTCAAACAGAATGGCTTTCCAAAGCTTGGAAATTTGGAATTTTCATTCTAATTCCTCCGTCAACACCATGTACGCTCGTCAGTCTCTGCCGTAACTCGCCGCAACTGCGTCATATAGCTGCACTCTCCTTGTTAAAGGTGTATTTTTCTTTCAAATGTTATCAATAAGCAAATTTTTTGACGTCTCACACACCATTGCTGCGTTGATGCCATTGCTGTGCTTAAAATTGTGAAAGCCATGATATTGCCTTGTACATGTAGTAGGATTTTTAAAGGTTCCTTATGATTAATACCATCATGTCTTCCTCTCTCATCAGATCCGAGTGTACATTAACTCTATGCAGAATCGCAACGAGAGCAAGACTGACCTTATCGCGCTACGCTTCATCTCTATCAACTCCATCATCGACCCATGGGTGTTTATCATCCTCAGCCCCTCTAGACTACGTTTCCTTTTGGGGGCACTGTGCAAGGCTGGAAGCAGGAACTCAATCTACAAAACCTCGCTGGCCAAAAACTCAGAAGGGCAGCTCGATCAGTGCCAAAACATCACCACTGAGATCACACACCTGAGCAAAGCTGCTCAGATGATATGACAAAGGATTTAACTTGAAACTGAAAAAAAAAAAAAAAGTACTTCCCAAACCCCGAGGAAGCATGTGGGATTCCCAGATGAGGGGTTTGGTGAGATTGTGTTTTTTTTTCCAAAGGCTAATTTAGAGTCCCCAAGAGTCAGGCCATTCTGATTGGCAGAGAGATACGAACTCCATGGTGACTGAGGCCTGGAGAGGTTGTTGCTGTCATTGTTGTTGTTGTTGTCGTGTTCTTTGAAACCACTAAAGTAAATGTTTTTTTTAGAGTAAAGGCTGAATCTGCTCAGCTCTTAAAAAAAAACAACATGACTGACGACATGAAGTATGTTCTAGATGCATTTTTAAGGCATGTCATTCCACATGACCATCAGGATAAGTTCCATGTGTTGCATATGAGAAAGTTGTGGTGTGTTACTGCTACAAAAACGTCTAGGATAGACAAATGGACCAACTTTGTTGCATAAAGATGATGTGCGTGCGTGCATCACCCCTTGTAGCCTCTTTTATGGTGCTTAATGGGGAATCAGTGGAACATGTAGTCTTTTTTTCTAAAGCAAGTCATGCGAGTCGTAGACTTCATGGGAAGATCAATAAAGCCAAACTGCAGAGACGGATCATTCTTATGTCGTTAAGACATAAAGCGTTTATTGAGATTTAATTGCAGTGACACTGCATCACATGTTCATCTGCCCTTAAGCTGTAGTGATAAATTGTGAATCTGTTATTAATTTAAATGGGAGTTACGAATTTCAGATCATTTATGTGCCAATGTGTTCGTGTTTTAATGTTGTATGTATGATAATGTGTTGAAAATGTGTTGTATAAATTCATGTGCATTTCAGGAAGCTGATATATGGGTTCAAAATGTACCTCATTTCATGCAGTACTGAGATTGCATTTGCACTGAGCTGTGAAAAATGTCAAGCTTGTGTTTGTGACTGTGTGATTAATACAATGTATGAAGCATTGTTGTGAAACTATGGGTCAGGTTCGTTTGACTTCTTTCAGCAGCATTAATAAGTCCACAGAGTCACTACAAACGGTTTTTGCTGGCATTGCCATTGGTTCCACCACCAAAAATCTGTTGGACTGAAACCGAACATCTGCTGATGCTGGCGGTTTAGCAGATTTTTTTTTTTACCAGAAGCAGCGAAATCACATCCATGAGTCACCCATCTGAGGAAAACAGTAGGAATGTTTAATATCATAATCAGAACTGTATACTACCTTTTCAGGCACGTGATTTTGCTGTTGCTGACGCCATTTTCGGGACCAAATTTCTGCCTTCCCTGCAAAACACGAATGTAACCAGAGATGAAAGATTACAACTTTATTTCAGAAGAGAATAAACAGTACTTCTTCAAAGCCAATTAATCAGACTGTGATCCTTATGTACTTTCCCCCAACTGTTGATTCAATGTAAAATTGCCAGAAAACTTACCAAATGCGTAATATTCCTGGTAGTTCTCTCTTACGAAACACCTCTCCATATTCTGGAGAGTGCTCAAAGTATTTAAGAGTGCAGAAGCCTAGCAGCTTTTCACGTATGGGTGGGTAAAGGATCCCTGGATGTTTCATCAGGAGGAGATTATAGGTAGGGTAAGTCATCTAACTAACTAACTTTTGCTTTTATTAGCGCTACTTACTGCCAAGATAAACTTCCCACTTCTATAATGTAGCTAGCTAGCTAACATATCAACGAGGCAGGATCCACTGCACTACTGCTTCCCGAATATACTGTATATTATACACTCACTGGCCACTTTATTACGGACACGTGTACACCTGATGATTCATGCAATTATCCAATCAACCAATCACGTCAAAAGCTTCAGGTAATGTTCACGGCAAACATCAGAATGTGGGAAAAAATGCAATCTCAGTGACTTTGACCATGGCATGGTTGCCAGACAGGCTGGTTTGAATATTTTAGAAACTGCTGATCATCTGAGATTTTCACACACACAATATTCACACAGGACTCTACACTGTTGGTGAGCCTCTGCCCACTTTAGCCTCAGATTCCTGTTCTTGGCTGACAGGAGTAGAAGCCAATGTTTCCTTCTGCCTCATAATTTGACATGTTGTGCATTCTGAGATGCTTTCTGCTCACCACAGTTGTGAAGAGTGGTTATTTGCATTACCATAGCCTTCCTGTCAGTTTCAACCATTCTGGCTGTTCACCTTTGACCTCTCTCATCAACAAGGTGTTTGTGGATTTTTTTTTCCCCCCACACCATTTTGTATAAACTCCAGAGGCTGTTGTGTGAAAATCCTGGGAGTTTTTTTTTTTTTTTTTTTGGAAATACTCAAACCAGCCCGTCTGGCACCAACAACCATGCCAAGGTCAAAGTCACTGAGATGACCATTCTAATGTTTGATGAGAACATTAACTGAAGCTCTTGACCTGTATCTGCATGATTGGATGCATTGCGCCACTGCTACATGATTAGCTAATTGGCTATTTGGTACGGGTGTTCCTATTAAAGTTGACAGTGAGTGTATGTAGAGAAATGGTCGATTACCAGTATGTATGAAAATCAGTCGACTTTAATGTAGCACAGACTCCATGGACTCAATGACCTTGATGCAGTCAGTCTCCTGTTCAGTCTTCAAAATGGCAGTGATTATATAGTACACAGTGTGACGTCAGATAAAACACAAAATAAGCCTGATACCCAATACTGATTGTCGTTTTCAATAATTGTAAAAGTTTGATTGGAAGATGTTCCTGTTGGAAAACCTAAACAGGACACCTGAATTTGCATAAGAAGAAAAAAAAAAATTCAAAAAGCAGTCCTAGAATAGATGAAACCGAGTGAAATCCAATACAGAGCCATAATTTCCGGCTAACAGTTTTGTTTACATACTTTCTATGGATAGGTTGCACAGATTTGCGCAATTCTCACATTAATCTCATGTTTCACACACAGAAACAAGTAAGGTTTGTGCGCTCATTGTTCCGGAAAGTACATGGATGTGATTAGGCGTTAGTTTTTTAGGAATTTGCATAGCTGGAACAAGGATAAAATCTCTACGTTCGAGCAACAGTTGAGTCAGCATGGCTGATTATTGTAATAGTGTGCAGATGCTTTAGGGAAGTGTGTGTGAGAGGCGTGAAGCAGAGCAACGAAAGACTTTATACAGGAAAGTGTCATGTACAGACAAGTCCGCTACCAAGAACCTGTTCTTTCATCATTCTCAAAGAAGATTCCACTGCTAATCACTTATATACCATTACATGGTGTTCTCAAATTGGAGCTGTAGGGGCAGAGAAGTTTGGTAACTGTGTCAGTATCAGTTTTAGTTGTCAGCCGTTACTGCTGTTGAAAGTCTTTCCATTTAAATATGTGTGTATGGTCTGGGAAAACTGTTCACATGGTAAAACTTTCAAACATTCCTGAAATGGAAAATGTTCCCAAAGTTAGAGCATTTTAAAGACTGGTTACAGTCTGCTAGAAGCCAAACCCTGGCCTTGGGGGAGGAGGGCTGGCATACTCTCTCTCCCCTATAAATTGTAAAGACACCAGCCAATCATGGGCATCTGTGAGCTCATCCATGTAGAAGGTGCTGGATAGTGCTTTTCTCTCAGTGTGTCACGCCGCCTCGTGGTTGTGGTTGGCTGGCTTCACGTGTCTCAGAGGAAGCATGTGATAGCCTTCACCTTCCTGGATTGGTAACTATTGTATGATAGGGGAGAGTTAGCAAGTGGGTGGGATTTGGACAAGACAAAATTAGGTAGAAAATCAGGGGGAAAAAAAAAACCTTCTGACAGGCTTTCCCAGAATGCAAAAAAATAAAAAAGTCAAGCAAATATTGCAGATATATTCAGATTTCATTTCCAAACAGACCTGTCTGCAAGCAAGGAAAAAGGAAAAAGTATCCCCTAACAAGTGAAATAGACCTATTTGCTTAAAAGATGTCTAAAATATATAAAATTGTCTATGGCCTGATTTGACAGGTTTTACAAACAACAAAAACGACGCATTATTGGTTATGTCTGGGCCACTCCACAAGATTTATTCACAAGATACATGATTTATACAGTCCTCACTGATGTTGAAGATGTGAGAGATCCCAGATATAAAGGCAGATTTAACAGATGTTTAACAGACATTTTGTCCTTTTTTCATCTTTGAGTCATCTAACGTCTCTGACAATAATAAAGACCACAAACTTGCAGGTTTCACTGGGTTCTCAGCGAATTTCAATCATGACAAACATCAGATGTAAACAAACATGGCGCAGTCTCTGCTGTCACTGGTTATTGGTCTTTCATGCATGAACTCTAGATCCCCCAAACTACAGGATGTCGAATTGCTAATATTGAACAGGGCAATCACAAATGGAATGTGAGTAGATCAGAGAGGTTAAGATTGGTTTTTATATCCCAATGAATACAAAAGTATAATTTGGTAAGATAATAGTTTAAGCCCAGACTGAAATGAGAACAATCTTTGCTAGCTATGAGGACCCCAAGATCCAGACTTTGGTAACATCGGTAAGTCTTTTTACCGCCAATGTATCTCCAGTTGTCAAATTCAATATGGAAATAGCGAGATCCTGATAATATGGTGGAATGTAGACTATTATGTGGAAAAACTTGCATTGCAAGACCCGATCAGCAGTGATGACTGACCTCAGAGCAGCTAAAGAAGACACTTTAGGTTTGGCCATATACTTATTCACCGATTATTTTTTAGTGCTCATGAGATGCTATGCTACCAGATAGCATGCAAAACAAATATTAAAGACATAGCTATGCTATGAATGTTTGAAATTTTGTTAGAACATATGATGTGTTTATGAGAGCGATTGGCAGTTTGTGTGTAAATGCAAACTACTTTTAATGTGTCTAGCCAAAATCAACTTGTTAGCTAATGTATCCCCCGTTAGCTATGTCGTATGTGGTATTTTTTGATGTACGTTTCAGCAATTAGTGAGAGAGAAGATATTTAACTGAATAAGATTAAACAGTCTAACTTGAGTCAAAGCAGTTTAGTGAACAATGAGAGATTAGAAATTAGCAACTGGTAAACATTTAGCATTGTGGTGTATTAACAATGAAGTGGGTCGCATTTCTGCAATAAAATTACAATCCAATTCCGATTTCTACATTAAAATTTCAATCCTGCGTTCTGTGGCCCAAATGTTAATAAGAAGGAAATGAGTAACTAGCTTTTAATAACTTATGACATTAAACTGTGCTTGGTAATGGACTGTGTAGCAATTCTGACCTTGATACAGATCTCCATTGTCATTAAAAGTTCATTGTCAGATATGAAAAAAAAAGAAAACAGGCTCAAGTAGGAAAAACCCAGAACTTTTGCCAAGCTCAATATCTATTGCATTGTCTGTGGTTTTGAAATATGTTGAATGTGTTAGTCATATCTGTCTGTTCATGTGTGTTTCAAATGCAGGCATGATTCAGGCTTGTCTAAATCCAATGTTTTTTTTTTCCCCACCATGAATACAGCCCCCACCATGGAATACAGCCAACACTCTTTCAGCTCATCCTACTTCTCTTTCTCTGTGTTTTGTCTTGTTTTCATCATCCATCCTTTTATTTTCTCTGTCTGAAGAAACGCCCGAAGGCGAGTTGTATCAAGCCTGGGTTTGGAGCTTTAATGTGATGCAGAGTGAATTGTTGACCTTGAGATTTAGCATTCCACTACCATCATGAGTATGTTACAGCATCTGTGTTTAATGACAAGCTCCAAGAGTGGAACATATACGTATAATCAGGTCTGAAGTATTTTCATTTTTCCATTGTGCTTGTGTGTGTCTGTGTGTGCTGATTGTCAGTGCAGAGAATCCTTCAGTTTTTGCACATATTTGGCATCATTCATGAATCTACTATTGAAGATGTCTCGAAATGTTAGCGTACACCAAACCAAACTAAAAATTTGCTGTGATAAATATGATTTTCTTCATATTCATGTGTTGAGAAAATATCAAAAAACGCAAATTACCAAGCTTGGAACAACTGATTTACATTTAGTGAAGGCCACAAATCTTCCAGTAATGCAGCTCAGCCAACGCAGCAGTTCGGCTACCATAGACACACACTAACTCTTCCTCCTTTTGTAGGGTGCCATTTATTTTGTCCTAAGTAAAAAAGCTAATGCTATTTGTCCAAATTTACAGTATGTAGTTTCTTTGGATTGCTTTCTTTCATTAAGAGGAAACGACCAAGTTAACAAAAATTTTGTATGAAATTTTATTGCATTTCCATACATAAATGTGAGAATTAATTAAAAAAAAACATTTTAAATAGTAATTACCAGCAATTAAGAATAATCCTTGAAGCCCAGATTTGTTTGTGAGCATTAAAAAGCCTTGTTGACCTTCACTAAGTGGTGAAATCAAATCATGTTCATCAGCACTGCCCGTGTTTGCACAGTTCATCAGTTTTACTGCTGTATAATTAATGTCAAGGGAGGATATGTATGTTTATGGCGGTGAAAAACATGCCAAACAGAACAGGAAACAGTTACTCACCATTCAGGAGATGATGCCACATGGGTGAGTGGCAACATATTAGAGCTGTTGTGAGCTGTGCTGATCTCACACACACACACACACAAATCTATGGGACAAGAACCTTCAATAAACAGAATTGCAAGGGTGAGCATACACTCTCATACAATACATACAATCTCTCTCTCTCTCTCTCTCTCTCTCTCTCGCTCTTCTTTTCTTAATTCCTACACCATCCAGTAATTCAGTGATGTATGTTTACACAGTGATCTGCATCATAGCTAATTTAGCAATAGACCATTTCCAGAGCATATGTTTTCCGGAATTAGCTTGAGAGACCAAGGCTAGAAGTCTGTCCTTCTTTCCAGGCAGTCTTTTCACGCTCTCTAGAGAGATATTTTTGCAATAATTCAGCTACTCTGCATAAGGGCAACTGTGGAAGTCCAAGCAAGATGTTTCCTCAAGATAACAACGGTTCATAGGCTGCCTTGGATGTCTCTGTACACCACCATTCCCTAAAGGTTCTTCTACAAATACAAACAATGTCCATATTTCAAACTCTGTAACAGAATATATGTATATCTCAGTGGTCATGTCAATAGGAACACACGTATGCTTAATCATTCATGCAATTATCCGATCAGCCAATCATGTGGCAGAAGCATAATGCATTAAATCGTGCAGATATAGGTCACGAGCTACAGATAATGTTCAGGTCAAACATCAGAATGGGGAACTAAGGTGATCTCAGTGACTTTGACCATGGCATGGTTGTTGGTCCCAGACAACGTGTTCGAGTATTTTAGGAATTGCTGATCTTTTGGGATTTTCATGGACAGTCTCTAGATTTTACACAGAATGGTACAAAGAACAAAAAGCACCCAGTGAGCAGCGGTTTATCAGAGGAGAATGGTTCAAGCTGACAGAAAGGCTGACTCAATTAACCACTCTTTACAACTATGGTGAGCAGAAAAGCATCTCAGAAAGCACAACATGCCAAACCATGCGCCAGATGGGCTACAATAGCAGAAGACCACGTTGGGTTCCATTCCTGTCAGCCAAAAACAGGAATCTGAGTGAGCACAGCTTCACGTAACCTGGACTGTTGAAGATTGGGGGGAAAAAAAGATTACTGAATTAATTTCTGTTTTAGTGTGTGACCAAAAAATTTAAATAAATAAAAAAATAAAGCTGTGTACTTGTTTTCCCATTTTGATTTCAAAATGAAAAACACTGGAGGGATGTTCCTCCAAAGTAATCAATTTATCTATCTATCTAGTCCCATCAAAATAAGCTTAGCACATCTATCAGTTGTTGCATCCAGGTTTTAATTTTTCATTTTTTTAAAGGTTATACTATCTACAAATGGAAAATGGATATGTATATGTAGACTGTTTGGTTACACCGTCTGAGAAATGGACCAGGACCATTTCAGAAGTTTCAGAAATCCCAGCAGAACTGATATTTTAGACCTCAAAAAGACAGCATTATCATGAAAAAGAGGATGACTAAGTTAGTTGTTTAATAAAGACCCAATAGATAATATATAATAGATAATATAAAGTGCATAAAGAGTTCTGTAAAACTTTTATTATTATTATCACAAAGAAATTATGATGCCGTGTCTGGAATTCCGTACTAGGCTCCGTAAGACTTAACAGTTTTACTTCGGGAAATTTTTTCATAACATTAGTTTATGCCACTGTTATGGTTGAATGGATACCAGTGGACAGTGAGACATAGCTGAATTAGTCATCAAAACACCCTGTCCTAAGTCCAGGACTTTGATTCATATCTGGGGTCTACTTGGGAAATCAGTGTTTTTATTTAAAGTAGACCCATGAACTGCAGAGTGAAATCTAATCATCTGGAAAAGCTTATTTAGATGGCAATCATGCCAGTAAGGTCTTTTGCTTTTAGGTTTCACACACAGTCATCTTTTCTTATATTTATTTCACTTTATAATGACTGCTCCTTTACAGGAACCATAAAACAGACTCCCAGGACCACCAGGACTTGACTATTCTAGAACAGGACTTACATTTGGCAGCACTTAATGTGGTCCACTGTCTCCAATTATCAGAAACAGGGGTCTAGTTAGTGAACGAAAACAATACAATCATACTTAAGGGGTTCCTCATTTAGATGATTTATGAGCTAATGTTACAGGTCTAGACATTAGCAAGTGGCTTTTGTCCCTTGCAGCATGACAGCATAAAACAGGAAGGGAGGTCCCAACCCCAAAATAATTCAAATGTTTGCATAAATAACGAAAGCCCAATGAGATCGAACCTCAAGAGAGAACAGCTCAGGCCCGTCCTTGAGAACTCCCAGTTACATGAGAAGCTGACAATTTAAAGGGATGAGTCACACAATTTAAAACAAAGAAAGGAAATGTTCGATATATTGAATATTCAATTTCTAGGTCAGATTTTCCTCAAGTCTTATCCCTTCCACTGACATTAAAGCAGAAATGGGGCATACCAAATACTAAAAAAATTCTGAAATTTATGTTAATATTTTTAAGACTCAACTTTTCACTCAAGATATTGCTGATAATTTAATAGATATGTATAAGACACATTCAATGAGCCAATTTGCAATTTTGAAGTGGGTTACTGGTCTTCTATAGTGGTTGTCTGTGTTTTCCTTGTATATTTCCTGGTACTTTTCCTTGCATAGCTTGCATACTGAGTGGTATCATGTGTAATGTCTTGAACTTGTAGTCATTGAACTAAAACCTCAACCCACAAGGGTAAAGAGACCAGTAGTGTGTCAGAGAGGAAACTATGTTTGGACTTAGTTTGTGTTTTTCTGTCCTAAAAGGGAAGTGGTAATCAGTCATCAGCTCTATTCCCAAGGAAGAAGAGTGCAATTGTCTTCCCAAGAAAAATTGGAATCAGAGATTTCAGAATTTTGACAGACGTTGAAATGCAAACAGAAAAAAGGATCTGAAACGGATTACTAGCAAAATACCAGAGCCAAGACATTGACTGGATCCATATTAGCTGATGTATTTGCAGGAGATATTTTGAGGTCCACATTTATGTGGTCATAATCCAGGGCAGAGGTCAATGTACTAACAGGCAGGGTTAACATACTTAGGCCCTGATTTATTAACATCCCTTATAAACAGTGCTAACTTTTAATGTGCAAGCTCATAAACTGTGTAAGTAGTTAGTGGGAGTGTTGTGTGTGACTGGGAAAAGAATAATTGCATAAATGTGCAAAGTAGAAGGAAATAGAGACTCCTGGAGTAAATATATAACTTGCCACTCACATGTTCAAATATGTGTCAAGTATAATGCTGATTAAAGAGGAGCTGACAACAATTTGAATACAAAATGAAAAAAAAAAAAAAAGAAAACACTGAAATGAGGGTGTGTTCTATTCATAAGGTGAATGCAATAGAAAACCATTTCCTTATGTTCTTTAAATGCTAATGGAAATGGAGGTGCCAATGTGCAGCAAATATCTAACGAAACAACTTTACTGTTGTGATATTAAGTCATACTTTCGAGAGGCTTTCAATGCTTGTACACATTTAAAACCTGCCCTTCAGTCATATGAATTTGCACATGCAATCTCTGTTCATGGAGTGACATTTAGGTTAAGACCTATAGGTAAATCACACTGCAGGTGCAAAAATAACCTATTCACATAGACACTACAGGTCTGCACAGCTATTCAAATACTATCTGGGTATTTGTTATGCTCTACATCCATATGAATTCAGTGACAAGATATGAGTTTTTTTTCTGTGCAGGGGGGAGAGGTGATCATTGGGACTGAAAAGGTCTCGGGAGCTGACATTTTTGTACTCTCATGTGGGTGGGAGCTAACGGTCAAAAGCGTGCTGGAGAAAAGGGAGATAATATATTTCCAGTAACTTTCGGTAAAATGTCACATGACAACCGGTCAGTGACACTTTTCAGTTTTCACTGAGTGCTGCTCTCACATGGAATATTAATTTCTGTGTTTTCATTCACTTAATAAATATAATATAAATTATATTAGAATTTATATTATAAAGATAATATGCAAATGTATGTACTGACCTTCAGATTATTATAACCATACCACAATGGATACATAAAGTTTGCTAATCTAATAGGATATTCATTTCTATGCTCTGTGGCGGTTGGAATTTTCATAAAAAATTTTCATGCTGACATCTAGTAAAGATTTTGCTGTGTATAATACTTAAGGAAATTTTAATTACAGTGGAAAATTGATACTTGATTACACCACATTAAAGACTTTTTCCCCTATAGTGTCTAATCTAATATCCATTCATTAACTCCTACGGATATTCAAATATAAAAAACTAGTCAGAAGGTACATCCTTATTAGATAGCATTAGAGTATTAGAGTATTTTGAATTTTTATGTAAAAATCCCCCAGACTGAACAAGGCAAACATGCAAAACATGCAAAATGTAGAATACATGCTTTGACTTTATTATACACTCAAATGGCACTTTAACCAAACTGAATTACACAGGGATTGAAAACAGGCACGTCTCACTGGATGGATACTTCGGGGGAGACTCAGAACCTGCTGGAGAAATTATATCTCACAGTTGGCTTGGGAACTTCTGGGGATCCTCCAAGAGTTTCTGGAATAAATGAATGAATGAATGAATGAATGAATGAATGAGTTTGATATTTTAATATGTATTTCTCAATAATAAAATTCATGAAACAAACACAAAATATAGAACTGATCTTTGTCATTGAGCTGTTCGTCATCTTTTTTCCTTTGTAGTTAGTGAAACAATCAGACTGCTTGCTTTGACAGATATTACATTGAAGACAGTGATGAAGTGCCCTGACAGGGCTATTTGTGCCCTATGACGGTCAACCGAGGTCAACTGTCTGTGCAACACGTTATTATAAAGATAAATTATGGCTCTGATGCAGCCTCACCTATCATCACGTTGCTAATAACCTCATTCATTTAGGAAATTAATTTTGTTATAGGTCATGGCAATGTACTTTCTGAATGACTGTCAAAAGGCAATTGTCTGAAATTCATATCCTGGATGCTGGATGCTATTTACAACCATCTTTGTGAGGATGTACGTAATTAGGCTAAAGGCAAGAAAAGAGTTTCCTTTATCGTCATTAATTTACCTTTTGTCCAATTATGGCCTCACAAAGATGGTCAGAAACACCAGCCCGTCTGGAAATGAATACCAGACAATTGACAGTCATTGCAGCAATTTGATCTCTGTACATGCTTGGCCAGCAGCCTGCATGTGAATTTTAGAAAAAAAAAGGAAAAAAAAAAAAATCCACCATTAAAAAAAAAATAATTGGGTGAATGATCATTTGAAAGTTGACATACTTGAAGGCAGGACTTTGACCTTGTTCTCTTGATAGTAAAGTCAAACACCTTCTCTTTTATTCATTAACTTTATTAGTGGTATTATTTGTGGTAGTTGAAGTAGGACTATCATTAGGATGGACATTGCTGCTTGTTGGTGTTTGGATAAAAAAATTGTTTGGAATATTTAAAAATATTCAAATTTTTAAGCACTTTCTCAGGCAAGTTCTTAGTTATGAATGTAACTGTGGGTCTGTGAGCCCAAGATAACTGCCAGGGATGGGGTTGAATTACCTGGATACCTCCTTGTGCATGTAAGTCCTTCCACCAAAGTCATATAGTGGCCTATGACACAGTTTTTGCAACAAATATCATGGTCATACAGCCATGTTTCCCTGGAACTCTCACACTGAGCCAGTGCCGGTTCTGAATGACAAGAAACCATGGCAGTTCTCTGGAGTTTACAGGACCACAGTTACATATGTAACTATCATTCTATTTCAATATAGCACTTTAAAAGTGGACATTGTCAGAAAGCAGATTTACAGAAATCTGACTATTTCACCCCTCCTTATTGCCATGGACAGTGAGAATGTATGCGAACAATGCCATTAGGAATAGAACTTACCTTAGGAATAGCCTGAAAGATGCTCAGAGTTGACCACTGCACTTACACCACTGGGAGGATGGTTAAGCATCCTGCCTGCCTATGGTCCATGGTGGTGATGTCCACCAACCAGTGGACTAACCACTGTTTAGACAAGGGAAACCCCTGTGACTTACCCTGAAGAAAATAAACAGTTGGTCTGAGGATCTGACGACTGTCATCCCAGTTAAAAAGCAAGGAATATTCTTTAGACTCACCCTCCTTAAAAACTGCAAAGCCCAAAGACTGATCCACAAATTTAGCCACAAGGTCATCCAGGGTCATCTTGCCTCCGCTGCATGCAAGGCTAGCTTATCGCCTAGAGCATAGAACTTTCAAACTCTTTCTGCTGAAGTAATTGCTGTTAAGAAGTCAGTTTTCAGTTGTATGCATTTCAATTTAGCATCCTACAAAAACTTGTAAAGCTGTAAATTCCCCTAGCAGACCCCTAGAGAATCATGCCTATGAGACCCCAGAAGGGCCCACTGTATTCAGGAGTATTTGTTGCCGGACCCACATACACTGGTCACCCACAGACAGTGGTGACTTGGCTGAGGGTACCAAATCTCGCCATGTATTTGGGACAGTAGATCTGCTTGGGGAGGAAGCAGCCTATGGCAGTATAGATTGAGAGAACCAGGGACTTTTCAGCAGCCTCTGAAGTTAGAAGAGTTGAGTTCTCTAACAGCAGAGGGAAAGAAACTTTTCCTGAAGTGGTTTGTCTTTGTCATCAATGATCATGTACTGGGACTGTACTGGAAATCAAGAAACCAAAAGGCAACAACTATATTAAAAACTTCTGTGAAATCAGGATCCTCTTTGCATTACTAGTTAACTCAGAAAATGATAGTCATTAGGTCACTGCACATTGTATTCTTTTCCAGAGTATATGAACCTCAAGGGACATTATTCCATGTCCAAGAAGAAGCAAACAAATTATGGTGCTCATAGAAAAAACGGCTCCACTGGCAGTTTTATCCGAGAATTCAAAGGAATTGATCTTGTTTACACAACAGTCTCTGGCCTTTCAAAAAAAAAAAATCTCACTTTTCACCCAGTTTTTCTCATTTTGGTGTGTGGGCTGGATATGTGTTTGTCAGACAGATGGCCTTTTGCCTTAAACCTGAGACAAACATTGTGTTTTTTGTAAGTGACAGAGACAAAGGTTGCAGTTGCACTCCCTCTGCACATGGTCTTTAGCACATGGTCTGTGCACATTTGTCACATACAGAGCATAAGCCGACAAGTGCACAGTATAGGAGCGGAATTGGAACTGGAACTGGAATCAGAATCAGAGTCGGATTCAGAGTCAGAGTCAGATTCAGAGTCAGAGTCAGAGTCAGATTCAGAGTCAGATTTGGAATCAGAATCGAAATTTGAAAGAGATGTAAGTTTGGTAACAATGAATTACTACACGCACTAATCCTTCAGGGCATCAGGAAATAATGAAGCATGAGTCATATATGAGTCATATACATTATTACAAGCCATTAATAATGGTAATAGTTAGTATTAGTTAGTTAGTAAATAGTTAGTAATTGTAGTTAGTGAATAGTTAGTAAAGATTATATACAGTATGAAAAGTTTGTTGGGAAACAATCAAAGTTAACTCAAATTTAAGACCCTTTTCCAATTTGTTCGTCAACACACCCAGTTCTAATCTAAATCTTAACACATAATGTATTATAAATGAACATAATATCTAAATATTATTAAAATCTTTGAGTTAGTCCTTGATGCAGAACCATAAGTCGAGGGAGTGGTGCTGGATCAGATCCAACTCCGCCTATAAGCCTAACCCTAACCCCTAACCTTAACCCCTTTGGATCATGTGCTCTCAAAGCAACTTGTTAGTGGTGATGGCATTGCAAATGGCAAATTGTCCCAAGTTACTTTAAAAAAAAACTAAAATCTTGGTTATTATGAAATGAATTTTCTGCCAGACTTTTAATGAAAGAACACATATAAAATTGGGTTTTAGTGCATTGCAGACACACGTTAACGCCTCTGTGTGTCGGGAGAGCAATTAGCATTGGGCAGTGACCCTAATCACAAAGGGCATCCTGCAATTCACATAGGGATATTAAAAACTATAAACGAGGACACACAGTGTCACTGATCTGAAGCACCACTCTTTACAGAGTGCCCTTGGGCTTTTTTTTTTTTATCTCTTGTCCTCATTCCACAACCTCCACAACGTATTCAGTTTGTGCTAAATATTAGTGTAACTGATCTCTGTTACAAGATAATAAGATAAGATAATTGACGTCTGTCCTGATATAAGATAAGATATGTGATGTCTGTCCTGGTTCAAACATGCTTTTAACAGCAATTGCAATGAAAATAAAAAAACAAGAATAACATAAACAGTTAAATATTTCTGTTTTTAGATAAGCGATTGCGCTGTTTCAACAGTATATAATATAGTCATTTCTCCAAACCAGAGATTTTTGATTAATGACTTCAATAACTTGAGAACTAACTGGAAATAACTAGAATTTCAGGGAAAGTTTGAATAATATGAAATAAAAACTCACTCATATAATTTAACCTAGAATGAACAAAATACTCCTATACCAAAATAAAAATGCAAATCTGGTAAGAAAATAAAAATAATTAAAACCAACAAAACTAATAACTGAATAAATGAAATGTTATTAGAAATAGAAACTGAGGCCCATAACTACATGTGTATTAAAGGGAAATCTTTTGTAGTACTGAATATAAGTCTGGGCACAACTTATAGGAGTACACTGTCTAGCTGTGGAAATTTTAAGTACGGCCTGCCTAAAGATTAATGCACACGCTCTGACCATGTGACCTGGCAAATATGGGAATCCAGGCTTGTGTTCTCTGAAATTCTAGAGTACGTCATCAGAGATGACATCTATTTATTTACTGATATAACAAATTTATCAGAAACATCAAAGAAGTTCATCTAAGGATAAACATGTGGGAGTTATTTATCTCTGAACAAATCATCCCATGTTTGCATCAGCATATCTTAATTACGGATCTGAGATACAGCTATAGTTGAAGTTGTATTGTATTATAAGGAACTACTAAGTATGCTTTATTCAGTTTCAGACTTGTTGAAGCTTCATGTTTGCAGAATTTCACATTTTCACCATATTCATGTGGGTTTCCTTTATTCACGCACTCATTCACACCTAGAGGCAATTTCTGCATAGCCAGTCAACTTACTTGCTTGGACATGTTTTTGGACATTCTTGTTTTGGAAGGAAACCGGAGGACCTGATTCAGGTCCAAAAACATGCGGGTAGTTGGATTGGCTAGGAGTGAATGAATGTGGAAATGTATGCGTGTGCCCTGCAATGGACTGGCGTCCCACCCAGGGCACCCTGTCATGCCACAAAGTTCCCACACTGACTAAGATAAGGCACTTAAAGCACCTGAATGAATGAATGAATGAATATGCTTTCAAAAAGAATGCGGACACAGTTTGCACGATTCAGAATTTGCCTTTGCGTTTAAAACTGCCTTTTTCTAAGCAAATTGGCTGGTTGGTGGTTCCAGGATTTTTGCACAACTTGCTACTGATCTTCTATCTTTGCAGGTAATTTTTTTAATAAAAAAATGTGGTCTAATACTTACCAAATCACAAAAAATGGATTTTTCTGGAAGCAAAAATGTTTAAAGGATTCTATATAAAAATGTAGTGTGTCTAAGACTTTTGCACAGTACCACTGGTCACTTTGTAGGTAATCAATTACTGACTGTGGCCTACACATACAGTATGTTGCTATATACAATTTGACAATGTGTCAGTTCCATTTTATTCCATATTTTATTTTCCCCTCAATTCTAACCAGTCTCCTCATCCTTGTCTCTGAGAAGCTGGCCCATAGCATGATGCTGCCACCATCATGCTTCACCATAGGGATGGTATTAGCTATTGTTTTTTTTTTTTAAATATTCACAGTATTTTCTATCAAAATATATTTATTGTCCTGTATCCACTGGGTATAAATATGAGGTTGCGCACATGTAAAATCCCTTTGTCATCCATCACCATGGGAAAAACTAAAGAACTGTCAAGTGTCAAAACTAATAACAGAAGCAGTTTGTAAGTGCTGCAAACAAATATATACAGACCATCAGGGTTGTGGGCAGCATTACTGCTTCATAGATCCAGGGTCCCTGGTTCGATTTTTAGCTCGGGTTACTGTCTGTGTGGAGTTTTGCATGTTCTCCCTGTATCTGTTTGGGCTTCTTCTGGGTCCTTTGGTTTCCTCCAACCTTCCAAAAAATTGACAGTAGGTGGATTGCTGATTCCTAATTGCCCCTAGGTGCGAATTAATTTGCAAATATGTGTTTGCATGGTGCCTTGTGATCCACTATCCAGAGTGTATTCCCACCTCACGTCCAGTGCTCCTGGCAGAGGCTCCAGATCCACTATGACCCTTAGCATGATAAAGTGCTTACTGAAGATGGATTTATAACTGAAATGGATTATGTATCTGTATAATGCTTCTGCAAAGTGACGCACAGTATATAGTAGATTTATACAATAAAATGTCCAGTGAGTAGCAATAATTGGCTGCCAACTCGATGGAAGTAAATGTGTCAGTGTTGCTATGTTGGATACTGTGCATCATGGAAGAGTGTTCGTTACAAACTGTGGATTTATTACTCCTCGTTGTGTTTCATTCGCCAGGGTGAATTGAGCCACTCTGTCAACTGAACAACGTAGTCAACTTAGATGTATGTTTTCATTTAATATGTTGTGTTATGTATCCGTTATGTATCTGTTTCGATGCCATAAACACTACACTTATGGTTGCCTCTCTCAGGGCTCAGAGTTCAGACTAAGTTTAGCAAGACAGATTTCATGTTTATGTTTTGTCACAATCTCACTGCACAATCTCACAATGCAGTTCCCATAGCCCCATATGCTTTGGTTTTTTGTTCATAATCCTACTTTAATGTCTTATCTTGTTCTATAATTGGTTGATTCCTCAGTGTTGGTCCTGTGCCTCACGTTCCCCAGATTAGTTTGCTTACGTGTTCACTTTTCTTTAAAGTTCTTTAAAGTTTACATATTTCGAAATAATTTTATTTAAATGTTCCACTGCTACTGTAAGTGATGCGGATTTTTAGATTGCATCTGTATTATATTCTGTTGTATTGGTGACATATTGCTGCCATATTGCTGCCAACTGGCAAAAGATTTACCGTATATCTTAATGTCTTATCTTAAGCTGGTTAAAGAACAGATAATTAAATTAAAAAAACATACTGAGCCCAAATGCAATTTGTGTTTATCATCTTTATCCTATTTATTGTTTAATGCAGAGATGCCTGGAAGGCAAGAGTCCAAGAAGGCATAGTTTAATGATTTCCTTTGCTAAAGACACCTAATAAATCTGGTAATTTGAATCCAGTGTCTTTGAGCAAGGAAATCATTAAACTGTGCTGGACTTTAATCCATTATGCAGCTACATGTTGATTCAATATGTAATGATCATGCCATCCCACTAAATCAATATACTGGCTTGTGTACATCCTTTGTTTAATCCTTATTAAAAACAGAACCTTGTATCATTGTTGCACAAGTTTTATAATTGACTCAGCAGTAATGAACCCAGATGTACATCTGTTTCAAACATTAAACCGGAAGCGTTTACTTGGATTGATCATCAAAGCTCAAGCTAACATTTCAAAAAAGGACTTGTTTAAAATTCCACATCAGCCACAACATACAAATGAATCAAACCTGATCACTGTAGTTGCGTTTATTGTTCCCAACATTGTACCAACACTGATTAATGGGATACTTAGAAGGTTCAAATAAATCCAGGGTCCCAGGTTTGATTCTGAGCTTGGGTTACTGTCTCAGCGGAGCTTTGCATGTTCTACCTATGTCCATATAGGTATTCTTCCCTGGGTTCTCAGGTTTCCAACAACCTCTAAAAAATTTATTGGCTGTGCTAAATTGCCCCTAGCAGGTACTGAAGATGAAATCTTCATTCTGAGTTCTCCAAAAAGCAGCATGTTACAAGTGAATATTCTATTAGATCTTTATAATTGTTAAAAATAAACCTTCAGACAATGCAATTAAAACTCTGTTATATGATCATAAGATTAAGCTGTCTGTCTAAACATAGCTGTTGAATGTCACATAAATGTAAGACACCATAATGAGTGTAATTTTGTACCAATACTGTACATAGATCATAGTGTTTTCTATAAATTCAGGTCAATTTACATGTAGATTGAAAAAATTATACCAGGTATAAATGTATCGTGAAAGTGAAGGCGCTGTGAATGCGTGTTGTTTTTTTTTTCTCAGGGTAAAATACACTGATTTCTCACAGGGAGAAAGCACACTTAACGCCAAGGCTGTAGTGAACTTTCATAACCATTTCCTGTCACCCTTTTCTTTTGGAGTCAATAATGCTGAACAAGCAGAACATGAAGTCAAACACCAGTCATCTGGACCGTGTCTTGTGTAAGCTTCATACAAACACTCCACAAATCAAGTTCATAATTGCTACAGTTGGCACTTTTCGGGTAATTCAAAACAAAGGTTTTAACTCATCAACCACTTTTTCGCATAGGAAATTGGTTCCTAGTATTATGACCTGATTTGTGTATTATTTGCATTACAGCAATTTCAACTGATGACTCACCTGACTCCAACTGTAAATGGATTAAATCTTATCAGGATGCAATCCAGATACAACACTCTTGAGACAACCAGGGCACCATTTACACTTCCTGTGCCTTGGGTACCAGGATTATATCCAGACAGGGATAATTCCCATAAATTGAAGTGTAAAAGACAGATTCGAAACAGATTTCATCAATCGATGACTCATATGACTTCAGTGTTCTTATCTAAGACGCATTTTAGCCACATTATAAAGTGTAACTGTAAGCAAACTAGTCTCTCCAAGCCGCATTCGACTACCAAAAGCCTTCCCAATAGATGCTGCACATGATTCGTGAATGCCTTTAAAAACATTAGTGAGATTCCAAACAGCACAAAAACAGGATGGATTTTTAATCTTACTCATAAAACAACTAAAAATGACAAATATCACTGAAAGCTTATAAGCACATATTGCTTTCGTACATGGTGAAATGCAAACAGCTGCCAAAAACCTATATACTGATTGAAAGCTATATTCCCTTTTTCTACTTTCATAGCCATATTTACTGACACTCTCTATTTTTGGTGCCTATAAGACAATAATGCCCCAATGTCTATTATATTATTGTATCATATACCTGGCACTTGTGTTAACTCTCTCCATAATCTCCATGTTGCTGTACTTTCATGCTGCAATCACATACACACACAGTGCCTTCTGCTAAGTTGGGTTTATTTACATAGTTTTACTGTAACTCAACAGTGATTCACACAGGAATAATTAAGGTTCTGTCTGTGCCTAATTACAGATTTCAGCTATACTGTGAACAAAATTTAAGTTGTGAGCACAGCACTAAAAACCATTTACAAGTTAACTTTTAGGGTGTACTTTAAGTGCTCTGACTAAATTATTGGTAGGAAATTGCATTAGCTGATTTGAGGGGCGTTTCTCACACATCAGCATGTTTTACTGGCCACACACAGCAATTTTTCCACAGAAGCATACACTTCTGCCTACATACACACACACACACACACACACACACACATATATATATATATATGTGTGTGTGTGTACTAAAAATGAACTGCTTTACTGAACTAAGAATGAACTGCTCTAATGACACTAGGTAGAAGCGAAGTGTATGCTTCTGTGGAAATATTATATATATATATATATATATATGTGTGTGTGTGTGTGTGTGTGTGTGTATGTATGTATGTGTGTGTGTGTATATATACGTCTCACACAAGAGCAGTTTGCGCTCTGCTGACAAAATAAAGCCTACAGTTAGAAATAAAGTCTCAGTATTTCCTCATCTGTTGAGGTTTCAGGCTATGTTGCATGTAGTAAGTAGTAATTCGTCTGATTGTTCTTGTGTTTCTTCATTTAAAAGCATGTTTTATCTTGAAGACTGTTGCCCCACTTATCAGAGAGAGAATCAGTTCAGACATGTTCATCCATCAAAATCTGTGTAACAACCTCCTTTTCACCAGTCACTGGAGAAGCATTAGTCTGGTTCTTCATTCAAGTATGTAAAATTAACCGAAACTGTTTATTTGTTAATATAATAGCTAGCTATTGTTATGTTATCTGAGCCAATTAGATAGTCGCTCCCAAACACACAGTGTAGTTTTTAGCCTGCTGAGCTAAAAAAAAAAAAAAAAAAAAAAAAGGGTGTGGGGGTTTCTTAACCTCTTTTTATAAAGAATCCTTAACTATGCAAAACATGCTTGAGCAGCGTTAACTGACTGTGTGCTTTCCACAAGGGTTACATCAGAGTTCTTCGGTTTTCTCCCACTCTGCCCCGCCATCACGAGGAGAAACAGGGAAGCTGTCAGTCTGTGTCAGTGCTGTCATGTACTCAACTTGTATACATAGGAGTCAAAACAAGGAAAAAGAGCAATGATTTATCAGTGTGTTGTGCAATATAACCAATCCTTGTGAACCAGCCAGATCTGGGCAGAAGAGTCAATTTCAAAACAAGAGGTGAACCACAAGACCTGTTTGAGTAACAACCACAGCTTCTGTTCAGAACTTTCCCCTCATGAGGAAGGTCTGTAAGTGTGCTATACTGTCGTCACTTCCTGCGCTTATAAAACCACTGTGGCAGGCTTAAAGACGCTGATGAGTGAAAGCAGGAAATGGTGTGTCATGCTGGAACTTCCAAGAACACTGACATAATAAAATGACAAATGAGTTTTAATGGATTTCGCCATTTTTTTCTCTGGAATAGAAGATATCTCTTTCCCACTGTTTCCCATGTTCTACCTATCCTCCACAGATTTACTTTAAACCCAAAAACGAGAAAGGACTGCAGTTGTTACTTCCTCTTCTTATTTTGTACATGATGAATTTATAGTACATGCTGTTTGACACGTACATTCAGCATGACAAGCCACTAAACCTAGTCTCATCTTGAGTTTCTGGAAACAGTATGGGAAATGCCCTTAAACTATATATATATATATATATATATATATATATATATATATATATATATATATATATATATGTGTGTGTGTGTGTGTGTGTGTGTGTGTGTGTGTGTGTGTTTTCTAGCTTTACATTTATTTATTTCGCAGATGCTTTAATCATAAGCAACTTGCAAGTGAGATGAAATCCAGTCTCAGAAATTCCACCACCTGATCAGAAACAGATATGAGATATCTGAAGGAAGAACTGAGGGAGACAATTAAACATGGCGGGTGGAGTAAGTGCAAATATACACTCGTGGGAGTGGGTTCATTTGATCAGGGCCGCTGTGGTCAGGGTCGCTATGGCTTTGTTACAAAATATGGTGGGCGATTACAAGCAAAAATAATAACTGGCCAGGTTTGGTCAGAATTGATTAAAAGCAGTCCCACCTGAGGTTTCCTAATAATTACAGGGTTCCTAAATGGGTTCTATTTGGCACTCACTCTGATAGGCTCTACATAGAATCCTTAGTGTTCTCCCCATGGGACAGCCAATCAGGGTTCTAGATTTAAGCTGTTTTTCTGTTGTTATGACTAATGAGTTGACAGCTCAGTGTATATAATGCCAAGGAACATGGATCACTGATTAAGGTGACAACATGGACAGCATCAGAGAACCTGGTCCAGATCAGAGGGAGTGAGCTGAGGGCATTCATGGTGTTCATATATACCTAAAGATTAAATACCGTATAATCTTTAGGTGTATGTGAGTGTTCAAATGTACATATTTGTATGGAGGAAACATTTTTTAAAGGAAAAAGTACCCAAGATATTAAGAAAAACATAAATGAATTCTGTGTCTTAACCTGGCTGTAAGATATGTGATTCAGTGTGTGAAATGATATGATTTTGCCTTCTTTTAAGGCTGAGAAAAATGACTTTGGTGCAGAAAACAGGTCATACAATTTAATATGGAAAGCTTTTTTTTTTTTTTAAAAAAAAAAAAAAGGTCTGTTCAATTCAATTCAATTCCGTTTCATTTGTATAGCGCTTTTAACAATGGACATTGTCACAAAGCAGCTTTACAGAAATAAATGGATTCACAAAAAATATAT
>CM075012.1:23735050-23748330 GCA_037576675.1 Pangasius sanitwongsei
CCCTTCTATTATTGTGCGCTATAAGGACAAGTAGTGCAATTGTGCAACCAATAAATTCATCACAGTTTCCGCAAGAAACTGTTCAATCTATAAAATGAAAAATACAAGAAAATAAGATGCATGTGGAAACTGAGTCACTGGTCTGGTGGAAAAGCAAGCTGGAAAAGTTTTTAAGTTATAAATAGGGATTTTAAAATAGGAAAGTGAAGTGTAAGCGATGGAGAGATGGAAATGAGAGAAAGATTCTCAATAAAAGCGTTATCTCCTATGAGATAGAAAAGAAGACGAGTGTAAGGCGATCGAAGAGTGCCTGCAGGTGAGTATAAAAGAAGGAGGACAGATAAGTAGACAGGGGTTAGACCGTGCAAAACCTGTAGTAGTACTCTGTACTGTTTGTGGAAATGAACCATGAGTTCCCCACAGTGTGGTTAAGAACCCAAGCCGCTGGGTTCTACACGTTCTGCATCTTGGAAGTCCGTAAAGACCGTTGCAACAGCCAAGTCTGTAAGACTCTTACAGAAAAGTCACATGTGATTATGTGAATAATATGTGATCATGCGAATTCAGGTAAACAAATGACATCAGGCGAATATGATCATGTGATTACATGTGAAAATAAGTGAAGCAGGTGAGAAATCACATATGAAAAATTAAACGTGAAAATAAGTGAATAATGCATAGCATGAAAATAAAAATGCAAGTGAAAAGTCCATCACGTGAATAATGCGTGAAACATAACGTGTCAAATTTCACTTGTGAACCATCCACATATGTAGTTCGTGTACAGTTGATATAAAGGTCTACACAGCCCTGTTAAAATTAGGTTTCTGAGATGTAAAAAAAAAAAAAAAAAATCATGTCACATCTTTTTTCCACCTTTAATGTGATGTAGCAACCCACAAAAGTCAAGTGAAAAACAATTAAATTCCAGCTTTACAGTAACTATCTCCCACCATCAATTAAGTGATTCTGATTAACCCCAAATAAAGATCAGTGAGATGTACCACGGAGCATCAACAAGAGGAGGTAATGTGGAACCTCTGTTACATTACCTTATCTTCACATGTCTGGGTTGTGGTGTAGGATGGCTAGAGAGAATCCCTTTCTCAGAAAAAAAAACCAAAAAAAAACATCCAGGCCTGCTTAAATCACCCCAAACCATGTGGCAAATGTGTTCCGGTCTGATGAGACCAAGATAAAACTTTTTGGACATAATTTTAAAAGATATGTTCGGTGCAAAAACAAGACAGCTAATCATGCAAAGAACACCTTACCCACGGTGAAGCATGGTGGTGGCAGCATCATGCTGTGGGGCTGCTTCAAATCTAAACCAACAAACGAAGAGTGGAATAAAATCAGGATGTGCTAAGTTGGTAGACTCTTACCTAAAAAGACTGAGTGCTGTATTACAAGTTGTTTAACAAAGTATTAGTTTATATTAGTATTAGTTAACACGCTTATGCAACCAGGTTATTGTATGTTTTATCTTTCTTGTTTTCTAATATGCCTAATTCTCTTTATTTTTCACTTGAATTGTCACATTAAAGGTGGAGAAACCGTCTAATATGATTTATCTTGGTTGCGTTTTTACACAAAAACCTGCAATTTTAACAGGGCGGTGTAGACTTGTTATATCCGTGGTATAAGGGGAGTCCCCATTGCAGAATCTGGAAATTGTTCATAAGGTGGAAGGAAAAATGTACATGGGAGGTGATCTTTTTCCTTTAGGGCGGCTGGAGATGCAATCAGCGTGAACCAAGATCGCAATTTCCAACTATGATACCTCAATTAATTTACCAGTTTAGAAAAACATTTCAGCTTAAACACACAGACGCAATAGTGCTGAAGTGGAAAAACACACTTAGAATACACTTAAAATGGTCTCATTGTACTTGATCAGATAGAAAACCACAGCCACTTCTCAGGCTTCCTGTTTGACTCTCTTGTTTGTTAGACAGCACTGCTGCTCTAAATGGATTAAAACTTACCGGCTTCCTGTGTCTCTGTTGTTATTTTTCCCTGAGGTGAATATACCACAGCTGCTGTGGGTCACTCATGCAATTTTTGAACATAATAAAAACATAATAAGAAAAGACAGAAAACCCCTCAGACATAATAATATTGACATAATGTAAGGTATTTAAATAGAGGATATCTACATATCATCTGAAGGGCTTGCGTTTCTTTTTTTTTTTTTTCTTTTCGCTCCACTTGAGGCCAACTGCAGAGAAATGCGAAGTTTCAAAGTCTTCTGTATGTCATTTAATTAAAACTACATTTCCCTACTTAGCTTTGTAACTGATCCATATTTCACGTTCTTCAGCCATGTGAGCTGGTACCATCATAATCCTCGAATTTATTAATAAGGATAAATATGGTGGTATTTAAAGCTTTAAAACGATCAAAAGGCTTAAAAAGATCTTCCTATAAAGATCACAGTGATGCATAGCCAATCTGTCTCTCGTAAAATAAAACACTACACACTCTGATATACAGGATCTAAAAGTCCTAAATATTTATATGTGAAAACCAGTCAATGATATCAGCTGAGGATTGGACTGGAAGTATTATTTAATACTTATTTTAAAACCTCATTTCATGAATATAGTTTAATGTCATTTGAAGTATCTCATATCCTTCTCGAATATAGTATTATACATTTTAATAGATAAAAAAAAGAGGTCTGGTGAGCTCGAGTCTGTTGGCCCGGAAGGCATCAGGATAAAAAAAAAAAAAAAGTCAACTTTAAATAAAATGAGTCACCTCTAAAAAAGAAAGAGAGAAGTTTAATACAGCTTTAAACAAAATGAGTCAACTTGCTTTATTGAACGCTAAAAAGTTTTATTTAAAGCTGATTTTTTTTAAGTTGACTCGCTTTTTTTTCCAAGTTGAATTCCTTTTTTTAAAGCTGACTTTCTAAAGTTACTTTTTGAAGTTGACTGTTTTTATTTAAAGTTCACTTCTTTTTTAAAAGTTGACTATTCTTTACTTAAAATTGTTGGTTTTTTTTAAAGTTGACTACTTAAAGTTGACTTCTTTTTTAAAGTTGACTTCTTTTTAAAAGACATCTCAATTTATTTAAAGTAAAAAAGAAAAAGAGTTGACTACTATTTACCTAAAGGTGACTTCTTTTTGTTTTTTAAAGTTGACTCTTTTTTGGTACGTTTTTTTTATAGTTGTCACTTTATTTAAAGTTGATTTTTTTAAATTGACTCTTTTTATTTAGAGTTGTCTTCTTTTATTTAAAGTTGACTCTTTAAAAACAATGGACTCACTTTATTTACAGTTGACTTGATTTATTGAAATTTTTTATTTTTATTTTTTATTTACAGTTGCCTCTTTTTTAACGTTGATTGTTTATATTTAAAATTGACTTCTTTTTTTAAAGTTGACTTTTTATTTAATGTTGACTCTTTTGACTTTTTTTTTTTACATAAAGTCGACTTCGTTTTTTTAAAGTTGACTGTTTTTATTTAAAGTTGATCCTTTTTATTTTTTTTAAGTCGACTTTAAATGTAAAATTTGAAAGTTACTGTTTTTATTTACAGTTCCCTTCTTTTGGTGCCTTCAGGGCCACTTTATCAGAGTCCCAAACAAAAAGTCCTGCACTTTCAATCGTGCAAGCTTCTTTCCAGCCAAATTCTCACACTGAAGCTTCAGAGCAGCTGGAAAATATATCCTCCAAAGTCGATACGGAGGAACGAGTAATCTCTGTAAGAAGTCTCAGTGGAATTATAGCACTGATTCCAGTCTCCTCATTGAGGGAACATGTCTCCTGTTCAGCTGTGTCATTTTAGAGTGAGGCAGAACAGATCTCCAGATTTGTTTCATTATCTGAGGACTCACTCCTATTTGGCATTTTGTCAGATGCTGCATGTTATACATGATAACACTAATTAGCGAATAAACATTGAATAAAGTCCATTCACATTTGGGCACACTCACAAACACACACACTCATACTGCTATAAGCCTGTGATGTCACACACAAGCTTCGGACTTTTAATTACTTTATGATTTTTAGAACTTTTTAGCTTGGGCTTGAATTTTAAAGGAATATTATATACTCTGACATGTATAAATAGCAAATGCAAATCTTTTTTTCTTTAATTTTATATAATATTTCTTAAACTATGCTACTAGAGTCTACCTCGACCTGAGTTGTGTATTAAATTGCATACGTGTGTACTGTTCTAGATAATGTGTGTACATTAAGTGTACATAACTGCCTAGAACATAAACAGATTAACTAATATGACACTGTACAAAGAACCAGAACATACAGTATTGTACAATGCTAAATAAATGAACTGTGGCATGATGGACACTTTTTTTTTTCTTTTTTTACTTTTTTTTTCTTTTTTTATCTGACCCCTCATGCACCATAGAACAGAAGGGATGTAGCAGATTACACTGAAAGGATATAAAACACTTCGGTAAGTTAGTTAGCTAACATTATGCAGCATAACTGTTTAAATTTTATCATCATTCTAATAATTCCAAAACATTTGGAAATTTTTCGAATACTATACCTCTCACTTACAAGTCTACAGAATTCTAGGTGCAATGTTTTTCTTTAACTAGCACATGTGATATAAATTTAAGTTAAAAAAAAAAAAAACATATGTAGCTTAGGGATTTTGGACCGTACCTGGGCTTAAGGCTAAGTGACTTAAATGCAGCAATGCTATATCAGTGTGAAAATGTATTATAAAGTAAGTGTGAAATAGTAAAACCGGTTATGTTATGCTACACTGATATGTAAAGTTGACAAAAATGTTTTACAAAACGGTTCACTTTTAAATGTTTTTTCATCATCTAATCACGTCTTTCATACATACATTTCAAACATGTGGATGAAAACAAAAAACGTGGCTGGAGCATCCTCATCAAGCATCCTCAGGAAAAAAGTATCGAATTACGTATGTGCAACGTGAATTACACGTGAAGTATAAATCGAGGCGTGAAAGAAAAGACAATAAAAAGGCCTTTGATTTTATTTTTTAAACCGCTTATTCCTAAGGGACAGATGTACTGAGCTGTTTGGGCCTGTTTTTATTTTTTTGAGTTTGTTTTAAGGAGCTAAACTTTGGGCTAATAGCAGTAGGAAAAGAAAAAACATGAGTAACTGTACTTTGCTACTGTACTTAAGTGCTCTTTTGGAAAATTTGTGCTTTAAGTATTATTGAAATCGAATACTTATACTTGCCTCCCATGCTAAAAAATTTAAATATCTGCCATTAAAATTTGCTATCAAAGCTAAGGAAGTATGTTGACTTAACTTTTTGGTAAGTTTGGTAAGTTAGCGAGTTACGTTATTGCAATTTAGCTTGTTAAATTAGCTAGCTAGTTATTTTTTTGTGCATTAGATTGTTAAATTAGCTAGTCTCTTAAGTCTTTTCAATGCTAATGAACCGTAGCATTCATTCAAAAATGGTTATTAAACATTAGCTAACTGGCAAGCCAAATTCTCAGTTTTTCTGAGTTAGCAGAATATTTTCCTTAGTGAACTAGCTAGTGGTGCAGGATTACGCACGTTGTACGTATGCTCTGCTCTTTTAACAGTATTCACATTTTACTCTGGAGTAAATATTTGTTAATGTAGACCTTCACTCAAGTACATTTTTTGGCTCCATTACTTTTACTATTACTTTTAATTGAGTACTATTTTGTCCTCATCTGTCCACAGTCCTCATATTTTTACTGAAGCACAGTTTCTCTGTACTTTGTCCAACTCTCATGAGCAGTGTTCAGTTTTATGTGTTATTTTGGCTGCCTCTCAAAACCAGGTGTAAATTAGTGCCATTAGTTATTCAAAGCGTTGTTGTCTGGTGTGTGGTTTTCCCACACAATTGGCCTACTTTAAAACTTCCTGTTGCTGTTGTTTTACTCATTATCATAGATATTGTTGTTTATGAAAAAAATGTGTAATAAGACAAGATCATTTTAGAGTCCAGGTCATTGCACATATGTCAGGAAAATATCAGTTTTCCTCATTTCCAATTAAGAAACTGGGATACAGCAAATTACCCAGATGTCGTAGAAGCATTAGCTGACTGCACTTTAAATGAAAATACATTTTAATTTAAAGTTTATTTGCACACTACAGTATGAAGTTTAAAACCTAATTAAAACCAATTCCTGATCAGTTGGTCTATCAACAGTATTAATGCCCACCATGCTGTTTACTTCTTTTGACAGTCTTTACTTAATAAGACCTTCATTTATGAACCTGTGTTCATTGCTGGACCTGCCATTCTTCTTTACTCCGGAGCTTCTTGGCAGCTCTGTGGTTAACCACCAATTCACAGCAGCTTCACAGTGCACTGTGCATTTAGTAGGCGGTTCTAGGCACAGCGTGCATGATGAGCCATGTTTCTTCCAGACCCACTGCGCCTCCTGATGTGCATAGCCTTCATCTCAGCCTGAGTCTACCAAATACTAAGAGGTTGTGTGTCTCAGATGTTACACACTTCACTACCTGCCTTTGATGCTCATATACAGGTACTAATTGTTTCAAAAATCAGTTGTAAATGATAAGCAGCCAGTATATTGATGCTAGGTAACATAACATGCCTCTTTCTGGTCTGAGGATTCTGCAGTGTTTTGCACAAGTTGCAGCCAGTCTGTTATGTTTTTAGGTGCTCCAGTGAGCTAAGAATTAGATCAGGGGTTGTCAGGTGGTGGACCAAGGTCTGGACATGCACTTAGCAAAGTATTTCAGCGAACTGAACCGTACATGAAAAATACTGGAACACATCTAATAAACCGGGGCCCTGAAAAGCTACACGGCTAGAGACAGAAAGTCAGAAAGAGGAGAGTTTTCACTGACTTTTTTTTCTTTTTTTCTTTTTTTTCATTTTATTTACATTCTGTGGTCTGATAAACAAACTCATGACATGGCTTGTTTAAAAAAAACCCAAATATACAGAGATGTGCGTGTTAATTCTTCATATGTTCGACCCGATGAGTCTCATCTGTTCAGTCAGTGGCGCTATTAAAACTTTCGGTTGAATACTCCTTCACCTGAGTAAGGTACATGAAAAATGATAAAACAGTGACTTTATTGTAATATAATACATGTACATACTAAAAAAAAGGAGTGCTAAAGGAATACTAAAGCCCTAATAAATCTTCTAAACTATAAATACAAAGAATTCTGCTTCGTCACTGGTATTCAAATGGCTTTATTCAATAGCAGGACGTATTACAGCCCACATCCATTAGTATAATACCATAATCCATGGGGAAATATGCGGGAAATCATCTTTCCACACTTAGTATTCACTATGTGGTTGTTGTTTGTCTACACCTTCTGTGTTTAGCTTGTTGTCTGGTCACACGGTGATAAATGAATGGAATTTAGTCTTCTGGACAAGACAGGAAGCTTGTCATAAATTTAAAAAAAAAAAACACAATCTACTATCACACATCTTTCATCTCCTTTCCAATTCCAGCCAGCTGTGCTTTACCCGCTGTCTGACTCTGTTATCGGGGTTTTGATTCGATTGCTGGCCATCACAGTCGAGTTAAATCGCTAAACTGATCTGATACATCTCCTAACACACATCAGCACAGCTAACACAGCTAGGGCAGAACAAACCATGAATCCATTTTGCATTTAATGTAATAAGGTTCAGGGGAAAAAAGGACCTAATAACTAGAGTGGTACCTCACAGTCTTTTCTACATTTAGTATTTCTTCTACTTTGAAAAGTGAGTCCAGTTTACCTTTAAATCTCAGTTTAGGTTCATAATTGAAGGGTACATTTACATTTACCCTGGGAAATCAAAATGTAACTGTACAGTACCTCTTCTTTCCAGCTTTCTGAGCAGAACATCAAGGTATATCAGATACAACAATAAATTACAACCAATAGCACTATTTAATAGATATCATGAAAAAAGAGACAAGAATCATAAAAACTAGTAAAAACTAAGGACACTTGATATGATAGTGAGATCAGATTAGATGTATTTTGATCTGATTTCATGTACTTTCTGATCCAGTCCATACCATGAATGTCTGTGGTGTTGACTGACAATTTTCTTCTTTTTCTGCAAAGGTTAGTAGCTCAGGATTATTATTTCTTTAGTATAAGCAGAAAATTTGGTTAATTTTATTTTTCGACCTATTAATGTAACACTGTTTACGTATGTAAATGTGGTTCTACTAATGCTGAATAATCACCATGGCCAGTGAGAGACACGTAGATAACATCCTGTGCATTTGTGCAAACCAGCCCAGACTCATACAAAGTCATAAAATGACTGTATGATGTAGTATTTTATATAAATACCATGGTAATATGGCCACCATTCCCTGAAACATTCTGACTAAGTTCCTGTAAAGGTAAAAGTTCTGGTTACAGATAACATGGATCTCTGGCAGTATCCGATGTTCATAGTACCACATAAAAATACGTAGCTAGCGTTGGTGTATTCTGGAATCAGGTTACATGAGATACGCAGGGTTCGTGGGAATTATAGCCTTGACTGGAATAAATGCTGTAATTCCTCCGAGACCTCTTACGCACTCCTCCTTGTCGGCTTTGGAGGATGCATTTTATATAAATACAACACAATTCACTATCACAAACCATTCACGTCCTTTCCAATACCCCTTGCGTAGCACAGAGGGAGGCCCCACTCCAGCTCCTGTATGCATGTTAGCGGAATACAGCTAACTTCGCAAGCTCAGTGCTGGAGAGAGAATGGTATGACAGGGCGGCACCACTCCACCATGCTAGCTGCACGTGTTCACAGGTCCACAGGTCACAAGACATTGGACGATGTGAAAAATTCAGACCTTTGAGGAAAGATGTATCCAATGAGGGACTGAGTGGCGAGTGCCGTACTGAGTAACAGAACAGTTTATAGCTAACCTGCAGACAGCAAGACAAGCAAGCTATAAAGGGAACCCAATTCAAGCTAGAAGCTCCAAAAAGTAAAAATACACTCTGCTGTGAAGAGATGAAAGGAGATGATAGGAGTCGATTGCCATCTCTGAAGGATAGGTTACCTACTGAGAGCTTACAAAGCATGTATGGGAGCTCATTGTCGAAAGGTATCGATTAGGAGAGGGGTACAAAAGAATTTCCAAAACATTAGATGTACCATGGAACAGTGGAGAAAATGGGGCACCACAGTGACATTACCACGGACAGGACATCCCTCCAAAAATGATAAAGGAACAAGATGAAAACTTATCACGCAGGCTGCCGAGACATCTACGGTAACATTAAAGGAGCTGCAAGAATCTCTTGTATTCTTCACATGTCTGGGCTATGGACTAGGGTGGTGAGACAGAAGCCCTTTCTCAAGAACAAAAAAAACATCGGAGCCTGCCTGTCACCCCAAACCATGTGGCAAAATGGTAGAACATTTGCCACAAAAACAAGAAAGCTTACCATGCAAAGAACACCATGCCTATGGTGAAACATGGTGGTGGCAGCATCATGCTATGGGGCTGCTTCTGCTCATTAGCTGGGACTGGTGCTCTAGTCTAGATAGAGGGAATCTTTGCTAGCTCCAAAAACCAACATATTTTGGCACAAAACCTCCAAGCATCTATTAGACAGCTGAAGAAAGATGAAGAACAATTTCACTTTCCAGCATGATAACGACCCAAAACACAAATCCAAGTGAACAAAGCTAGCATTAAAAATTTCCATATGTGAGTTTTAACACTGCAGTACTTCTAAAGTTATAACCTACTTCCTGTCAGAGGCTTCTTATCTGACCATAAAGTCGGGCTGTGGATTTGGCTAAGTGGCAATCATAATCATGTCATTACAGTAGTTACGCTTTCAGGATACGGCCATTAACACACTCTGCTCACTTAGCACCCGGAAAAATAGAAATTAGAAGCAGAATACTAGCTGTATATTAATGAAAAAGGAGCCCCAATACTAAAAATAATTTTTATCACCCTGTTTCCAGTAAGACACGTCATTAAGGTTCCAATAGTGTGGGAGAATAAGCGTGGGTTTGAAAGACCGTAAGTCATGTGTAAAAGATGCACAGATAAGCTTTTATATCCTAAAATCCCTCACCCGAGCGCCCCCAGGATCACCTCCTACTGTCGAAAGTTTGTATTATGCACACTCTGCACCAAATAGAAACATCTGTCTTCATAAATGTATTTCTTGTGACTTGGCCTTACAGATGACAGATGAAGCCACATCAAAAGAGTTACTGCAAAGTACAAGATGTAACCACACGTCATGCACAGTGTCATGCTTTCTACTTTTCCATTTAACCTTTTATTGCTTAGTCTCCATCCAATAGGGGCTGTTGTGTGCTTGCTCATAGAGAGAGGGAGAGCCTTTGTTGCCCTCAAGGCTTAAAATCCATTTAGTGCTATTTAAATTGAGCATATTTTTCAGATTACTTTAGGTTTTTTTTATTCACCCTCTAGCAGGTGCACTCACCTAAACATAAACTTTCACATTTTCATGATTGTAATAAGCAGTTACAGGGAAGGTACATTGTCATTAGCTTGGGGCTAACATAATATTAAAAATCCCATAGCCACATTATTGGGAATTAGCATTATTGTAATGGCAGTGCTCGAACAAAAGCTGCTTATAAAGAAAATTACAAAGTTTTTGCATTAACATTATTGGGTAATAACATCATCATAAAAATGGACTTAGTAACTAAACTACAGATATATCAGGAATCAACTCAGCACTGGGAAAACAGCAAAGAGACAAAAGAGAAATGAAACCCCACCAGTACAGACACCAGAGGCAATGCAAAATATTTTGCATATAATAACCTATATAATTTTGTAGGTTATAAAATATTACAAGTATACACATAAATTATTAGCCAATATTATAATCATTAAAACTGGATACCATAATCTAAAATATAGTACATAAAAATGGTCAGGTCCAGAAATAGTCAGACCTGGAGTAAAATGTAAACCCCACTGTTCCCCCAACCCCTCACGAATTATTTGTGAATTATGCGGATTTGGGTATGTTGGGAGTTCATTTTATCTTGGGGGACTGTCTTAATATATAATTAGGCTAAGTGTCATATGAGTTTTTACTACACACCTAGGCAGTGATGTAGTGAAGGTTTATGTTTAGACATGCATGCATGCTGACTTATTAACAGACAGAGGCGCTGGTACGAATTTTGGGCCCCCTGAAAACTTCATGCCTCATGCCATTTATCTTAGCACAATCTTCCACAATATTAAAATGTGCCAATATTTTCATAACCCTACTCTTTATTTTGTTAAAGTTCCATAATTCTATCTCTTACTTTCACCATGCTGATATCTCTAGCATGCACCAAGCTGTGAATATTAATATAAGCAAAATGACTGCATATCAGTGTACTGTATGCATCGTTCTATATACAAAGTGCTTTAGTTTTTAATTAGTCTTAATCTTTACATTTGCCACAGGAACATCAGAGACCTGGGGCATGGATTGCTGTGCAATTTGATTTCTCTTTGAAGCTGTTGCTTGACTTGCACAATTTATAGAATGCAGGAAAGCAGAAGGCTTTTCTCACGAAAAGGCTCTGCTTGGGAGCTGTGCCCCACTGGAGAGAGATCGGCAAGAGATAGAGTCACCATGGATTCCTCTTGCACTGGCTGGGGGGTCAGTGTGGTACCACATAGGTACAGGAGGTGTGTGAAGCCCTAGTTATGAGTAGAACACATCAGCCAGCTGGAACTCAAGCTGGGCAGTGGTAGCTCAGTGGTTAGGACGTTGGGCTACCGATCGGAAGGTCATGAGTTCGATCCCCAGCACCGCCAAGCTACCACTGCTGGGCCCTTGAGTAAGGCCCTTAACCCTCAACTGCTCAGTTGTATAAATAAGATAAATGTAAGTCTGATAAGGGCGTCTGCCAAATGCTGTAAATGTAAATGATTGCCCTTGAGTTCCACTGGCCTGTTTGGACAATGTTGTGATGGTGAGATACATCGACCACAACAGCAGCATGAGATTGGATAGCACTCATCACCTTGCATTAAAAACTCCTCATGTGTGCCCAAACATGGTTAGCCTTGCAGCAGATGCTCTGTCAAGACAGCACACGAGCCTTGGAGATTGGCATCTACATCCACATGTGGAATCCCAGATCTCTGGAAAGTTTGGCAGTGCACAGGTGCACCTCTTCGCTGATGCGAAATCAAATTGCTGTCGAATGTGGTTCTTCCTGCCATAGCTGAAGAGTCCACTAGGTAAGAACGCACTGACTGGCCTCACTGTCTACTACTATGGATCTACTGCTAATTGTGTCCCTATTGCACAGAATTCAGCAATCATACTACTACAGAGTCCTGCTTGTGGCCCCTGCAAGGCGCTGGTTTCCACTACTGCGCTCACTAGTAGATGGATTGCTGAATAGATATGTTTTCCCAAATGGAAGGAATGATTGCTTGCCTTTTGTCAGGTTCCCAGTGTTTACTGGATTTGGCATCTTAGAGTGAAGATGAGGTGGAGGACTGCAACCTAACAGTCCAGAAGACACTCCTGAATGCAAGAATTCTAGTAAACAGGCTTTATATGCTCTCAGCTGTGAATGGTGTGCACTCCATCATTTGGATCCAGTGCACTGTTAAGTTCCTATAGGACTAGCCTTCCTATAGGGACTGCTAGATAGCAGAAAACCCCTGTCTATGCTGAAGGCGTATGTGGTGGTCACACTTGGGGCTCATAAACCTGTTTACAGCCTTTCTGATGGAAGCAAGGCACTTTTGTATGTTACACTACTCCCAAGAGCCCAGATTGAAATCTAACCCTTGCATTGGAGTCCCTTAAGACATCCCTCAGAAGGGACTATAAAAAAAACTGCCCTTTTGCTAATGATTACAGCAACAAAAAGCATGGGACAGCTACATTCCTTGGCAATAAGATTGCCTTACACATGTGTTGGTGGCCAGATGGCTCTGAAGTGGTGATGTGCTTAAACCCTGGGATTCTACCCAAAGTCATATCACAGTCACATTTGTTAACCAATCCCAAAGTTTCTACCCAAAGTCATATCACAGTCACATTTGTTAACCAATTACTTAATCTAGCAGAACACCATTATGGGGAACCTGCTAAGCCTTCCTTGATATGCCCAGTATGCATCTCATGGTACAATCTGGATCAGATGGTGGAAATTTAACCATCACATCAATTGTCCAGCACCTAACATAATATGCCATTCTGCAAGGAGTGCCTTCCCCTCAGAATCAGAATCAGAATCAGAAACAATTTATTGCCAGGTACAGTAAAGGACACTCTACAGTACTAGGAATTTGTC
>CM075012.1:23780422-23833067 GCA_037576675.1 Pangasius sanitwongsei
GTATTATCCATGGCAACTGATTATCAGCGTATCCATGCTATGAGTATTATCCATGGCAACTGATTATCAGCGTATCCATGCTATGAGTATTATCCATGGCAACTGATTATCAGCGTATCCATGCTATGAGTATTATCCATGGCAACTGATTATCAGCGTATCCATGCTATGAGTATTATCCATGGCAACTGATTATCAGCGTATCCATGCTATGAGTATTATCCATGGCAACTGATTATCAGCACGCATCTACAAGCACTTCACTTGTCACTTATGGATAAAGTGTGAAATTGTGTGATATAACTGACCATCGCAGCAAAGCCAGATATATAGCAAATATCCAATGCAACAAAACTTATACAATGTTGGATTCATAGGCCAAGCTCAAACTTTGAAATTTGATCCCTACAAGGCTGTTATTTATTTATTTATTTAAGGAGAGGGACGAAGCACCATTAGTGCATGCACTGGTTCCCCCAATGCTCTTGAACATAATAGTTGCTAAACGAAAGCCTGGGCTCGTCAGTCCCTTTGCAAAAAAACATCTGGACTCACATCATTAAACTATTGAATTATTTCGAGCAGGGATAAACTTTTGAGGCCAGAGACAAACTGCAGAATAAATCCCATAGATCTAACTCATCTCATTATTCTAGCTATTTATTGGAGAGCTTTTTTATTCTTTAACCCTGCACTGATTTGAGCCCATTAGGTTTATTTTATATGCTACTTTTGGATTTTTGGATTAAAGTTTGGATTAAACTCATTGAATGCATGGGGCTAGTCAAATAGACTAACGACTGTACCAATAATAAATATAATAACTCTGATAACAGCGGGTTGTGATTTGCACGGCTGTAACTAAATAAAGAAAATCACGGACTCCATTTTGAAAAACCACTCATTTAGAAAACCAGTCAGGTTTCTCCATGTCTCTGTTTTGTTGTAAATCCATTGTACTCTGACATTTAGCCAAGACCAAAGGCCCGATCTATGCATTTCTCAATGATTCCTTATTATGATTGCTACACCTATTAGTATCTATTGAGCATGAATCTGTGGACCTATACAAAGATTTAAAAAAAAAAGAAAAACAGCTACACATAGTGTTCTCCAACTTGCTAACAACATGGAGGATTTTAAAGCCACTTTCCTCGTGAGGTGGACGTTTATATTTTTTGCTTTGCTTCAACACTGAACACCTCGCAAAACCAAAATTACATATTGAAAGAGTTCCTTTTTGTCTGTTATTAATCAGTAAGCACTTACGCATTATCTAATCCCTTATCCTGTTTTAAGATTAAAGCAGCTAGACACTCTTATTAGCGAAGTATTGACTTCTTCAGACAAGCTCAGGATTTTTTTTTTTGTAATCTGAGCGTGGATTAAAAAAGATAAAAAATAATTAAAAAAAACTCCTAGACCTATCCATGGCTCCATTTTGTTAGACAACACAGAAAGCCACAGAACACATTAATGGCGTTTGCGCTCTCAGTTTTGCAGTGCACTTCATGTCTTCATGTTGATTCATTTAGCAAAGGCAGTATGACTTCCAAAAGAAAAAAAAAAACAAAAAAAACAAATATCAGTGCATTTCTAAAAGATTTCTTGTAGTTTTAGTCCTTATTATTGAACAAAGCCTCTGGCCTTTGTGAACTAATATTACTAAGGCTGCACAATATATTTTTTGTGCCTCATAATCATAGTGTTGGTCTGATAATGAGATAAAGAAGCCTGCAATATGCAAATTATTTGATGTGCAAATATTTAATTAACATTTTGCTCTCACAGAGGCTCCAATGCGTAATATGTTCTCTGGCATTTGTATGTATTGTGAAATATCAAGGGCTCATCAGTATACCTTCGTTACAAGCTTCTTTGCACAAATCAGATCATATGTTTTTATTACGTAGATCGGATGCGTCTGTCTTGAAGGTTCACATTTGTAACTGAACATTTGAGTTCCCCTGTGCCCCTTTTGGTTAAAGGTTCATTTCCCAAATATCAAATAAATCAATTTCCTCATTATTCCACTGAATAGTCACTGCTGTTGCTGTGCTGTGTTAATGTGTATAAAAAGCCATATGAATTCCATTCCATTCTCATTCATATCACACAGCCATTTTTCAGACATGTACGTAGTCCAGTTTAGGACTGCATACAAATCTGGCTCAAGTCTGAGTAGAAAAGATCAGAAAAAATAGATCTGTGTCGCAATAAAGCAGAAAATCGGATTTGTTTCACTTCAACCTGGTAGTGTGAACGTAACCTATGTTTATCATATATATCAGGGCCAATAAAATGTCAAATGTTTACGAAATTTACAAAATGTAGCAGTAATGTTGCCACATGGGTTTTTTTTTTTTTGTACATATTATGCAGCAATAATGATAACCAAACTATTACCTCTTAATCATAACTAGGAAAATGTAATGTGAAATCTCTACTCTAAATCTGTGCATGGCTGTAATCGATGCCTCATGGGTATTTTATTTAACAGAGACATCCATCCTCACTCTGAACATTTCTTAACATTGGGGCATTTTGTTAGTTCTGCAGCTGATGAGCCATACAATATAAAAATATGGATTACCAATAAGTCTCAGAGATTTTGGAATATGATTTTTATAGTTGTTACGAAGGCTAAAAGTAATCTGGTGACTGCCAACAGTGATCACATTACATATAAGAGTAGCTTTTGTACACATTAAAATCACAAAGGAAAAAACACAATAAAGCCCTAGACCTTCAGTAAGGGATAAAAACACAACATGGCATGCTGTTATAGGAAAATAATCAACAATGGTACTGTTGCCTTCCTGAAGTGTTTCTCCTTTTTTGCCCATGATTATAATTAGTTATTAAAGAATGACATGTCGTACTTTTTTTGTCCATTTATAGTTACATTTAACTTTGTGGAGCGTCCATGAAACAAGGTAGTTCCTGTTATGACTTAGCAGCTATAAATAGTCGTTCTTTTTCCTCTCTTAATGAGGCAAAAATGCAGCTTAATGTGTTATAGAGAAACTGGAAAGCGCAAAGTCCTGAAGACTTTGCCATGTCAGAAAAGTTTACCTCGGACCATTACAAAGCGCTGACACTGGAGACTCCTTCCATAAATGGAAAATAAACATCTCCTCATAGAAAACATCTCCAGATAAATAATTCACACGGAGCGCTCGTCATATAAGTCATGGCATATGCTGTTACTACGGTAGAAATGATAACATATTAGAACAAACGCGTTGATATAAACTTGCGGAACTACCTTCAGAGCTGCTTGTGTGGACAATTAATCAACATCTTCTGAATCAAGAACTGAATCTGATATAGGTGAAAATTAAAGGGGTGGAAAATGAGCTGTCTGAAATACTACATACTGCGAAATCGGATAACTTTCGCTTGTGATCTTTTCTTAGTTTGTGACCTCTTTTGCAGCCCAGATATCAGTCAGGACTTGCTTATTTAGCATTCTGGTGCCACGCAGTCAGCATATGGGACAGTGGCCGAGTGAAACCTGACTGACTGGCTCTGGACTGCTGTAGCGATCTTTACAGCCTTTGTGTTGGATCTACATGCATATTGTATCCTCTCAGAGTTCCGACTTGTTAGCACCAACAGCGAAAAAAGGCAGTATTTTTATTTTAGTGTCTGTTTGGGCACCTAGCGAAAAACATTTGGTTTTTAAAGCTGCAGGCAGTGCAGCAGCCGATGCAGGAGCATTACGTCATTGTGTTGTTGCAGGCTTGAAAAAAGGGTGTGTGTGTGTGTGTGTGTGGTGCTCAGACAAAAACACCATCCGCTCCTATTCTAAACCTGGACCAGTGAATGCACAAGAGCAGACTGTGGATCAGAATAGCAAATAAAACCTGCACAAATCAGCATTTCTTCTTGCCTTTGAAACCTGGAGGAATTTTTCTTGTCTTGCTCGGCTTGTAGGTGCTTCTTCTGATCCCAGAAACCCACAAGGGGGGACTAATTAATTGGGCGAATATGCAATGCTGAAATATAATTAGCTGTTTATTAGGTAGGAATCTTATGAAAATAGTCATTGCAATGTAGAGATGCACAGGATTTTTTAAACGTGGTCACTGGAAAAAAACATCAATTCGAGGTGCTGTTCATTAAATGCCACACAGATATTTGGCAGACTCAATAACCGTGAAAAATTCTTTTTGGTTACCGTATTCTGTAACATGTCTCTTAAACTGTAGAAATAAAATGGCAGCGTTGAACAGAAATATGTTTATTTCACAGTATCTGGAGTTTAGCTCCACTTCTTGTTTCATAGATGTTCCATAACATTAAATGTAACTATAAATGGCTAAAAAGTGTATGTGTTATTCACTTTATAGTTTATCATTCTTTAAAAAAATAAATGAATAATACTTGGCAAATTGCTTAATCCTTACTCACACCACAGTGCTGTTGAATTCTCGATTCATTTTCTAAAACAGCAGCTCTGACAGTATTTCTAGCTGCATCGTAAATGATTATAGAAATGATAAATGGTTTATATTAACATACTCATTGTAATACATTAGCGTTTCCATAGCAACAGCTCAACAGCTCGGACGCTCCACATGAACCTAGACTAACAATAAATCGATATTTTAAAAAAAAAAAATATGTTGTTATTTGACAAGGAAAAATATATAATTGTTGATATGGTGAAGTTTTCTATTAGGAGATGTTTATTTAGAATTTATGGAAGGAGTCTCCAGTGCCAGAGGACTTTTCTGGTTTCTGGGTAACATGACAAGCTGTGTTTTTTTTTTTTGGTCTTATTAACTTCAAGAGACAGAAAATAACGAGCAAAAAAAGATACATTTATAGCCGCTACAACGTAAGTGATAACAGGAGTTAACTTGGTTCGTGGACGTTTCATAACATTAAATGTAACTATAAACTGTTAAAAAAAAAAAAAGCATGCTCTGTCGCTTATTAGTAAATTAAAATTTGTAATTATTGGCATCACAATATATTGTTGATGATTATTTTCCTAAAACATCATATCCCGTTGTGTTTTATTATTAATTACTTAACGACTCTTCTCCAACGTATTAGACATGTTGTTTTCCCGAACAGGACTGACTTTTTCTCAGTGAAAAATTCAAAGAGCAAATGCTGCCCAAAATAACCTTCTCATAAATGAAACACAGTGCGAGTAATGATATTTTGAAATGCACATGCCAACCCTGAATAAGGAACATCTTTATATATATATATATAAATTTTTTTTCCCCATCAAAGGTGACTGTGGTGTGTTTTGATGTTTACCAGGACAAAAGTGCTATTAATCCAGCCGCCTGAGGATTCGTTTAGCCAGCTGAAGAGTTGCGTCGCCCACACATGGCTGTAAATGAGTTCTGTTCGAACATGTTGGAATGTTGTTTTCATATCTCCAGTCCTACCTGCACGCCGACGTTGTCACTAGATGTGCGTGCGATCTCTTCCGAGAGCGTGTTGCTGCATAGACAGGAAGGACGTGCATGAGACAGAAACATCTGCTTCTCACTGTCAAGAGGAATATGATGCTGTATTTGTGCTGAACTGTGCTGATTACCTGGTCATACAGTATCTCATTAGTCTATATTTTACACCATATCGTTATTGTGAGTGCCTTAATATATCCCTGTGATTCTTTCAGGAGAAGGTTGTCTAAGCATAGGGAGTATTTTTCCGGCATTGTTTGCCCTTCTGACATAAATTTCCTTCCATTTTAAATTTACTCCACTAAAACCCAATAGAAGAACAATTCACTGAAGGGGAAAGGACGTAAAAGACACTCATTTGCTTCTGATAGTGGCTCCTTTTTATCTAACTTTTACCTGTGTATTCGCAAACCTCGTTCTTGTGAGCCAATAGAAACCCAGTGGGCGGGATTGTGGTCTCTGGTTAGTAAAAACAAAATGGCGGAGCTGCCTATTTCCATACCTTTGCCTTGATATTTTGTTTGTTTATTTTAGTTGGTTGATTTGGCTGATATTTTCCTTTTACGTCAGTATTAAAAGTGTAAAGACCCATTGTTGTACTGTACTGATGCTCAGATCTACAAATACACATAAATGTCAGTAAATATCTTTCACAACAGTTGTAGACAGTTTATGATTATGTGTAACATTATGGGTATGCATTTATGTTCAATTTCTTACAATTGTATAACGTAAGCTTATCCACTCAGTAGGTTGTTTATAAATCTAAACATATCTGTAGTATGCAGTTAAACGTCAGTTGCTGTTAGTAATGTTCGCACCTCTGTATCATAAACTGAGTTTAAAGTTTCGACAGTTATCACAGTATAAAACGTCAATATGAAATGATAATGAAATCTTTTGATGTTATTTAGAGTCTAATATTCTTACATTTAGCATGTAAAAGCTACCCTTAGTTGTTACTATTTTGATTACAGTATATATATATATATATATATATATATATATATATATTTTTTTTTTTTCAGAAAAAGTGCTGAGTGGCATGTCTTGTGCTGATATGAAAAGACAAAAAGCAGTTCATGCGATTCCCACACTGTAACCATAAGTACGCTCTTACCAATCCTAGCTAGTATCAGCTAACTAACTAGACAGTCTTGCGCTCTAGATTAAATATCAGTAATAAAGGTTGGTGTAACACTTGTGATGAGGAGGTTGTTTGACTTTGCTGTAGCGCTGGAGGCAGAAACGCTAGAGACGAGGAGCTGCTTGTGTGATAAGGTTGTGACTGCATGCGGGCAAAGTTAAACTGGAACGTCTGATTGCGTACCCAAAAATAGACAAGTTGTTATTTTTAATCAGATTGCATTGGAATTTTTTAAAAATTCAACATATAGTTGAATTCACTTTTATATTCACTAACTGGCATTAAATCCTACACTGTTTTTCTTGCTTCCCCCTCAACTAGACACCTGATTGGTCAAGAAGTTAAAAAAAAAATGCCTGGTGTTACTTGACGCTTTTCTGTAAAGTTTAACTTTTTTAATTTTGGGAACACCATTGTGACCAAAACTATTTTGTTCAGCAGTCGTAATTGAACCACATACTCATAATTGGCATTCTAACTGTAAACACACAACCTTTCATGCTTCTCATATTAGAATAATTTCTCTCGACTCGCTCTGAGGCTTTTTCATGGAGTTGCGATGTTGTGTTAGATGTGTAGTTAATGTGTAATTGGGTCACTGGTTCTTTGGCAAAAGTTTCCCGCTGTTGCAGATTTGCTTGGCTAATAAAGAGGAGAATTAGGTAATGAGGTCAGTTGATGAGACTTACAAAGGAAAAGCAGCGTTTAGCCGATTAAAGTGTTGAGGATTTAATGTGCAGCCGTTACACACCTTGTTTGACTAAAGCGAGTGGTACATGTGTGGTGTTAAAGTATATCAGTCAGTGTTACCAGAATTGCAGTTGCTATCAGTCTAAAAATGTGGTTTTGCCTGAGAAGCTTGTCTCTAGATCTAGGTCTGTATATACGATAACAAAGACCTGTGTATTCTATTTACTTTGCAAAAATGAAAGTTTTCATTTGGTATGTAGCTATGTTTAAATGCTAATGCGCTTCATGGCCATAAGACATACCTTGATACTGTAACTAGGTTGCAAATGCTACATTAACCTATACTCATTTGTTTCTGCATTTAAATAGCTAACTAGCTAGCTGTATATTAAATTATATTAGCTACTACTTTTTAGTTTAGTCAGTTAGGTTTTTTTTTTGGACAACCAAAACATAGGACTGGGCAACACACTGGAGCTTTAACTTGTGCTGAGCTGATAAATTCATGATTTCTCCACCCCTATGTAATACTGGCTTATTATTAACTAGAGTTTTGTACTATTCAATAATTTCTCTAATAAAAATATACTTGCGTTACCTACAGAAATAAAACCGAGAACTAAGAAGTGCCCAAAAAAATATCTGGACAATCAGAGAAAACTAACTATTTGATTTACACAATATGTCTAGCATTTGAATTTACAAAATAACTTTTATTGTAAGGCTAATTAAATAGCAAGTTTCAAGTCTTGCTACAGATTCTCAATCAGATTAGGGTCTGAGCTTTGAAGAACACATTCAGGTTCTTTGATTTAAACCACTTCGGTGGGCTTGTGGCAGTATGTTTAGGGTTGTTGTCCTGTTGGACGGTGAACCTTGGGTCCAGTCTCAAGTCTCTTGCAGACTGGAACGGGTTTTCTTCTAGGGTTGTCCCATATTTGGCTCCAGTCATTTTCCCCCATCCTTGCTGATGAAAAGCAACCCAAAATCATGATGCTACCACCACCATGCTTCGCTGTGGAAATGGTGTTCTCAGGGTGATGAGCAGTGTTGGGTTTTCACCAATTGTAGCACTTTGTGGCAGGTCTCATCAGACCACAGAATCTTCTTCCAAATGTTTGCTGAGACTCCAAATGAGAGTTCATGTGGGTTTTTTTTTTCTTGCCAATCTTCATTAAAGCCCGTCTTTATAGAGTGGCAAGGTAATGTTTGTCCTGTGAGGAGCTTTTCCCATCTGAGTTAATAATCGTTACTCATTACTCTATCTGTCTGACCTCGACCTTCACACTGTGTCCGACACTTTCATATGACTCTGTGACAGTTGAGTTCTTTACTCTGGATTGATGTATTGATTTCTGATCACTCTCAAGCCGTGTGTGTGTGTGTGTGTGTGTGTGTGTGCTAAGTGATTGGACCTGAAAAAAAAAAAAGACAGTCATTAGCATTTTAAAGCCTGAGCAAGAGGATGTTGCACGTGTGCACACACAGTCAGGCAGGCTATCATGTTCAAACAGAAGTAAAACTGGAAGACAGCCGAGGTTAAATCCTCTTAGCCTCTCAGTCTCGTGATTCAGGCTTTGCAGAGGCTCCTGGTAACAGGATTGTGGTTTTTTTCACTGATAACCGAGGAGGCAAACAGGAAATAATGAGGTGGATCCTGTAAACATGTCAGATGGTGCGTGTATGTAGGGGGGTATTAGGTGGAAAGGAGCATTGGGCATGAACTACAGGCCAAAAGACATTTTCTCGGTTGATTTTGATTATGTTTTGGATCATTTTGTGGGTGATTTGTAAAACAGAGATACATTTTCTTCCCATTCAAAAACATAAGGTTGTGAACTTTTCCACTAAAATGTTCATTTTTAATAGTGATATGGGTTATAATTTGTAACTGTTTCTTACATGTGAACCTGTGATTCACTATAAGTAGCAGATACAGTACAGACTAATAATGTGCTAGTGAGACTGAGATAGAGAGAGAATAAGAGAGAAAGACACACACAGACTGTGTGTGTGTGTGTGTGTGTGTGTGTGTGTGAGAGAGAGAGAGAGAGAGAGAGAGAGAGAGAGAGAGAGAGAGACATATGAATACCCAGCCTGCAAGTTGTTTACTTTGTTTGGTCACTCTGGGGGAAAAAAAAGAAAAGAAAGAGGGAGAATGGAGTGCTGGGCTGAGCAGACTGAGAGCAGCAGAATCTCACACTGCTGTGTTACATTGCGTTGTGTGTTAATGTGTGTTATGTTTGTCATGTGTTCCCAGGCACCACTGCCTCTCTCTCTCTCTCTTCCTCTTCCTTGTCGTCATGTTGTAGAATGCGCATAATGCTGTATTTTTGGATCACAAGACGCTGTGAGCTTAAACTGTCTCTCTTCCGTTTTCTTAGTGGCTATGTTTAAATGAATCTGAATGAAGTAATTCCGATTACAGACTCCAAATAAAGGGTTTCAAATAAAGAAATGTAACCCAATATGAATATATTGTTGCAGAATGAACAGATAATGTGTTCTAAACAGATGCAGATACAAACATGACACTATGCACTGTTTTTTTGTGTTTTGTTTTTTTTTTTAGAAAGCTTGTTGGAAAGGTTCTTGAGGCATCTGGTTGAGTATAGAAGCATGCAACAAAAGGATGCAACCAAAAAAAAAAAGTCGAGTGAGCACGGTTTTTGCTTTCATTCTGTTGTGAGCAAACCGATATGATATGATCTGAGGTTTGTGGGACAAACAAAGACCACATTCATTAACATGACCATACAGCATTCTTTCATTCATCCTTAGTAACTGCCTGATCAGAGTCATGGTTCAAATTAGGTTATTGGTTTGTTTATATTTTTGGAAATACACTATATGGCCAAAGGTTTGTGGACATCACGCTGATATGTTGGCCTTCCCCAAACTGTTGCCACAAAATTAGAAGCACAGAATTGCATTGGATGTCTTTGTATGCTGTAGGATTACAATTTTTCTTCACTGTAACAAAGGAGCTCAAACCTGTTCCATCATGACAAACGGCTTGCCTAGGTTGGTGTGCCTGTTCAGTGCCTGACCTCACTAATGCTGTTGTGGCTGAATGGGCAAATCCTCATAGCCCTGCTCCAAAATCTAGTGGAATGTCTTCCCAGAAGAGTGGAGGTTATTAGAACAGCAAAGGAATGGGATGTTCAACAAACACATAAGGATGTGATGGTCAGGTGTCTACTAACTTTTGGCCATATAGTGTACAACCAACTAAATTTATTAGAAAAATATCACATCCAGGTACGAACAAAAATAATAACTGTGTGAGCAGAATTTTAAAAAAAAAAAAAAGTCCCATCTCTAGTTGAGTCCAATTATGAACTGGAGTGATGTAGCTGAGGCTGAGGATCTGTCAGAGACAGAATTCACACACCATTCTGATGGTTCAGGGAGTGTGTTCAGCTTTTTTATGTTGTGTTTAAATTGAGTTTAAAATGATTTCTCTCTCAGCAAGAAGTCATCCAAATGTCATTATTGAACGGGCAGAGAGAGGAAGAGTTTGGAACTGCAATAAAGTTACTCAACATTTGATATTAGCCCTGACATTCAGGAGCAAGTAATTGCACACATTATCCATCATTAAAGCAGATAACCAGTCTTCTAATGTTACCAACCACTGTCATTTTTTTTTTATTCACATGTATGTTCTGCATCCTTGAATGTCAATATCAAACACTGAGCCACTCTGCTGGGGTTAACTCACATGATTTGTGTTAAAGTCTGTAATATGAACTGTGTTTTCTCACAGGGTTGTTTTTTTTTCGGGAGCCCATCATGTCTCGAATGCACATGCACAGAACGCACGCAGTGAGATTCCGATAGTGGAAGTAATCCTCCACAAAGGTTTACACAATTATTATTCTTCTATTTCACAGATTATTAAAAAGACTACCCACTTTGTTTGTGAAAGAAATTTCACTCAGATTGGCCTTAATTGGTTTCCTCCATTGCAGCTGAGGTGTAAACATGAATGGTTTTTATTCTGATTGAGCTAAGAGTCAGATTATTAAAAGGATTATTAGGTTGCATGTAAAGGTGGCTTGTGCATGCTTGAAATAACTAAACCAAATGAGAAATATTCAGCTGTATTAAACAGGGCATTGTTTCTGATGGGCTATAGAGTATTTTTTTTCTGAATTACTGACTCACTGACTGACTCTCTGACTGACTGACTCACTGACACATTGACTCACTTACTGACCGACTCACTGACCAACTCAGTCACTCACTGTCTGACTGACCAACTCACTGTCTGACTGACTTACTGATTGACTCACGGACCAATACATTGACTGACTGACTCACTGACCAACTGACACACTGACTGAAACACTGACCAATACATTGACTGACTGACTCACTGTCTGACACACTGACTGTCTCACTGGCTCACTGACTGACTCAATGACCAATACATTGACTGACTGACTCACTGACTGACTCACTGTCCAATACATTGACTGACTGAAACACAATCTGACTCACTGACCAACTGACTGACTGTCTGACACACTGACTGTCTCACTTGCTCACTGACTGACTCACTGACTGACTCACTGTCCAGTACATTGACTGACTGACTCACTGACTGACTCACTGACCAATACATTGACTGACTGACTCATTGACTCACAGGCAGACTCACTGACTCACAGGCAGACTCACTGATCAACTCACTGACTCTTTCTCTTTCTCACTCTCTCTCCACTCTGCTCACAATTCTGTGTTAATTCCTCTTCCTGGCATAAACTCTGAATCTTGTGCTTTGGCTGAGTTTTTATGGCCAACTGAGGCTCACATTCAGCAGCGGGCCAGTGTGCTGACCTTATTTCTGTGTGTGTGTGTGTGTGTGTGTGTGATTGGTGAGCTAAAGCTCTCACTCAGTCAAAGTAGAATGCTCAGGGGAACCTAGTCTCTCTTAGGAAGACTGAGCCTTCTGTACACTTTTACTGTTTATTTTGGGACCGTTTCTGTTTTTGCGTGGACAAAAAGAAATGGAGGCTAGGTCGAGCTGTAGCAACAGCATGTGATATATGTTTGCGTGATACTACCTCATTTTATCTTATCTGGGGAAAAAAAAATTGGCATGAGGTGCACTTATAACACAAGCTAAAACTTCAATTCAATTCAGTTTTATTTGTATAGCGCTTTTAACAATGGACATTGTCACAAAGCAGCTTTACAGAAAAAAATGGATTCAAAAATTATATTGTAAATATGTGAATTTATCCTAATGAGCAAGCCAGTGGCGACGGTGGCGAGGAAAAACTCCCTGAGACGATATGAGGAAGAAACCTTGAGAGAAACCAGGCTCAAAAGGGAACCCATCGTCATCTGGGTGCAACGGATGGTGCGATTATAAATAAATCCCTTCTATTATTGTGTACTACATGGACAAATAGTGCAAATGAATCAAGAGTGTTTAGTGTTTGTCCACGATAGCCGAGATGCTACCGAGATTTAGCACATTAGGCGCTTAGGAGACATTTTTTCACAGTTTAGTCATCATTTTGTCATTGAGAATCGCCTTTTAGGGAGTTTTGTGAGCATCAATACAAATAAATACAAACCAGCTGTGCCATGAATTTGCTTGGTAAGTTTATGAGCTCCACATATGCATTGACTACAGATAATATGGTATAAGACGTGGAAATACTATGTATTTAGTGTTTTGCTACATGTTTTCCTGTACCTGTTTTCCATTGCTGTGCTTCAGATTTTCTAAAAACAGCAATGCGGTTCATAATTCAGAAAATAAGTAAATCCATACCACAATATCTACAGTCAAATCCAGAATTATTGGCACCTTTGGTAAAGATGAGTGCGCTGAAGTGGAGATTCCACAAGAAAAGAAACAGGACCCTTGAGGACATGGAGAGATTGTGTATTGAGGAGTGCTCTCAGATCCCTTCATGTCATTATTATAGCATTATATAAGGAGAGGATGCACAAAGCACTAACTGTAGTGGTGCCCATTATTGTGACATGATAACTGTTTTGTTAAAAATGTATTTTTTTTCTTAGAATACAGTTAATGTGTTCTTGTAAGGATTAAGTTAATCAAACACAAACACATTTTTAACCCATCTCTGCCAATGTATATATCATTGTATTGTTTATCCCTAGTGTTAGTTCTGTGTTAACAGTGTTAATAAAAGCACAAGTTTCAGTATTGGGCACCAACCGGCAGGAAGTACCACGTCTCATCAGTGTTACTTACGCTACAGAATCAGCGCCTTGGCAGTATTTACAGCATAGTGCAGTGTTATAGAAACACCCTAGCTCTGTAGCACTCATAAATGAGAAACAGGTTGTGGGGAAAAAAAAGTCTCGTTTCTCATTTCTCCATTTGTTGTTGGCCAAAGATTAACCACATGCAAATGAGAATATTCTCAATTTTATTGTGTTACATGTTTTTTTTTTTTTTTAAACCACTGATTAAATGCGGTATGTTTATGATGAAGCAAAGAGGAAAAATTCATTCTGCTAAGTTGCACTTCAGATTTCAGAAACTGTTTATTGTATTTTATCTGAGGGTTAGATCGCAGCGCAGTTTTATTATCTCACTGTTTAAACCAGGAATTCAGGTCAACGCTGATTACCAGGTTTAGTAGGTATGTTTAAGCAAACTGTACTGGAGTCAAACTGAAAATTCTTTTGTATTTTTTAAATTTTTTTTTTACCATTTTGACCAACATTTTTATGTTGAGACCTCACATAAATTGTCCTACAGTTTGATATTAAGCATATCAGATCAATTATATATATATATTTCTATATCAAGTATATTAATGCGTTTATTCTAATAGGGGTTGTAATGATGCATCGCAAAATGTGAATATGTGCTTTGTAGAAATTTCCAATTCACATCATGGAAATCAGAATTCTATTAATTATGCATCGCATGCAGTTGCATTGTTTGAACACCAGAGGTCCCAAACTGCGCAGCCCATAGAGTTGAAATATATAGAGAGTACGCTGGTCACATGATCGCATTCTTTTATGGAGAATGGCCTGCACCATTACCGGGAATCATCTGCATTTGGAAAGTGACTGCTCCGGATCACAGCAACAACGCTTTATGGGTTATATGGTTACACAACCACGTTATAACCTTTAAAAAGAGCTCTTCAGTAGCGACACCAGCCCTGCACCGCTGCGACCTGTGGTGCGATAGTTGGGCACTTCAGCTGACCTATTTATAAATTTATACATTGATTTTTTTTATTTTTAAAATATCAAGAACATGTAGTACATTTTGTTTACAACATTAAACCTCTGTTCAGAGCCGTTTTTGATTTATTTAATTTTATACAGATGAAAATGCACAAATACATGTTTTGCATTGTTTATGATTCAGAAATAAAAAAAAAAAAGCAGTATTTCCAGTCATCATTTTTCTTCATTATAATTTAAAATTTAAAAATATTCTGAGAATCGTATCGAATCGTGACCAGCGTGAATCGTTACACCCCTGCAATCTAATAAGTTATCGTTTCCATAGTAACAGCTATAATCCTATATCCTATCCTTATAAGCCTAATAATAAGTGGATTTTTATTTATTATTATTGTTTTTAAGAATGCTGTTATTTTGCAAAGAAAAAAAAATGCTGTCTATAAGCTTTTCTTCACAGGAAAGTCTGTGTTTTAAGGTTTCTCAGTAACGTGACCAAGCTGCATTTTTATTAAAATGTATTAAAAAAGAGAAAATGAAGAGGCTGGTGAGGGAACAACTGTTTATAGCTGCTATAATGACGTTTAAATCATAACAGGAAGTAACTTGTTTCATGGCCAAACATTATGTGTAATTATAAGCATAAAAAGTATGATGTCTTGTTCGTTATTAATAGATATAAATTGTAATTGTTGGTAAATTGCTGTTGTATAAGAGGAATAAAAGACTTCAGGACGTGAAACGGAAAATAATCACCTTTGGGCTGTAACAGTAACTTTGCGTCATCACACAACCCCATCGTATGCAAGTCATCTTTTTTTTTTTTTTTTTTTACTTATAACACCCACTTCAGGTTCTTCAGGGCAACTCATTTAGAAAAAGAAGGTGTTTAATATCAGTCCCTTCTTGGACAGTTGAATTAAACATGTTTAGAATAGTTACAAAATACAATATAACGTATATCACTTCATATACCATTAACAGTACCCTAATGCAGAACATGTGCAGCATATTGGGCCGAGTATTTCTACTGGATTTGTCCTACTGTAATTTCATTTAACCGGATCATGCCTGAAAATATTTGTTGATTTTTAAAAAAAAAAATGTGACAGTGTGCAGATTTGTCTGTGTATGAATAACTTTGCTGTGGGTGGAAATTTTAGGCCGAGGGCTTTAAATAAATCTCTCAGTGCCGGATTTGTGCAAGATCTCCCGTAGCTAAAACATTACAGTCTTTATTAGCAGATAGAGGAATGGGTTCAGGATGAGTTCATTGCACCACGCTAGTGAACCAACACCTTGGCAGCACTGTAAGAACCTCAGAAAAGAAAGACGAGGCAGGAAAAGCCAAGGCATTTGTTCGCTTTTGAGCAGTTCTGTAACAATCACGCTGTAGAAAATAGCTGTTTGCTCAGGCAGTACAGACATTTCTGTCTGAACAGGTCTGCAGATAACAACACTGTTTGTGGACCAGATGGTTATCAGGGTTTTACGATATCATGATGTTGATAAACAGTTTAAAGACAATCAAACTTTATTGATCTTAATGACCTTTTTTTTTTTCTTTGTTGTGTTACACAACAGTACCATATTAGCTATTTTGGAGGTAAACTATTTAAACTTTAGCTATAGGCAAAAATATATTGCTACACATATTATATAACGAATAAAACACTTGAGGGAGTGCTGTTGTAGGAAAATAAGCAACAACAGGGTGTTGTGTTGCGGCCTGGCATAAAGCGTGGTTAATGTTACCACCACAATTAAAGTTGTTTAATTTCCTATCCCTCTTATACTACAGCATTTTGCCAGCACTAATGATTTTTTTTATTTATTAAAGAACGAGACATTGTATTTTTTGAATCTGTTTCTAGTTACATTTAATGTTATGAAACGTCCATGACACAAGTTAGTTCCTGTTATCACTTACATTATAGCAGCTATAAACAGTCGTTCCCTCATCAGTTTCTCTTTTACCAAGAACCTGCAATGCCCCCCATCTTGAAGACTTTCCTGAATCAGAAAATGTAAAGGAACCGTTTTATCTGCTAGAAAGCGCTGACACTGGAGCCTCCTTCTAAAAACGCTACATAAACATCTCCTCTTCATTTACCAGCAATCACACACATTTATTAATCCATGTACAGTATGTGGAGCATCTGCCATACGAGTCCATGTATAAGTTGTTACTATAGAAACGATAATGTATTAGAACTTGCGCATTGATGTAAACCTGTGAGTTGCCTTGCAGCCGGAACTACTTTCAGAGCTGCTGTTTTAGAAGATAAATCAACACCTTCTGACCAATCAGTGTTTTCATTGGTCGCAAACTCAAAACACTGTTCTTGGCCTTAAAGAAACCAAATAAACCTTGACTCAGCATTGTCTTGGGTCATCATGTTAATCCAGTCCTCCTCTCCTTCTCTCTCTTTCTTCCCACAGATCATGTGTAAAGCCAAAGCGAAATATTCCCCGGAACTCAGCAAATACAAGTAAGTACTACATTTAAAATGACCTGGCTGACTTACGAAACCTTCACAAACAAGTCACAGTGGCCTTTGTCTTATGTTAGTCCCAGTGAAGGATGAATCGCATTGTTTTGTATTGAATTATTAATAATAGACTGAGATCGAGATGAAGAGATAATGCCTACAAAACAAATAGTGCAGTCTGACAGATTACAGAACGAAACAAAAACAGATGGTTGATACAGACGGAGAACACACCACGAGACTGTAGACTGACTGGCGCCTGGATGGAAACTAACAAATAGACCAATTAGGTGTACAAGTATAGCTATGGTGTTTCACATTCATTTGAATTTGATTTTCCTGTCATGATAAGTAAGTTAATGATATTGCAAGAATGCAGTTGAAACAAAAATAATGCTTGTTTTAAAATATTTTCACATTGGCAGCACTTTTAATAGATATTAACATAAATCATGTTAAAACCATCCACCATGTTTTTCGAACTTGAAGGTCTTCAACCTTCATCTTAAAGGACACCTGAAAGGACAGCTGCTTTATATCTCAGGCATGCTGGTTGGTTGGTTGCAGGTGTCAATCAAATGTTTTCTTCCTATGAAGGTAGGAAGTTCTTGGCCATGTTTATTGGGGAAAAATAGTGGCTTGGCACTTCAGGATTCCAAATCCTATCTAGGCAGCCTTCTACTTAGTGGAATTTTGCTTTGGCTCACTACTACTAGATAAATGAATCACTTCTTTCCTGAGCTGCTTGCAAAGTCAGACAAGGGAAAAGGGGATAGTGATGATACAGTCGACTCCAGAATTATTGACAGACGCTGAAAGTTTTAGTTTGTAACAGCAAGTAGGACAAACAAGAGCTTTGATCATGTGTTTGCAGTCCAGAGAAACCCTATGTACTGTCTGTGAGTTAGGGTTAAGGTAGTCATTGTTTTTGTACACATTTCTGGCCACAACCTTCAGATTGTCCAGACTTGTATGTACAAAAGACAAGATAATAAACATAGCTAGCTAAAAAGAAGGTACACATGCTGCTTTGACAGATTACATTATTTGGTTAATTTTAATAATAGGACCAAGTGTTGACAATAAGAATGTTGTAAGTGTTGAAAACTGTTATATCATAAAGCTGACTACTGATACATGACTGGTCAGCAAATGTGCTGAAGCACATTTCTGACAACATTTCTTAGCAACAATTCTATAGATTGTGTTAGCAGTATCATTGGTGTATGCTCTGCACTGGTGAAGGAGTATAAGTTGTTTTATGACCCGGTCTCTGCGCAGGACGCCCCTGAAGTTGGCCTTCTTGTTCATCAGCGTCTTCTTCCTGGTGGTGAATGTTACATGCTCTCTGATGGTGCTGACCCAGAAAAACATGGAAGCTAGCAATGCAAAACACATAGTTCTGGCTCGCGTGCTAATCAACGACAGCCTCTTTGTGCTATGCGCCATTTCACTCGCCACCTGCATCTGCAAACTAGCCAAGATGTCCTCTGCAAACGTTTATCTGGAGTCGAAGGTAAGATGATGGGAAAGGAAATTTGAAACAAAGTCCTCTCGTCAGGGTGCTAATTTCTTTATATAAGTATTAGCATGACAGAACTGTTAGTTCCAGATTATATCCATGAAAATAACTATTGTAGTGAATTCCTGGGATAAAATGCTACTGAATATACTCAGAATTATCCTGTAATAGTGAGCTGTTATAATTTTGGTGTCTGAAGTTTGCGCTGGAGCTACGAGAAGGTAGCTAACAAGTAAGAGGAGAATATAACAGTTTCGCATAGTTCAGCACCAAGGTAAGAGGAATGGCCTAAAGTTTGAATAGTTTCAAATTTATTTGTATATTTACTTTTTAATATATGTATAAAGACATTCTTTGGTTTTTTACGTAACTGTTTATGTACAAATGATGTCACTGAACTCAATAAAATAGAAAAAGAATACAAGAGAATTCCAAAGACATACACACACCAAATATTAGCTGCTTGACTAATGGTCGTAGTGCATTTTTCTGCTTCAGGGGACATCAGTGTGTCAGGCCACAGCCACCGGAGCAGCTGTTGTCCTGCTCTACACTTCGAGAGCGTGTTATAATCTCGCCGTAGTGGCCATATCTCCCAAAGACCGGGCCACTCCATTCAGCTACGGCTGGTACAGCTTCTCCGACCAGGTACCGTCTCCAGCAATTTCTTCTCTTGCTGAGCAAAGCCTATTCCTATTGGGCAGACCCTTCTGCCGTTTGAGCAGAAACATCCCATAAACCGCACAGATTGTGGCTGCTTTGCCCCTGCCTTTGTCAACAAGATTTATTTTGACCCTGACCAGGATAAAGCAGTTTCTGAAGACGAATAAATACACATCATTTTATTAATAATGAACAAGAGTCAACCAACAGCAGCTGGGCTAAAACAAACCCAAATACTAGCAAGGAGTGAAAATAGTTCCCAGACTACATAACTGATTTGCTAGCACTGACCAAGGTAATTTGTTCAAGGTTGTATTGTTATGTATATTATAACAATCTCTTCTTCACCTTAATGGTGATTAATATGAGCAATGCTGATGGAAAAGAGCACGCAAAGCCCTTCTCATGCTTAACAGTCATCCTGATGGCTGCTTTGCATGTAAAATAAAAGATAGAGGGAATGGAAAAGCCAATACCATCATATTTTTCTTAACACTTTTGTTTCCTTAGCCCAAAAATCCCAGAAAATTGCCCGTAGGTGTGAATGAAGGTGTGAATGTGTGTTGGCATTTCCCCACACATAGGTGATACTTGGGCAGGGTGCCTAGTTATATATTTGGGCATGCCTGCCCAAATATTTTTTATCGAACTAAAAATGAAAACAGCATCTTGTTTTGTTAGATGTCGCGTTTCCAAATTGGCAGTGACATTAATGCAGCAGGGAGAGAGAGAAAGCGAGAGAGAGAGATCAAGGGAGTTAACTGTAGACAGAGCAGTTAAATATAGACAGTTTAGAAGGTTTTTTCTTCTTTTCCAAATGGCAAGGCTAAAATTTGGTGTTGTCCTGATCGGTTTGGCTGAAATATTCCAGACTAGCCTGCAGTTCATGGTCCAGACAGGAGTGGAGTTTATGGTTGCCACGTCATACTTTTCTCAGAACCCTTGAGTGTCTGTCAGTTCGCATAATCGTCATTAATGTGTCCCTTTTTTTTCTTTTTTTTTTTGTCTCATCTGTTTCGGTCATTCCAGTTTCAAAGTATTTTGTTCTGTTTAAAATATATTTATATTTCAGGTTTTTTCAAGAGTCACAAAAAAAGCAATAATTACGCATCTCCATAGAAACGGGAAAAAAAAAAAAAAAAAACGTTTCCCAGCCATCCCAAAAGCATTACCATCCTCAGATGTCAGGCAAAAAACACCCCACATTCTTCACAGAATAAATAACTAGGTCACTTCCTAGGTGTATACAGTATGTCTGTATTAAAAGCACAGTATTTCTTGAAAAAGGTGGTGTCCAAATTTTCAAAAACGTTTTCCTACTGAATATTTTCCTATTCCAATAAGTTACAGAGAGGATCTCTGTTTCAGACTTTGATTCAAAATAATCAGTGAACCAGACGTAGTAATTTATCAAGAGGATTGTGAGGCATAGAAGATAATATGGAGATAATGAAGACCCTGAAAAAAGGCCTAGAAAGATTTTTTAAAATATATATATATATATATATATATCGATTTATGTATTGGTACTAATTTCTTGGCTTGTGAACATTCAAAAATATTAACATTTATGAAAGCCATGCCTCAGAGTTGTCTAATCTTAGCCTTAGGCAATGGTAAGATTCACTTTGGAATATTTTTGGTATGCTAAATACATACAGTATACAAAAATCTTGGGCATACTGTGAAATATACTGTAACACTGGAATTGCAACACTTATTTACAACACCTTTTATTTGAAAAGGTAATATTATAGATATTTTAATCCTAATTTGCACTATCATTTTATTTAATATTTTCTTATGTTTAGTGTCTTGCGATATTTTGTCTCATTTATATTAGATCCATGTAGTCTCTGATTGAGCTCTGTGTGTGTGCTATGTGTGTGTGTGTGTGTGTGTGTGCGTGCACTCTTGCAGGCTGATGTAGAGAAGATAAGCGGGAAAGCCTACATGGTGTTTGGGATTGTCCTGTTTTTCTGGGAGTTTGTCCCCACCACCCTCCTCGTGGTGTTTTTCAGAGTTCAGCGGCCCAATCAGAACCTGGTGAGATGTCCAGTTCCTCTCATTCTGACCCTAACTGACCCTTGTGCTGCCCGGTGTTTCCTCCATGATGAATCACACCAAGCCGCTGCTTTAGGCTCCACAGGAGAGCGTCAGTCCTGTCAGACAGAATTAATGAGTCACATCAGTCTTGAGTCAGTCAAGGGGAAAAATCCACTGAGACGCACTATTGAGCAGATGTTTGTGTTTGTTTTCTCAGGCACCAGGCGGCATGATCCACAGCCACAGTTTCAACTCCAGGGCGTATTTCTTTGACAATCCAAGGCGCTATGATAGTGATGATGACCTCTCCAGAAGCACCAGCTCCAGGGGTGAAAGGGGAAGGTTTGTGTGCACACAGTGATTGTAGAAAACATGAAATGATAAATGAGTAACATTCATTTATCTGCCTGCTAGGTTCTGTACAAAGTAGCAGACGACTGGTCATTTTCTATGTAGCGTATGTACATGGCACAATTTTTTTTAACAATCTTGTTAAAAAGTAACTGAAGTTAGCAGGCATCAAGTAAAAATGACCTAAAACGGATTAAAAAAAAAATTACTGCTGGAAAATATTTGCATTGTGTAAAGTTATTCACTAACATTTTAGGTCTAAAACAATTATAGAACTTTTTTAAAACTTTGATGTTCAAAATTATTGAAAATTTAGATTTATATATATTTTAGCAAATAAAGTCTTTTTGCATTTTGTCTTATAATGCTAATAATGTTTGTTACAGTCTTGATTGGACTTGATTAGACCTTTTTGTGTAGAAAGTTTAGACAGAAATGGCCAAGACATGCTGCAGGATAATGGTGTATATAACATTAGAGTAGTTTGGAGGTGATTAAAGGGTTAACTGTATTTTGGCTACTATTGTTTCTTTTGTTTCAGAAAAAAAAAACCAAAATTTAAAAAATGCTATACAGTGCTATGATCATGCTAGGAAACGGTTTCAGTAGCCCTTTCCTTACTTGTGATAGCTTTGTTGATTAATGTTAATAATCAGACGATGAATGTCATGTAATTTTGCTTCCTGTAATTTTCGCTAGTTAGCAAGTTTGGGTTTTTTTTTGCAATTACAAGCAACAAGCAACATTTAGAAAATCCCTATTCCAAAGTCAAGCACTATTTAACACAGCCCTGCTCTCTTATTTTTCTTTTGCCTCATGCTTCCAGGCGTCATGACCCTGGAGCGTTAAACATGGAGAAAATTCATAATCACAATCACAGCCATGAAACTAGTGAACGCCATTCCGTGTTGCATTGCATTTCACTTTCATCAGTGTGTTGCAGTAGTGCCACACTGAAATGCAATCACTGCCAAAGCAAAAAGCGTCTTTCTCCATGAGCCATCGTCATCCGTGTAAAGGAACGTCCTTCATAGTTTTCCTGGTGTATCAGTCTCCATTGATATATTGGTCAAACTCTAATTTCCTCCAACTAACACACCTAGTCTGAATTAGTTGTAAAGAGCTTAGAAATTCGCAGATCAGGGTCAAATCAGAAACAACGACGTCCTTGTAAAACATAACTTTTTTTCCTCTTGTCCTTCTCCTTCCCGCAGTAGTACGATGTCTTCGACGTCTCAGCTAGGTGCAAGTTGGTATGGTTCCATCCAGAAGACAGGCAGCTTCACGTTCACCGCACCCCATACCTCCACCGCTCCACTTCTCCTCTCCTATGGGAGCATCCAGACCAGCCAGCACCACAACTACTACTCCACCCCACAGGACTACTACTCCACCCCTCAGACTCACTACATCACGCCACAGAACTGATCGACCAGCCTGGAGTTTTAAATCAGTCAGGCACAGACAAGACCGCTTTATGGACCGTATATGGACTGTTGCAGGAGATATGTATGGTAAACCTCTCTGTATTTTCAAATATTCACCGTTTCAAAAAGGGACCAGATAGAAATGAGGTGGTAGGAAGGTTAGCTGGTGCTGCTTCTGCTTCTGCTCACAGTACTCCTAGTTCAGTATTGCTACTTCTGCACGGATTCAAATAATATGTGGACCAATCATAATCCTTCTAAAGAGACTCGCACAATTCCCAAGTCTCCATGGGTTCAGCATGGTGATTTCCTAAAATTCCTCTGCACACTGGTGATATGGTTGACATGACAAGACACCTTAAAAACTTTCAGAACCTGCTCATGGTACTGAGAACTTCAGTGCACTCAGAGACCCAGGTGTGAAAGTGTTTTCCTGGATGGCATGAAGGAAGAATCAACTGTGACCAATTAGCAAAGACGTTAAAGATGGTAAAGATGCTTGCTTAGTGCCGAAACAGACATGAGGAAAACCCCAAATGAAGATTCAGATGGATTGAATGTTCTTGGAAAGGTCTATTTTTATGAAGTGTGAATGAGTGTATAAGTGTATATGTGATGCAGAATTAATGGTACTAACATCTCACTACTAAGCGTATTATTCAAGCATATGGGTGCCATTATATATTTTCTTTAGGGACGCACCAATCCGATACCAAGTATCACTGATGGACTGATGCTGGTGTGAAGCACTTGCTTTGTATTAGGTCATTTTTGGTAATATTTTACTTAACATTGCTGAGTCATCTTGCATAGGGCTACGTAAGACCTCCATGAGCCCTTCGCGACAGACGCTAGGTTTCCTCAAGACGGCTTTTGACAATTTGTCGTAACATCTTCTCAAATTCTGAAGTCATATAATGGTGATAATGTGTTATAGCAAGTGAGGCTAATTGGGAAAAACAAAGCCAGCCAGAACACATCATAATACAACCTTATATCAACAAGCTACACTTACCGGCCATTTTAACAGGAACACATTCAGGTACCCTTGCTCGTTCATGCAATTATCCAATCACGTGGCAGCAGCGCAACTCAGCTGTCAGTTTCGCTGAACCCACTGTAGCGATAGCTTCTTGTTCTTGGCTGACAGGAGTGGAACTCAATATGGTCTTCTTCTGTTGTAGCCCGTTCGCTTCAAGGTTCAACATGTTGTGATTCTGTGATGCTTTTCTGCTCACCATGGTTGTAAGGAGTGGTTATTTGAGTTACCGTAGCCTTCCTGTCAGCTTGAACCAGTCTGTCCATTCACTTCTGAGCTCTCTCATTGACAAGGCATTTCTGCCCTCAGAACTGCCGCCAGAACTGGATTTTTTTTTTTTTTATAGTTCATACACCCACTTAATAAAATATAGAGACTGCTGTTTATGAGAATCTCAGGAAATCAGCAGTATCTGAAGTATCTCAAAGCAGTCTGGCACCAAGATCACATTTTCTCTCCATTCTGATGTTTGATGTGAACATTAACGGAATCTCTTGACCTGTATCTGCATTATTTTATGCATTGCATTGCTGGTGCTTGATTGGCTGATAATTGCCGGATAATTTGCATGACAGGCTTATGTGTTATGTAGCGTGTTATGTGACGTGAATGTTGACTGACAACACAGAGGACACAAATTTGTCTTAAAGCACATCATGAACTGAAACACTGTTACAATGTTCTCAACCAAAGCAGCAGCTTTTTTCTTTTTTTAACATGAAAAACGTCATTATATGGATCACGCTTTGGTGTCAGCTGATAATCAGGGTTCTGATATTAGTGTTGTAAAAAAAATGGGTTGGTGCATCCCTAAATTTTTTTTTGTTGCGTAAATATGTACATATGTGATTTCACAGGCATCATGCCATAATTCCTTGTTCACTTTTTAATCATGATCACAGGCTTCCCAGCGGACTGAGCACAAGCTATTAGCACACACATGTGTAGAGACTGACAGAGTTCTTTCACTGACGGTTAATGTGATTGACCCAAAAGTTTTTGCCTCACAGTAATGAGGAAAGGCTGCGTCTTATCAGTCACAGCTTGTGTCCAGAGTTTGCTTCTTTATTTTTACAGTGGAGCTACATAGCTAATGTAGATAACAAGTACTAGAAGTGTTTCACATGAAATCTTTTTCATAAATGTTACTAGCTTTCTGGTGTAGCTCCACCATTCAGCTTTGGGAGGCGGGGCCTAGGGATGTTTTATTTTTTTTTTTTTTTGCATAATTAGTATAATTAGCATAATTTGTTAGTACAATACTAGATCAGACATGCTCACTCTTTAAAGTGAAGTGATGACGGGGTGCGAAGTTGATTATTTTCCCTCCAACAGAATGTCCTGAAGTCTTTTATTCCTCTTGTATCACAGCAATTTGCTAACGATTATTTAGCATATTACGATTAAGTAGCATATTACGATTCCCAAAAATGTTAAAGCACAAAGTCCTCTGTCTTGAAGACTTTCCTGTGGAGGAAAACGTATTCACTGACACTGCAGACTCCTTCCATAAATGTTAATCAAACACCTCAATGAATATACATTTTTCTTTGTTAAATGACTAGACGTTTTTAATCTTTGTTATTAGTTTTACATTACGTCCAGCTTACACACTCACGTAAATTAGCCGTTACTATAGAAACCGTAACATATTACAATGAGCAATGATATTAACGTGATTTGCCTTGTAGCCGGAACTACTGTCAGAGCTGCTATTATAGAAAACTGATCAACACCTTCTCACCACACAAATTCAAGGATTCGACAATGTTGTGGTACAAAACATTATAACATTCAGCTACACAGTAATTTAGGTAGTATTTTAGACCCGTCTTTGTTAGCTCCATTAGCCTTATAGCATCAGTGCAAAACTAAAGAAGCAGATGTTGCACACTATGTTTTTATGACTGATTACAATTTAGATAATGGGAAAATAGTGAACATTTGATAAATCTGATTAATTTCTATCCCTTATATTTTGTTTGACTTGAATTGTTTTTATGTGTTTGGGCACAAATATCAACAATCAGTGAGTAAAAGCAATCATGATTGTATTAATCATCTCTTTTTTTCCCCTCCGTGATGGTATCCTCCACAGCACTGCACATATGATGGAGGTCCCAGTCTTGGCTTTTACGGATGTTTCATGTTTTTAATTATTACGTTGGCTTCTGCAGGGTTTGTGTGTTCGATTTAGCTGTAAGTCTTCAGAGTTGTGTTGCATCTGTGCGAAAAGCTTTTTTTTTTTTTTTTTAAAACCCACAACACACATGAAAGGATGCAGCTACAATCACCTAGAGATGTTGCACAGGAACGCTATTCTGTTTTGTATGGTTTACATGTTTGCGTAACTGGTCCATTTATGGCTCGGTAACACTGACCATATCTGCTCTTTTCTGTTAGAAATTCTAAGAAGACTTTATCATTTCTTTTAAATGTTTTATTCATGTTCGATGAATGTAATACCTTTATTCATTTTCATAGTTTCAAATGTGAGCACTACCAAGAAAAAAAAAAATCAAATAAAACCTTACTGCACTGTTTTTGAAAATGTCTGTTTTCACTGGAAAAACGCTGAAAAACGTTTTACGTGAGAGTACGCTGCTACGAGTTATCACTCAAATACAAAAAACAAAACAAACAAACAAAAAAAAAAACACACTCCTGTATTTGGCTATATTTGCTCCATCCATTCTACATTCACTTTTGACAAGAAGCACAAGTTTTGCGGATAAAAAAAAAGCATCCGCATAGTATGATGCTACCACCACCATATTTCACTGTGTTGGTGTGTTATGGTGTTAACTGAGGTTTACACCACACATAGCACTTTAAAACTTGGCCAAATACAGTATCTCGATCTTGATCTCATCACCACCCAAGAAAAACCCAAAAAAACACCTCACGTGGTCACAATTGTGCATTCATGTGGCTGCTCTTGGGCAATGATTTCTTTCTAGCCACCCTCCCATAATGTAAAATGTGTTTTTTTGTGTTATGCATAAAAATATAACCATTGTCCCATTGTGGCATTTAGCAAAATACTTTTTTAGATGCAGTTTGCAATGCACTTTTGTAATAATATAATAAAGCACAATAAAATATTGGCCAAAAAGTGCAATATTAAAATATACCATATATATATATAAATATATATGGGCTAAACATGACATTACAATTTTTATTACGCCCTGATTTCACAAAAACACCATTCTTACCATTCCAAAAGCTACCTCCCAGCCACTATTTGTGCTTTTGTGTCTTGGTTGAACTCGCTTAAATCCGATTGGCTGCAGATCAGGACAGGACTGTCTGAGTCACATGCCTGCCTCCCAGACAACAACCTTCTGCTTTGTAGATTAATGAATGTGTTCAGGTTAGGTTCTGACAAACAGAGATGCCATTATACTTCATCCAACTCTTCTACAAACACTAGTCACGGCGCACGCGCACACACACTGGGCCATTTTTATTCGTTTTTAAGTGGAAGGGGTGGTTGTGTGCTCAAATCTTAAATTGCTTTCTGCCACGTGTAAGTCACTTTAACTAAAACCATCAGCCAAATGAATGCATGTAAACAGTTTTATTAACGAATGAACACATTTACAGGGCTGTTGTCAAATTGTGGTAGAAAAAAAAAGAAAAATCTGTAAACCTACTGAACCACAGGCGATAAGACAATATATTACCATCACAAAAAAGTCACAATACAGTTCCCTCACATCATCCGTATGCATGTATATGTAAATGTATTTACTATTGATGGATTTCTTCCTGTTTCATGTTTTAATGCTTTACATATTTTTTGTAAAGATGACGTACCTGTTCTAACGTACAACTAAATATCACGATACGAATTGTGAATTATGGACATGACTAAGAATTGTGATACAAGATACAAAACAAAGTGCAAAAACTAATAGTTTTAACAACTGTATGCAATAGAAAAATCACCCCCAAATTTTTTATTCATCAGTAGTATCTGACTCAAGAATGACAAGCCTATTTTCCACACTATTGTCTAACTGATTACAAAATTTTGACTTTTAAATCCCTGAGAAAAAAAAAAAAAAATCCTATGTGGGAGTAGTCATAATTCTTATTTTCGCTGTATTTGTGAAATACATTCCACAGATATGCCATAGTGCAAATTGTGCTAAAAGCTAAATTTAATCCTCAGTCATTAAAGTGCTCAGTTTGTTTAGGGGCATCAACAGTTTGGACAAAAATGTTTTGTTTTTTTTTTCTCCTTTATTTTTTGTTACTCCTATTGTAACCAATCAACCAAGACATGTTTGGTGGTTGAAAGTTTTCTTCTGTAGCTAATATAGCTAAACAAGAGAGCTTATAGCTACCAATTTGCCTGCCTAAAGCATCACACCTAAACACGCCTAAAACGACATAATTACCTATAACGACATAACACCAAGTAACACCAAACTATGTGCTGAGAAAGAACATGATTCAGATTTAAAATGGCTGCTAGTATTGTTTTTAGTTCTGTGGTATCCTTTTGTCCGTTTTCATAGATAATATGTGATACAGTGTCGGGAAGCACATAAACAAGTTTGGTTAAAATACCTGACGTGCTTAACTGGTAGCTACGATCTCCTCCTAATCCCTGTGGAAAACTAAAGAAGCAAACGTCAAACGTTGGAACGTCAAACATGTCTTGGTTGATAGATAGCAGGCTGTTCATCCACGTGAAGGAATAACATCAGGCCGAGATCTCGCTCATTGCTTGAGCTCTGATAACAGTTTCCGGAAGTTTTCCAGTTCTCGAATACTTGTTGAGATTCTGGGAGAAAAAAAATTAAAAAATCAACAAACCATAAGTAACATTAACTAAGTAACTAACACTTGTATTATTTTTTAAATAATAATAATAATAATAATAATAAAAAAAATCAATTAAGCCAAATAATTAAGACCAGCACTGAAGTGATGTTCATCACTGTTTATATTCAACTGCCTTGTTTTTTTGGATGTTACACTACAATAAATGTAACTGTAAATACTTATAAGTATGCTGTGTTGCTCATTAATAAATTTAAATCTGTAATCATTGACAAACTGCTGTGGTATAAAGGGAATAAAACGCTGTGTGATGTGCTGTTACAGGAAAATAATCAACTTCAGAATGCTAACTGTAACTCCGCTTTGTGTCACTGATTATTTTCCTATAACAGCATGTTCCGTTATGCTTTATTGCTTACTTAATGTTAAATAACGTTAGTTAATAGAACGTCAACGTAAACTACATGTTATTTAACTGATTTAGAAGTGAAAGTATCTAGAAATAAATGTGTGGAAGTGTCTGTACCTCCCGAAAGCGTTGAAGAGGGAAACGATCTCCTGCCGACTCAGCTGGAAGGACGGTTTGGCGTTGCTGGACTGAGGAAGTGTTTCAATTTGCTTCTCTGAGAACAGGATCTTTAGAGCTGTACCTAAACCCTGGGTCTAAACAAGAAATACATGACTAACCGTCAAACATCAAGCACGTAACGTTCATAGATATCTCGTTCAAATCAGTCAACGTGGGACATTGGGGACATTTTTGGTACTCGTACCTGCAGTTTGCCCCACAGTCTACACTTGTAGCATCCTACGCAGTCCATGATCCTAGAGATGTTCTTAAAAGTCAGCCTGAGGTCTTCCTGATGAACAGACGAGTAATGAATCAGGTGATCACAGTGCAAGACATTAATGCTTTCTTTTATGTAAGTGAATTGCAGGTCCAGGTACTGACTTTTAGTTTTGCTGCTTCTGTCTTATCGCCTGCAAACAGTGTGGTTTCATCAAAATGCAATGGGAAAGACCTGGAAATGACAAATTTGTTGCTTTTAAAACATGTATGTTTAGTAATCACATGAATAAACATGGTTAATATTACACCATAATATTAAAATTACTGCAACTGCTCTTATATTAGTTATCCATGCATTTATTAACCCCGACGAGAGTCCTTCCTATAACTCTCTCTTTCAACCTTTCTTCCGTTTTCCCTAAATGGTTAGCAACAAAGGAACTTTTGAAGGAGTTTGAAGCAACATCCACCGTTAAGAGAGTCCTACATCGCCGTAGTCTGAAATGCAAGGAAGACGATGCTACTCTAAGACCAGCATAAAAAAGCTAGACTGAAGTGCTCATGTGCTCCACAGCCTTTTGGAGGAGTGTTCTCTGGTCAGATGAAACAAAAAAACGAATCAGTGAAAAAGGGTGAGGCTTTTAATCCAAAAAACACCACCCGAACTGTGAAGCATGGGGGTGGTAGCATCATGCTACAGGGCTGGAAAAGGTACAGGTGTACTTCAGAAAATAGATCTAGAAAAAAAACTCAGCCAGAAAGTTAAAACTTGGGCACAACTGGGTCTTCTAGCAGGACAATGATCGTAAACATACCTCCAAATTTGTAAGAAAATGTCTTTTAGTGAAAGTGGAGTGGCCCTCGTTTAAAAAGCACATTGAAAAAATTTGAAAAATTGTGTCTGAGCAAGGAGGCCCTCAAACCTGATGGAGATGCACCACTTCTCTCAGAAGGATACTTGTGGAAGGCTACCTCAACCATGTGATTCAAGTAAAGCAGTTAAATGGCAATGCCACCAAATATTAAGAAAGTGTATGTAAACTTTTAACCCACAAAAAACACACAAATATATTTTAGATATACTAAATAAAAGCTGAAATAAATCTGTCTCTTATCTGTTATTTTGATATATGTTGATTATTTTCCTAACAGAACACCCCAAATGTTTTATTCCTTACTAAACTACTTGTAAATTGTATAATTTACTATTAAATGGTATTTAATGTCACCCCATTTGAAACTGTGAATATTAAAAATTGTGATACTGGGTTATATGGTTATCCTACCATGAAATTAATTTTGGAAAAATCTACCCACTGTGTAAATGGCAGTTTGTCATCCTCTTACTTGGCCATATGGAGGAGCTCTAAGAGCAGCTCTTTAGTTTGCTTGTCTTGTTCTGCCTCTCCTGTGTACAGATGGATGGAGGGACGCTCAAAGAAAGGCAGGACTTTAGCCAGGGCACGGAGCTCGATCAGATAGAGGAAGTAGAGATTCCTCAGACGTTTGGATCCTTCTCCTTTTGTCAGTTCTTCATCAAATCTCAGCTGGAACTCCGTGACGTTGGGACCCCACTTCCTCTCAAACCAGTTATCTGATCAATAACAGACAGGAAGCAATGTTCAACGCTACTGGGTAAGAGATGAAGTGACTGTGACAGACATCTACATCAGCACTCTGGTTCAGATTTAGAAAACAGTTGCTTAATTTCCACTTTCAGGAAAATTTCTCAGCTTGACACTATAAACAACATAAACATTTGAACAGAACTTTAATGTGACTCACCATCCAGCAGATACCTGGCACTCAAGTGCACATTTATGCTCGCATGCAGTCCTGAGACGAGCCTGAAGAAAGCTCTTTTCTCCACACACAGACCTACAGAGGGAAAGCATGTTAAAGAACAAGACACGTGCACTTACACACACACGCACGCATGCATGCACATGCGCGGCAAGTGCTGCTTACCTTCGAGCCACTTGTAGAATCCCCTTCCTGAAACACAAAAAGAGCTTTACAACTGGATGCTCAATTACACCATTTACATTTACAATGTAAAATTAATTAAGACAACCTTTAATTTCAACTATTAAAGCAACTTTTAAAACATTTAGACAGTTAAGACAACCTTTACAACTTTATCATATTTAAGACAAGCTTTATAAATTTACATTAAAAAAAACATTAATGCAGCCTTGTAGAACATTAGTACAGTTAAGACAATATGTAGCAGTTTACAACAATTAAGCTTTAGAACTTTACGTTAAAAAAAATTCAGTCTTTAGAACTTTGGAACAGTTAAGACACTCTATAGAACTTTATGTAAAATAATTTATAATAATAATTCAACTTTTAGGACTATAATTACTTCAAGTTAGGCATCCTCTAGAGGCAAGTCAAATTTTTTTTAGAACTTTCTGGAACAACTGTCAACTTTACAAACCTAAGACAATCATTACAGATTTATGTTAAAAATATTCAGTCAGCCTTTAGAACTTTACAGTCAGAACTTTCCAACAATTAAGACAAGCTTCAGAACTTTACATTAATAAATATTGAGTCAGCATTTAGAGTATTAGGACAGTTAAGACAAGCTTTAGAACTTTGTTAAAATATATTAAGTCAGCATTTAGAACATATAAGATTACTTTTAAATTTTTACAACAATTGAGACACGCTTTAGACGTTTATGTTAAAAAAAAAAAAAAAAATTAAGTCAGCCTTTAGAACTGTGGAACAAGTATGTCAACCTAAAGATATGTACAGTACTGTGCAAAAGTCTTAAGCACCCTATTTTTTAGTACTTTTTATTTTTTTATTTTACGACTTCTACATTATCGAGCCAGTACAAAAACATTTTAAATTTCCAAACATTAGTTTTCCAGCACAAAAGACTTTTGCACAGTACTGTATATCAAATAATTTATACCAAGCTTTATTTTTAATGACAACCTTACTATAAAATATAATATAGGTTTATAACAAGTAAGGCAACTTTTAGAACTTTAAACAATTACGTCAACATTTAGAACTTTACAGTTAAACTTTCCAACAATTAAGACAAGCTTTAGAACTTTACATTTAAAAAAATTGAGGCAGGCTTTAGAATATTACGATAGTTAAGACGAGCTTCAGATCTTATAAAGAATTGCGACAATCGTTAGAAAATTGTGTTATATTGTCATATGTAATATTTGTGTATTATGTTATATTGTCAATATGTAATATTTGTGTATTATGTTATATTGTCAATATGTAATATTGTCAGCCTTTAAAACTTTACAGTTAAACTTTCCAACAATTAAGACAGCCTTTGGAATATTAGGATAGTTAAGACCTTAGAACTTGACAAAACGTTAGAACTTTATATTAAATTTGAAAAATCTAGAACAAAACCCAATCTATACAAATTTATGTAAAATCATTTATGTAAAATTTTAAGTCAACCTCTGGAGGTATATGACAAGTAAGTCAACTTTTAGAACTTTAAATTTAAACCATTATGTCAACCTAGAACTTTACAAAAACTATGCCAATCAGCAGAACTTTTAAGACAATTAATTCAACATTTAAATTGATGCAATTTCACAGAAGTGTCTTCCTTACCTTCACTGTCTCCTGCAACACAAACAAGAAAGCTGAATTAATAAAAGAATCACATTCATGCCCCTCCAAAATCACTGCACATATATTTTAATATTTAAAAGATTTTTTTAAATTTAACTTTTTGTGTACTTATTTTATAAGAGAAAACCACACAACACACATAGAAACCCAAAGTCTTACCACTGCTCGACACCAGAGGGTTCAGTGGCCGTTTAACTGTATACGGTCTGAAAGTGTAATACAAAAAGTATTATCTGATCTGACTCATTATCTGAATAACAACTAAAAAAAGCAAAGTCTAGCATTTAGGAAATACACGAACATGCCGATTTATCAGGGAAACCTACAACATAGGTCATATTGTAAGTGCACAAAAATCTTTGCTTTCATGCATTATTGCAAAGGAACGATATGCAAAGCAAACCACAGGACCGCCGCTGAGTAGATATTAGTGTGCTGAATTACTCTCGGCACAGACGTGACACTGACATGGTGGAGTGTAGTGCTGCTTTGAGTGCATCACATGCAGCAGTGGTGGGTGCTGGGATTTAAATAACATAAGTGTCACAAACAGTCCATCGAATAAAAAGCTCCAGCCAACAGTGAACAGTCCATGGTCAGACGCTGACACTAATTCAGGCTAGAGGACAATTATCATACATCGTGAATGGAAAAAGATGAACTGTATTCACCAATATACTCACAACGTAGTCTAATAAATTGGACAGGAAGTGTACACTGTGTTTATAACCACCAGTAAAACTGCTGTAACTGATTCAATCATGTAATGTAATTAAGGGATAAAACAAGCATGCATGCTGTTATAATAATAATAATAATAATAATAATAATAATAATAAGCAGAGTTACCACATGAATGTTTTGCCAAAATCATTTATTCCTCTTATACCCCAGCTACTTGCTGTGATGTCGTGAAATTTCTGCGAAACAACTTCACACTGAACACTCTTTCGTTCCAAAATAATTTTGCTGTGCTTTTGGGAAACTCGGCCCCGAGCAGTTCAAAGAAAGTATTTTCCTGCGCTTTGCACTCACTTGCCCTGACCCTGATTCTAATCTAAACTGCTGAAACTAAACCGATTTCCTGTGAGAGATGAACAACCTGTTATCTCATCTTTACATCATTTACTGTGACCTTACTTGAAACAGTTTTCTTCATATATACTGTTCCATATCTGCCAGGCCTCAGGACCCTTATATCCAGTGTATCGCTCAGGGTTCAGGAGGAGATCGACATACTGCGAATCCGGAGAGTCTTCATCTGAGAGAAATAACCCAGTTAATAAAGACGCTCTGGGAGGACAGATAAAACAAGGCGTTTGAGTCCGTCTTTGCACATATATGGAAAAAAAGAGACAAAAATTTGAATGTTAAAGCCATTAAATTCTTATTAATGAAAAGTAAACAACACTGAATTAATATCATTTACATTATTAACACTTGTAATACGTTATTCATTTGTTTTGCATTAACTTCCTTGAAATTCCAAGTTGTTTATTTCAGGTATTTAAAACACATTTTCACAAATAAAAGAAAAAAAATACAAGCAGCTATGTTTAAATATGTTTTATCACTGCGTTTTATTTGGACTCAATTGCCTTTGCCTTTTTTTTTTTTGGTTTTTTTTTCCCCCCACAGTGAGTTTTGCAAAGTAAATTTGAATAGCTGAATCTTTTTTTTTTCTTTTTAATATGAAAACTTTATGATTGGATCTGAATTCCTGAATATCGGATTTCAAGGAGGTTTTAAGCAGTGTCACAATAATCTCGTAAACAGTGATAAAAGGTAAGGCAGTTATCGAACAAATAATATATCCAGAAACATAACAGGATTTTTGGATATATGGTAATTCTTAACAGGAATTCTAACACTGCTATAAATGGATTAAAGAGTCTACAGACTACAATCCAAATGGCAGTGGACTCAAGAGTTTCAAAATGCACGTTTTAGGTAATACAGGGTGTCCCAAAAGTTATTATTATTATAAAAATCTTTTTTTTTTTTTTTCAGATAGCCTTTAAGAACGCCTTTGACAAAAGAAGAACATATTGAAATCGTTCTCATGGCTGGATCAGGAAGCTGTCGCAAGGCTGCCATGGACTTTAACAGGAAACCTGGCAAGCACATCACACGCGACGCTGTTGCCAAACTTAACAAATTCAAAAAGACTGGAAGTGTCACGGACCGACCGAGAAGCGGCTGTCCACAAACATCCACTGACGAAGGCACAACAGATCTGGTGCTGGCACACATATATAGTCCACTATGTATGGAGACTTTTGGGACACTCTGTACTTGATTTCTTTGCAAAATGTCTTTGTTCTGCTAAATTACCATCGTGCATGCAGAAACGGTCGGCCTCGTCATCGTGCCGGTTCCAGTCGAGCAGAGCCTGCCGGGTTTCATCACTGTACCACACAAACTGTGAGTCAGAACTTACACAACACACAGCTTACAGCACAAAAAAAAGCCTAGTCTCCATGAGAAACATGACAGTGGCTGGGCTGTTGCATTATTTTATTGATTTAGTTTGTTAGATGACCGTTAATGAAGGATGAATTCACATAATCGTAGATTTCAGGGGCATGATTTCTTCGGAACGCTGCTAATTAGAAAATCCTAGCAGGCAGAGAGGAAAAAAAAAATCAACAGAATTTTACAAGAGAAACCCCAACATTTGGTGGTGGACAAGACAGCAATTATTTTCCAGATGTGCACCAAGTAACAGTAAGTAAACACTAAAGCAAAAAATATTATAAGCAGCTGCTGCAACCAAAGAGACCATAGTCCTGCCCACTTGTTTTGCATAAGCTCACAAGACTGAGACTTGTGAATTCATAGGTCAAAGTTCACCCGGATAACGCTGACGTGACGTGAAAGCAACCATGACTAAAAACAAAAGTGCATTTTTTTCCACGTCCAGAGTCCTTTCCCCTTCAGTGAATCGGGTTTATTTGTCAACTGCTTTCGCAGAAAAGACAAAAAAGTGAAGTTTTCTGGTGTAGTCTGAAGTAGTAGTGCCGTAGTAAGGGGTCGAAAATCACAATTACTACAACTAAACCGTAAATATTGGCACCTCTGCAGATGGGACTGCGATCAGAGGTCAAGGGGGACAAAGCTGTTTGTAGTCATACAATACCAAATATTTTTAAATATTTCATTTTATTTGCTTTTGTGTTTTGTATTATGTATTTATCATATTGTATTTGCAAATGCCAGGATTTTATGAAGCTACTACACAAAAGCTAACTTCATAACTTTGTTCCGCAAACTAATTAGCAACTTAGTTAACACACCAGCCATTTTACTGCAGCTTTGCAATATTACACAGTGCTATCACTTAAAAATTTAATCACCACCTTTAATACTCAGTATGTACACTAAGGAAATGAATGACGATAAATAGATTTTGATCCATAGGCGATTCCAAGCGTGATGGATACACTTGCACTACTTCATCACACACATTATCTGTAGAGATAAGCAGCCCATGTGTACCTTTCAGGTTAGGTGTTAAGTATAACTCTCCATTGTTTACCTTAGAGAGCTATTGACAGCGCCGAGCTTCTCTGCCATTTCACACTCCTTTGTGTGCTGGCTGGCCTCTAATGAATACTGTTCACACACAGATACGCACACAGACACACATCCAACCATTAAATAGAGTCTCCACTGTATTGATTATAAAAGCGATGTGGTTCATTAGCTAGCATGGCTCATACCTTGTAGCTGCTGGATTTCAGCCCCTCAGGTACTTCATTCTGTACAACATAATGAAAATAATACGTTAGACCAACAAAGAAGCACAAGTACAATTATTTTTTATCTACACTAGGGCTGAACAATATAGACATTTATGTTATATTATAAATATTATAGAATGATTATGTTGCTCTAAGACATTATACATTAGTGAGGCATTAAAAGCAGCGAATAATCCAGTGTGATATGATTTAAAGCTTATGAGACACAATTCGGTATTGTATAATCAGTTTAATTTTAATCACAATAAAATTTGAGAGTGGCAGGCCACATCTCCTTCAGTAGAACTGAGTCACAGAGGCCACATCTCCTTCACTAGAACCGACAGGAATAGAGGCCACATCTCCTTCACTAGAACCGACAGGAATAGAGGCCACACCTCCTTCACTAGAACCGACAGGTACAGAGGCCACGCCTCCTTCACTAGAACCGACAGGTACAGAGGCCACACCTTCCTCACTAGAACTAACAGTAACAGAGGCCACACCTCCTTCACTAGAACTAACAGTAACAGAGGCCACACCTCCTTCACTAGAACTAACAGTAACAGAGGCCACACCTCCTTCACAAAAACTAACAGTAACAGAGGCCACACCTCCTTCACTAGAACTGACAGGTATAGAGGCCACGCCTCCTTCACTAGAACAGACGAGAACAGAGGCCATGTCTCTTTCACTAGAACTGACAGGAACAGAGGCCACGCCTCCTTCACTAGAACTAACAGTAACAGAGGCCACGCCTCCTTGTCTAGAACTGAAAGAACTTTGATATATTGAGAAGCACTAGTGTATTCTTATGAAAAAGGAAGAATGAAAACACTCACAGGTTTGCAGGGTTTAACGGCACAGTCTCTGAGACCACAGTTGCCGCTGTCCCTCCAGAACGGACATGGGTTATTCAGATTCACCTGAATAGTAGAAAGTTAGTTGTACAGGAATAAACGCTACAGTAGATAATCCATTTAAACAACATTACTGCTGAAGATTAAGCTTCAGAATATCCAGAAAGGCATCCCACCTTATAGAACCTGAAATAATCAGACGAAAGGAGTTTCTGAAGTTGGGGGAAGAGCTTCTTGTTGTTGAAGCCATCAATTGTTTCCACATCGCAGGCGCAGTCGTCCAGACTACCGGTGACCTAAGATGGAAAAATAAGCAGGCATTCAATTAAACGATTACATCTGATTTAGTTCCAAACCGATTCCACTACACAGGCAAGCAGTACCAAGCGTTACTAAAACGTTATAGTTGACACTTCGTTGATTAAAATTTTACTGACTACACTTGAGATGTATTTGGAACACCACCACTCCGCAACCCTTGATAAAACCTGTCGAAGAAGAGTCACAACATCTTGTCACAACACGCAACCGAACACAACTTCCTGCCAACCAATCGGCATTCGCCTGAAGTCTGGCTGACGCACAGCACCACAGACACTCCCACTTCTCGGAGGTCAGTACGTGAGTCCATCAGTGTGTCTCTGCATCCTATGCTTACCCATAAACCCCCCATCTGTGTGACAGTGACTGTATATATGGGTGGACGTAGAAACAGGGAGTCAAAAAGAAAGCCGAAATGTCTCTGAGGCCCTCTAGTGGCTGGCTGCAGTACAATTTTTAACCCCGCCCATTCCCATGTTAATGAATGCGCAGAGACACAAACTTACATCCCCACAAATTGCTTTTTGGGAATCTCACTTTTGCTCTGTCGTTTTTACAAGTTCAGTTGACTGTGATATCTGCCCCGATATTTTTTCTTATGATAAATACATTTTATAGGAGCTATATGATGATAAATGTAAACAAGAGTGTGGCTGATGAGGTGATTGACAATTTCGGGTTGGGCTAAAAGCACACACAATTTCCAACACGTCCCCTGAATCTCTTACTGCGATTACAGCCCAGCAAACTTCATTCATTTCTTCATTAGCTACTTATACCAACATTACTTTGATTAAAATGAGATAATGTCAGCTAGCTAGTAAATACTAGCTAAGTCAGTCACCTAGTAAATGCTAGCTAAGTTTTCCTGACAACAGTAAAATCAATATACTTGCAAAAATCATATGACAGCAATTTACCATTTTACATATTAATTAATAATACTCTTCCTGCCAACTTGGAGTTGTCAATGCGCCATCTTGCGTGCAGGAGCAAGTCACTAGTACGATTGGGCGAAAGTCTCCAAGATCTCTACTGCGCAGACTCTGGCTCCAATCTTTTGCAGGATTCGCTGCGATTCCCATTTTGGCTTCAAACCCACACAATGGGCCTCATTTATCAATCTTTTAATAAAGTTGTGTGTAAATGGTTGCGGAAGCCAAACTCCACTAAAATTTGTTGTTATAAAAGTTTCAGAAATGCTGATTTTCTTCATTTAAGCGTGCTTATGTTGATCACCCAATAACGTGACACCCACAAAACTCCATAAAGTTCAAGTGCAGAAGTGGAAGTTATTTGTTACGCCAAATAATAAGCGAGCACTAATTCTTCCATCAGCTGAGGTGTTTGTTTTGCCATTATTGAATGATTAGTTGTATATGTCTCAATTAATGGGTTTGTGTTGACTTGCTTTCTTTAATTAATGCCAATCATATAAAACAACTGGTTTTCACTAAAATTTTGATGGTACTCTTAGTCTCGGACTTAGTGAACTAGCATGAGGATGCGTTTTTGATAGAAGTCGCTCTGGATAAGAACGTCTGCTAAATGCTGTAAACGTAATAAAAATAAGCAAATTAAAAACACGACAGTACATTCCAGATATAAAAGTGCACTAATCCATGCAAATTATATGACCTGAAGTTGATCAAGTCGAGAGTTACATTAGTTAGTCTTCTTTATGTGTAAATTTACACACACTCAGGAGCACGAGTAGGCTACGAACGTTTTGTTTTTTTTTGTTTATTCCTTGTGTAAGCACTCATACGGACGATCCAGCTTGATAAATAAGGTGTATTAGGAGTAAATGATGCCATGCTGTCCACTTATACACAGTTTATAGCCATTGGTCATGACACAGACACACAAACATGCTTCAACACAGAAGTATAAATCATCCTTCAGCCTTAAAAGACATTGTAGAGATTTCACTTAGGCGTGCATGTGTACATTAATACATATCGCATTACATATAGTTATTAAGTTAAAAACAAACACCACCCAGTAGTGCAGCCTGAGATAGTATCTCAAAGTTGAGATGAGGTTTGAGGAATTGTGTATGAAAGAAATTGTCAGGTTTTTCACTACAAATATACAACTACTACTACTACTACTACACAATCTCACTAAACCTGCAGCTAAAATAAACAGAAAACAGAAATTAAATCACAAATAGATTACATCTAATTGGATTTTGTGCATGGAGCTGGAGAAAGAAACTTACTTTGCAGAAGCACCTGTGTGCAGCAGAGCTCGCCATACTGCCTGAAACAGGAAACACAAGCACACTGAAGTTTATACAAAATAATAATAATCTCATTGTACTGCAGTGAGCTGCACACTTAAATACAGAGGTCTGAGTTCAAGCAATCGCTTGCAAGCTGGAGTTTAGAATGTGTTCTGTGTGTTAGAGTGAGAGAGTGAGAGAGTGTGTGTGTGTGTGTGTATGTGTGTGTGTGAGAGAGCGTGTAAGAGTGCGTGTGGGAGTGTGATGTGTCATTTAACTTCCTGTTTCCTACGTGAAAGACGTGAAAGACGTGATGTGTGATCCTAAATCGAAACTGCTGCCTATTGGATATTAAGTGAACGACGCTGTGGGTTTAGAAGCCGCTGTCGCACCCTACGTAGTGCACTCGTGTAGGGAGTAATCAGGGTTTTAGGATTCTGCCCTAGATAACGGATGAACTCGAATAAAATTCCTGATAATCCACTAATAATCCGCTAAATTTAACGAATAAAAATTACTTTAAATACTTTATCAAGTTCAACTAATAAATAAAATAATGCATATTATATTATTATATTTTTTAAATTAATTTTCATCTTTATTGCAGAATTTATTTAACATTTAGAAACACACATATATATATATATATATATACACATGTGTGTGTGTGTGTGTGTGTTTTAGATTTATTTATTTATTTAAGGATACACTGAAAGATTTATTGTTAGATTTATTACTGATTTATCAATTGATTTGTTTATGGATATACCGACAAATAATATATAAAAAAAAACTTTAAATACTTTAACAAGTTCAACTAATAAATAAAATAACGCATATTATATTATCATAATATTTTATGAATTAATAAATTTTAAATGATTTTTTATTGCTGTACTGCAGAATTTAAATATTTACAGAAATAAAAAATAAATACAAATTTTATAATAATAACAATAATAATATATATAGTTTGTTTTTATTTTTTTGTTTAAAATATATACTGACAAATATAGGCTACTGATAGAATTTATAGATTTACTAACAGATTTAGCTATTAACAAATTTATTTTGGGTTTACTGATCAATTTATTGATTTTTCTAAAGATATAATTCCCAGATTTATGATGGATACATGGATTAATGTATAGATATATGGGAAGCACAAATTGATACATTTTTTAATGGATATATTGAAGGATTTGTTTCTTGATGAATATATTGATGGTTTTAGTGATATTTGTTTGTTTGTTTTAAATTTGAGATACTCTCCTCCGTTTTTTATTGTATTGTATTGTATTGTATTGTATTAATACTTATTTCACAACCGGAAACATTGTGTAACTATTCTGCGCATGATTATTGCGTCATGCCTAGCAACAAACCCAAGATGGGCCCTAAACCCTGGAGTGCTTAAGGAACAACTTTCAAAGATTTACAGATCTGTGAGCTGGGTGAAAGATACATTTTCAAACTGTAAATGGAAACGCATGACACTTGCTGTAGTACCTTTGACTCGAAACATTCCTCTTTGCACATGCGCAGAACATTTTTTGTTGTTTACTCCAGCATAAGAATGATTTTAATTAGACTATGCACAAATGATGAAAGTTTAGAGGAACACATCCATCCAGAGATCATTTTATTTCTAATTATTTATTTCTTCTCAACAATGTACCTACTTAAGTGCAGATTACATGTTTATGGCGTTAACTCAACTTAATGCGTCATGCGTTAATTTCGCCACTAGATAGCGCCAAAAACTGAAGTTTATTTTGGTTGTATTCTTTGTATTGGAACTTTTTCATATATTTTCATATATTTTCATATATTTTCATATATTTTCATATTTCATATTATTTTTTCATATATATGTTTAACAAGCACATATGGGTGTCGTGGTCAGGTGTCCACATCCTTTTGGCCATATAGTATATATATATCAGGAAACAAGATATTTTAGGGATATATGACATGATGTGATTGTGCCTAGTGGGCACTGCTTACAGCTTTCATCATCAAAAATTGCTAAGATTAAGAAAATGCAATAAAATAAACATATTACAACTGGGTGGTGATATTTGTAATAGTGCAATTTAAGAATACACATGCAGTGTTATGCATGCAATTTTCAAAAAATAAATAAATAAATAATCTTAAAAATGACTGACATCCAAAAATCAATGTTTCTACCTGGAGTGTCTTTCCTGTAGTCATTGTATTAAGTGCAGATTGCATTTTGTGACATTAACTCTACCTTGGCTAATCTTTGTAACGTGTTTATTTAGCCACAAGATGGCGCCAAAGACTAAAATGTATGTTATGAAGCCCATGTAACTGAAGTGTGGTTCCACTTTACACCACTGAGCTTATGTTAGGTTGAAGTTCTCTTCTTACTCTGCAGTCAAGTGTGTATGGAGCATACTTCAAAATATGTTTTATACCCACTTGACAGAAAAGTGAGTATCTGGATTTGACAAGTGATTGGATATGAGAAAAATATGTATCAAATGAAATTAGATTTTGGCTGAACTACTGTATATTTACTTTTATATTGAGGTCATGTGGAGCAGAGGAAAGGAACGTGAGCAGCACTGGAGACTCACAAAGATCAGTGATCATCCTATGCTGCTCAGTAGCCTTACGTGTTTTGGTGACAAAGAAAATATGGACCTTGCTGTACAGCAAATAAAACCCAAGCTAAGATGTGTTGCTAAGAAATACTTTACCTGGTGTGTCCCCATTGTCACAGGTCCAAGCTACTTTCAAACTCAGCTTAGGTTCAAACTGTGTATTAGATTTTAGGTTAAAAATCTGTAACTCCTAATGTCACCAATCAGCTTTTTTTTTTTTTTCCTAAAGGTGAATTAACTTTGGGTCAAAATTATGTATGTTATGTCAATTATGTACATAGATGCAGATGTTCAAGGGATTTAGAGCCTCATACATATTTATTGGTAGTCCTGTTTTATGACATGCAAATATAATGTCTATTTTTTTAAATACATTATTCCACAATTATTTTATGTCACCAATTATGATTAGAACCCATGATGTACTTGATAACTGGTCAGTAGGATTAATTAGGTGTTATAATAGGAAAATGCAGAAACATGCAGAGCAGGGGAACTGGAAAAAAACAAAACAAAACAGGGCTGACTCATGCAGATAATATTTTATGTGATTTTATGATTAACAGTGTGTATGTATTTCAAGTCCAAACATGATCACATCTCATTATTAGAATCCTAAATCCAAAGATTTAGTCAGACATTTATCTTGTGGGTCACTAGGCCAAGTTGTGAAAATAGCATTTAGAGATTTTCATGTGACCCAATTGAGTGTATTGAGTATTGTAATGGGGCTGGGTCAGTATCTGATTGGATTTGGCACATTTTCTTTTCAAGCTCACTGGTTTTATTCAGTGAACGTGTGTAATGTTTACTGACAAGAGACAGATGTTATGTGAATATACAAACAGAACATATGAACAGAAATTGTTTTAAAATCCGCCTCTATAACACCTCTGATTTTTTGCATAACTTAGGAACAGAAGCTTACAGAGAGTCGGCTCTGTAACTGTGAGCATGTTAGTATCGGATCAGGTATCCGGTATCAATCAAAACCCAGGGGTCTGATATCATATCAGCTTTGCATCCAAAATAGAAAAAAAGTGGAATCAGTGTCTTACTTAAAGCAATATTTCATTCTTATGCCAGGGAATTTTTAATTAGGCTAATTTCTTGCAGTCTTATAAAAATGGGACAGTGGTATATTAGCAGCTAAGTTCCTGTGCTAGTGAGTGGAAAATTACCAAAAAAAAGACTCAAAACAAAACAGGACTTCAAAAGAGCCATAGTGCTGGGATCTAGAGCAACACCAGTAACCTTCAACTGATCATCTCTTTGTCTGGACAGGATTCGGCATCATTTAAAAGAGCATCTTAAAGAAGTCCAAAGGGACTTACAAAGAAGACAGAGTCCAAATCCAAGCCTGCGGCTGAACACTCCAGGTGAGGAGTATAACTGAATATCTATTAATAAACAACTTACAGAAGTCATGTGCCCTGTTTTTGTGAGTAGAGCGGTATTTAACCTCTCATGATCTCCTTAGTGCCTCATGATCTCTACGTTTTAGTGTTTATCCTGCTCTAACATTAACATTACTATTTAAACCCAGGATGTACTTGATAACTGGTCAGTGGGATGAATTAGGTGTTATAGCAGGAAAACACTAAATCATCCATTCTTTATTTATTTTCAATACAACTTTTTTTTTTTCACCAATCTAGATCATAGATACACTTACAACTTAACAGGTGGGAGGCATGTGAAGGCAGGATAAGTACTGAACTTTTAAGCCCATATATATTTATATGGATGTGATGACAATAATACCTTGACTTTACTACTTAATGGAGAGAAAGTGTGCTGTAATGAACTTAAAATCAAATCCAGGGGTCAAATCTTAGTGGACATGGATACCTACTACTGGAAGGAATTTGCCACTACAGTATATCTTATACAATGAACTCAAGGGGGGTATCAAATGGATCCTAAATATAATGTTGTCCTTCTCTATGCCTTTCTGATGTGAAAGATTTCTTGAGTTGAAGATATAAACTGTGGATGGGGTTGTATACATACATACAAGCAAACAGTGATATGGTGTAGCTCTCACTCCTAAACTTCTTCCCCCTCCTCTCTCTGTTCTCTTTCATTTTACACACTTCAACTATTATATTCTGATATAATCCAAAGCCTTTCTATGGCTTAAAAAAAAAGGGACTAATCTCAGGTCAGTGGTCTCAGTGTGATCTGTTCCTGTAACTCCATTCTCTATTTTTGTGCTTGCGTGTGCTGCCAAGCCCCTGACGTAATGCTCCCTGTTAATGATTCGCATGTGGGAAGCAAAAGCAATGCTGAGTCTCTCCTCTGGACTGGAGGAAGGAAAAAAAAAAAAAAGCCCAAGCAATGCTGAGTCTTTGCTCTGGACTGGGGGCAGCAGAAAAGCAAAAGCAAGCCTGAGCCTCTCCACTGGGACTGCTAAGGAGGGGGGGATTAAAGAAAGAAAGAAAGAAATGTTAGGACTCCTTTTTGGACTTTAGGGAAGAAAAGCAGGGAAAGGAAAGCAAAAGCAATGCTGGTCTTCTGGTCAGGAGTGTAAGGAGAAGATATACTGTAGCAATGCTGAGTCTGTTGTCTGGACTGAGAAAACTTGGTCAACATGGCCAAACCCTGGAGTGAGCCTGAGTGAGCTGGGGCTTTTGCTCCACTCCAACTTTGAACACAGCACTTTGGATGCAACACATGCATACTGGACCTCAATGTGGGTAACTCTTCTTTTCCTCTTTCTTAATTATTATTATTATTATTATTATTATTATAGCTATATACTGGATTTGATTTATTATAGACTCTCTTATATTTATTATAGAGTCTATTATAGACTATCTCTACTTCCCCTACCTCTTACCTCCTACCTCCAGTCCCTCTCTCTCTCTCTCTCTCTCTCTCTCTCTTTCACTCTTTTCTAAAACAACATATTATCCAAATGTCTGTCTCTCTCTCTCTGTCTGTCTGTCTGTCTGGCGTCCATAGGCAGTCTATTTTAAGGCTGAGTGAAAATAGCCTGTATATGGGAAATTATAGACATATTTGTCCTGAGAGTCAGAAGAGTCAGCAGCTTTACTGAGTCCTGGACGCCTTCTGTACAGGAAATAAACGGGTAAGAGCTTTTTTTTTTTCTTTTCCTTTTCTTTTTTTGCAGCAGACATGCAGTAGTAGAGGAGATGGAAATGCAGAATGATTGAAAAATGCAACAGTCGTCTGGGTTTTGGGGCACAGTTTTATTTTCTGAAAGCGTTGAAGAAGGATCTGGACTTGTGTGTGTGTGTATACTAACCTAACATAACCCAGTGTAGGAGCTTTCCATGTCGGTTGTTAAGATTAAAACGCACACACGACGAATTTGCTCGAAAGAATGATATTTTAGAAAGGGAAAAAAAGAAGACAAAGCGAAAGAAGTTTTCATATCAAATTATTTAGCGCGTTAATCTCGAATTTTGGACTTGTTTGGGTTTTTTTTTTTTTTTTTTGCCTGCTGTAATGTCTCGAGCTGCTCCCCAACGCCTGACTGAAGCCTTGGCTATTTGCTATTTTTATCGGCGCTAATAATGTTAGCTTGGAAAAAGAGGACACGATAAATGGCTGTGTTATGATAGGATTAGATGTGGATATCTGCCTGGAAATGTTGAACCTGGTCCGCTTTCATGGCTGGGTTAAATACAATGACAGCCTGACACGCCGAGTTCTCTGTGCCTGTGTATATGTGTGTGTGTGGATGTGTAGTAGGGCTGGATACGCGATACACTTTTCTGAGATATCGTTGGTGCGCTGATATATTTTTAATACCATATAAATGGTGCTGAATGGCGGGGGCCTCAATAGCATAGTGGTCTGCACGCCCGCCTCCCACACCTGGGGCTGAGGGCTCGCCCCCTGCGTCCGCTCTGTGTGTGCAGTGATTGAATATTTTCTCTGTACTTTTACTCTGGTTTCCTGTCCCAGTCCAAAGACATGCATTCTAGGCTGACTGGCATCTCTAAATTGTCCATATTGTGTGTGTGCGACTGTGCCCTGCAATGGGTTGGCACCCCATCCAGTGTGTCCACCGCGCTGTGCCCCGAGTCCCCTGGCATAGGCTCCATAGGCTCTGCAACCCTGTGTAGGATAAGCGGTACAGAGGATGGATGGATGGATAGGTGGTACTGAATGGATGCCGTTGATTAGACATACATATATTTTTTACATACATAATCTTCTTTGTCTTTGTAGGCATTAAAGAAAAGTATCATCAAGCTCAGTTTAACATTTTTCTTGTTGTTGTTTATATTACTACTGTTTTGTGGACAGTTTGTTAGCTAAATTATATATCGTGATACAGATCGTGTATCGTAGAAATGTCCTCAAGTGTCATGATATGATATTTTTGTCATATCGCCCAGCCCTAATGTGTAGCGTGTGTTAATTAGGAATATCACGATTATCGGTTGTACTGACAATCACAGTATTCACCTGGGATGTTATCTTGGATGCTTCGAAATATTGTGTGATGCCTCGTTTTAGACGTGGCTGCCTCAGATGATAAAGTCTTAACTGTCTTCTAAAGTTCATTGTATTGGACAATATTGGTAAGACATTACAGCATAATATCAGTAGGAGTAGTATCAGTGAGGGGGTGTGCAATTATAGGAAAATAATCAACAGTGAAGTGGAGTGAAGCTTCGTGTCAGGCCATTAACATCCCAAAATGTTTTTATTACTATATATATATATATATATATAACATTACTTTTATAACATTTTTTATTAAAATAATAAGGCAGTATAAGGCATACTTTTTTTTTTAATATGTTTATAGTTATGCTTTGGAATGCCCACAATACAAGTTTGTTCATGTTATCACTTCTAACAACTACACTGCTGAGCAAAAAAAAATGGGCCAAACCCAAAATCAACAAATGATTGATCAGAAAATTAGCAAGAATTAAACAAATGCACTCCTGAGACCTGCTGTGCCACCATTTGCTCGTTTACTGTTACAACTGTGACACTGGAGACTCCTTTCAAACATGCTAAGCAAACATCACCTCAAAAACATAATCATATTAATGATTATGCACATTTTTTAAAGTATGTTTATCTGGATTAGTATCTGTGTAAGTTGTTACTATGGAAATAACAACATATTAGAATGAGCGCATTAATTTAACCTGTGATTTGCCTTGCAGCCAGAACTACTGTAAGAGCTGCTGTTAGAGAAAATTAATCAACACATTTTGAGTAATCTGATTTGACAATTCAGTAGTGCTGTGGTATAAGTAGTGTTAATACACGTGGCGTGAATTAAAGTTAAAGAATTGGATTGACATTTGAGGAAAAAAAAACATCTGTAATAAGTCAATCACAAAGTATCCATCCATCTATCCATTCATGGGCTCTAACCATTCGTCACTTCCTCTTTGCAGATCGAAGGTGTTCCTGGTGAAAAATGCCAGCAGCAGTAAATCTACATTAACGCAGGACAGCCATCACGGAGTGTCGTTGTTGGGTTATCACTCATTGCCAAAATCTTGGAGGAGAACACCATCTCATATCATAACATAACAAAGAATGACGAGACAACACTCGAGTCCTCATTAACCACGCTCGACCCCAAGACTTCAGAGCAGATAAATCAGAGATTTTCCAGGATTCGTCTGTTAAGCAAATTCCCACCACACTGAATACATCCATCTCTCTCATTAAACCCACGTCGCAGGCTTCAAGTGCGGCCCACCAGACCATGATGTTTCGTGACCAGGTGGGTGTCTTGGCCAGCTGGTTTAAGGGCTGGAACGAGTGCGAGCAGACCGTGGCTCTGCTGTCACTGTTGAAGCGGGTGAGTCGGACCCAGGCTCGGTTCCTGCAGCTCTGTCTGGAGCATTCGTTAGCTGAGTGCACAGAGCTGCACGTTCTTGAAGTGGAGGCCAACAACCCAGGTCAGTCGAATCTTCTCCGAATCTACATATTGCTGCTATTACTATGAAAAGCAGGTGCATTGATATTAATATGAAATTATCTAACGTTCTTCAGATTCTCAGTGATGGCTGGTCATCTGTCAATAGCATGATAATGAAGATATTAGGGTTGTGCAATGCACAATCACATGGTCTCATCAATGGCATAATAATAATGATATGAGGCAAACAGTTACACACACTGAAAGACAGATAGGCAGATGCATTTGTGGTTTCTAAGTGTTTGTAATGTCTCACTGGCTTCATACTGTATTTCCTCCAAATACCAAATATGGTAAATAGAAAAGTTGTAACCAGGCCAAATTGTTAAAAAAAAAAAAAAAAAACCTCTCAAAACATCTGTCTTTAGTGGTCTAGAGTGTTCCTTGAGAAGAGACCGTGGCCATGGAAACAAAAACCTTGGTAACCAAAACATCCGATTAAAAATGTGTAGTGGTGTCTGGTCTACTGATGAGCAGATTAGTAATGTAATTAGCTAAAGGGGTGTCTACACCGTATACACAAGACACACACACAAACACGTGTGAACATGAGATTTATTTCAGAGTGTTCAGTGAAAGGACTTTCCCATAAAGTACTCCTTATTCTATAATATACAGTATGTATGGAATAAGACACTTCAGGATGTGCAATTATTGGGAAATAATCAACTCGACTTCGTGTCTGACTGCATCACATTATTTTATAGTGCTTCTTATAACACAGCAATTTGCAAACGATTTCATCTTTCTATTTATTAATGAATGACATGATACTTTTTTAGGTTTGAACGGTATCACATCTTAATATCAGCACATGTGTAAGGACTAAAACACTACAGGGTGTGCTCCGAAACACGTCCAACAACACATGTCTCAGCTGAGGGACTACATGATTTTGTAAATGGGATTTTTCCACTGAAGCATTCCTTTTACTCCATTATAAAGATGAACTCATCAGCAGGTGCATAGAGGTTTGGAAATGAGAATGTGCTCAGGTCACAATTTGTTGTACTGAGTGCCATGAGGCTGTGTGATGAATTTGGCCGTTGATGGTTTGACTACACGGGTGTGTGTGTGTGTGTGTGTGTGCGCGCAGCACAGTTTTGCATATGTCCGGCCTCCCCACAACCAGGAGCAGCTTTGGAGAGTTTGCAAATCACTGCATTTGCATTCATGTATGTATTTCTAACCTCCTGAGTCTGTCACTCATTACTGGATGTGTGTGTTTATATGTGACAGACTTCATCTCCTGGGCCTTGTTAGTCAGTCTTACCTGTGTCAGCAAGTGCTCATGCCAGCTTACTCTGACTCACTTGAGAGAGGAGTGTGACTCTTTTGTTACGGTACTCTTCTGCACCAGTGATACGCAGTCTGTAGTTTCACTATGAGATTTTGGTGAATGTGTTTTGGTGGATCTGTCAGCATGTAAAGATAGCTAATAATAGGATGTGCTGGATCAAGTGCTATTTTATAAACTGCTGAGTAATGAGGATGGAAGCCATTATGTTAAACTAAAGCAAATTTGGCAGTGATTAATGTGATAACAACAACCAGGACTATTCATGCAGCAATATACTGGCAATATGCTAGACGTCTATTAAATGTTTATTTCAGAGCTTGTCATGTTCTCGTTTATGTATAATTCATGAACAGTATAATGTTACACTGCATTACATTTGACAGCAAAGAAAGAAAAATGCTATTTCCTTTTTCAGTCCACATTTTCTATCCCTGTTTTTTTTGGCTTAAAGGCAATTGCTTGTGTTTTGAAGGCAGTGGTCTAGACGCTATTGAAATCTCGGATGCTCCTACTCAAGAAAAATCTTGCAACCTCAGAGGTGTGAACTACATGCAGCAAATTTAAATAATCGGACTGGTGAGCTCATGGAAATCAATTTACGAGGGTGCTTAACCCATCTCTGAATACACGTAACTTTCCCCGGATAAATATTGACATAACTTTTGGGCTCAAGTTGCCCACTCTGAGTACAGTCCTATGTATGTAAATATCACCTCACACAAAATGTCAATATTAAAAAGAAACAGTGGTTACTATAAGCTAAAAGGTTACAGATAATTTTATTATTATTATGGTTTTACTATGATATAAAGTAGTTTATTGACAGAATGCTGACCCTAGAACGTGTAACCTGGTTTACTGTAGTATATCCTAAAACTGAGCTTGAAAACTTTGTAGCTATAAGTTTGTGATTTAGATTTTTTTTTCTGTAAAAGGCTGAAAAAGATTGTGCTAATGAATATGTTACATACAAATGTAAAATACAAATGTAGGTTAATTGTCTGTCTTGACGTTTAGCTTCTGAATGTAGAAATTTAGCTCGCTAACTTACCCCAACCTGTCAGGCATTGCATGTAACTAGTCAGTGCTAGTTTATGGATAGATATGCTTGTAATCTCATGAGGTGACTTTTAGTTTTAGAAAGCTTCAAGGAGTTCATCTAAATTCGTAACAAATCTAAACAGATGTGACAGCAAGAATGACAACTAATATCTAGTTTTTATCAAAGCTGTTTGTATTTTGACTAGTTAGCTATTAACATTTGGCTATTTTTGTATGATCAGAAATATTATCATGCTAGTTAACATTTGAGAAGTTAGCTGTTGTTAGAAAAGCTGTTGTTAGTTAGCCTTAGCTAATGTTTTTCATGTTCTTTGGTGACAGAAGCACTAATTTTCCATAAGTAACTGTGTGATGTCAGGCAGAAAATTAATTATTTTATGAATCTTGCTTGTAGTTTTAATTTCATATTTTAAGTTACGAGTGTATTCTTTCCTACTTTAACTTGAGTGAAAAATTTGAAACCACACTTCAACTTTTATTTAGATAAGTAACGGTAAGCTACTATAAGCTAAAAGTGTACACATTTTCTGTACTAATGTAGGCATGTATTAAATTTGCACTGAAAAGATGTGTTACTCTTCAAAGAACTTTAATATTATTTTTGGATTTGAACATCCCAGTTTTGGTTCATCCAGAAAAAAAAAAAAAACACTAACACTGCATTACATTTTGCGGTTCTTCGTTTTTCACGCAAAGTATGTTTAAATATATAGTACACCTTAACATTGAACTACTACTATAGTCCTTTTTCTTTAACCTAATAGTACTAAAATGTTAAAAAGGTCCTGAAAGTGGCGCTTACAGCTGGTTAACTTTCAGCTGGAAGTGCGAGTGGAAAGGCACAACTATTTGGAAGGAACTGTACTAATGAAAGGAATCCACAATGACCTACTTATTCGAGTCTGTGAAGAAGCAGCCTTGTTCTCCAACCCAAAGTGATGCAATGTGTTAGCTGTTCGTCTCAGCATCCCTCAACACACTGGTGGTGACTTTGAGCTAAGTGTTTACGTGTTCAATGAATAATATGTTATTTCAACTCCATGCCTGAATATTAAAGAGAAACCAAAAAAGCACTGGAAGCTCTCTTGTCTTACACTCAGGAGTTTTTGTCTGCATACATAATTATTTAATAAAGACAAAATATTCTTTATAACTTATGGGTTAAATTGAGTGTGTGTGTGTGTGTGTGTGTAGCATAAATTATATATAGATTTATTTACCATATATATATATATATGCATGTAAACAACAAAAAATCACTTTGTTTTCTCTTATTAAACAAAAGAAATCAACAAAAATGAGTATTTCAACTGAGGAAAAAGTTAGGACACCCTATGCCCTAATAGC
>CM075012.1:23833167-23846484 GCA_037576675.1 Pangasius sanitwongsei
TTACATTTTACAGATCATTTTAAAAAGACTTTTCTTTGGTTTTATTTGTTTAGTTATATTACTTGAATCTCCCAATAATGTTAAAAGGATTATCAAATGTCCATATGTTTGACTATGGTAAAAAAAACACAGGCTTTCATGGGGTGTCCTATTACGCTATGGTTTCTATAGTAACGGCTAATTCTTGACTAACTTGACTTGACAAAGACTAATGATAAACGGATAAAATAAGCTCTGTTATTTAACTAATGAAATGATCAAGCTTTCTGTAAGGAGATGTTTGTGTAACATTTTATGGAAGGAGTCTCCAGTGTCAGCGCATTGTAAGTAAATTTTTGTAAACGTAATTCTGTCAATTTTATAATAAAACACTTCAGGATATGCCGTTTTTGGTAAATAATTAACTTCATGGTGGTAACAGCACACCCTGTCTGTTTTATTCTTTTACTTAACATAGGAGAAACATTAAAGATCGAAGAAACATGATGGACAGAACTGCTACTCTCACTGAGGAATGTGTTTACAAATGGAAAAGCTAGCTGCCTGTCTTATAGTTCACTTCATACATGTCGCTAGCTAATCTTGTAAATTTAGCTAGCTAATGTAACAAGGCATTTCAGGCATAGTATATAACTTGCTAGCTATCTCGGTTAGTTCTTTTAAAAAAGCTCACTAGCTAGTGTTAGCTAGCTAGCCAGCTATGTTTGTCATCTCACTCCAGAAAACAATAGCTAACCCTATTTATTACACTTCTGTATATGTGTGTGTGTACTCGAGTATTTTTCAGAATTGTCCATTCCTGGATTCCCCTTCCGTGATCTGGAATATAATCCCTGTGGCAGGGTGCAGATCACAGGAGGTGAGTTCGGGAAAGGACGTGACAAAGTAGCTGTGTGTGTGTGTGTGTGTGTGTGTGTGAAATTATGGAGATGATGCCCATGCCAAGGTGCTGTTTAGACACCATGGTAGCATCCCTGGGAGATGGATGCCATGCCACACACACACACACAGTGTTATTGCCCAGCTGCTGCCCTCCACTCTCAGCATCCATTCCACGCTGTAGCAGTCAGACGGGACATGCTCAGTCTCAGCAGGGGAGAAGGTCATTACTGACACGCTGCTTTTCAGGCTCTGTGTTTCTGTCATTATTGATAAATGTGCTATAGGAATAACAAGACTCTTGTAGAAAGGTAAGATCCATGTTGCAGTATTCCAGACTCTATTTTGTCCTTTGTATCTTTAGCTTTAGGACTTAGAGAATGTTTTGCACTTTTAAAACTCATTAAACGTTATTAGACGATTAGCGAATTAGACGTTAAGGTCCACCGCTGTACCTTTGGGAGTACATTTACATTTTTTTGTACCTTGGGGGAGCAAAAATATACCTGTGCTCTTCATATTTTCTGACAGTTTAACCCAGAACAGAATATTATTTTGAATATTCTGAAATTTTACTACTGCTATGGAAATGTTTTAACACTTAATTGGAAAATTAACTGAAATGTCTGACTGTATTTTTGAGCCTCGCTTGGGTGTCTGCATTAACTCTTTTCTTTACTTTTTTTTTCCATTAACTCATAATCTCTATTTTTGAGGTAAAAAAAAAAAAAAAAGTAAAGTACAGTTGAACGAGTAACAAGAAACTAAACGAAATACTTTGTAGTGTATGCTCTACAAATAAAGGAAAGAAAAAACTAAGAATCTTTTCATTTTTGATATAATAATGATGTCAGAGTTCCGGCTATAAGCCTACACCCTCATACTGAACTTTTTTTTTTTTTTTTTTTTTTTAACGTAGTAATTGGGTAATAAAATGTCAGTTGATATCACATATTGCATCCCATCCAATACCATCCATCAGACAGTGTTCGAAAAAAAAACAAAAAAGAATGTATTTATGTCATGAGATCAAGGTCCTTTATCATTTGACATTCGTCTCATAAGGAATCAAATACAACGTGGTGTGCTGTTATAGGAAAATAATCAATGACTGGGTGGCGCCTGACATTGATTATTTTCCAACAGCATGTCCCAGAGTGTTTTATTCCTCTTATCCTGCAGCAATTTGCCAACAGTTACAATTTTTTATTTCCTTTTTTAACTTATTATGAATGACACAGCATGCTTTAGTCCATTTTTGTTACATTTCATGTTGTGAGAACAACCATAAGACAAGTCATCCCCTCACCAGCCTCCTTTTTTTTTCTTTCTTGAAGTTGATAAAACAGAATAATACAGCTTGTCATGTTACCAAGAAACCAGAAAGTGCAAAGTCTTGAAGACTTTAATGTGGCGGAAAACGTCCTGACTGTTACAAAGCGCTAGCACTGGAGACTCCTTCTATAAATGTTAAATAAATATCTCTTTACAGAAAACTTCACCATCTCAATGATTAGACATTTTTCTTTGGTAAACAGAAAAATTTCTTTTGGTTACTTTGTTTATTATTAGGTGTGGCTTATACAGAGTGCCCTTTTTTTTTTTTTTTTTTTACAAAATTACAGTTGTCATAGCTGCTGTTATAGAGGATTAATCAACACCCTCTGAAACCAGTCGGATTCGAGAATTCAGCAGCGTTATGGATCATTTAAAATGGTGCAGATTTTCCATGTGATGACCATTACAACAGAAGCAGTGTCTGCAGAGGTTAATAAACAGTGAGCGTTTTCATACCAGTAGTCTAGATGTATTGGAAGGTAAATCCCCCATTTCTCCATCCACTGGATTTATAAAATGTTTTTCCAGGCCAACACCCAAACACTTGCTCTGTCATGGCTGTCCACCCTTCTGGTTGCTCCTAACAGAATTTTTATGCTGTCTGGGAAGAAATTGTGCTGTTTCATCACAGCCACACAGAAGCAAACTGTTTCTTTTTGGCACACAATGCTTTGCTTCAGGCACTAATATGAACGTTGGGACAGAGTGGGACGGAGAGCCTGCCTAAAATGTTTTGATCCAAACACTGCATTTGTCATCCTCTTTTAGGTGTATGACAATAATCAGTTATACAATGTATCACGATATTGTTATCGGAGAACCTTGACAATATCACTGCTATTCCTACATTATATTCAGAAGGAAGGTGTTAGGACTGTAGTCAAGACCGCCATTGTCAAGTCCAAGACCAGGACTAGCCAGGATCGAGTAAAGACAGAGTCTAAAGGAGGTCAAGGAGTCCAAGTCAAGATCAAGTCCCAATGAAAGCAAGACTGAGTTAAAGCCATTAAGCTAAGCCTTTATTTCAGCTAGGTGGCTTCATTAATGGATTGTGCCAACGGTTAGGCTCTGTTTTCTAGAAGAAGCAATTATTCTTATCAAAATTTGTGCATACAGAATAAAAAGCTTAAAAAACAAACACTATTTTTGACAAATTCTCAGCCAAGACCAAGACAATATTCAGCGAGACTGATGCCCAAGGCATTTCCGGGACAGACAGCTTAAGGACAAATGTCTTGTAAGGGCTGAAATTTCAGGATTAGGATAATATCTGACAGGATTGGAAAATTATCATGATATAAAAGTTTAATGTCTACCCCATAACACTGTTCAATGAAAGACCGGATCAAGGTCTGTACTCTTTTTCTTTATAATCACGGCTAGCAATTTAATATGATTTTTTTTTTTAGCTACCTTTTAAACGGGTGTATCAGAATAGTGTAGTAAAGGAAGCTTATAACTACCAGTTCAGCATTATACACACTGTCTAATCATTTCATATTCACCACAGTGGAGGTGTTCAGTGTCTTATGTGACACTTGTCTATAAAAATGGACAAAATCTGAAGGCAGAAATTGCAAGATAGAACTGATTTGGTTGAAAATATAGCCCTCGTTTTTTTATTTTTGCATCTTTTTCATTTAATTATACTACATTCTACAAAACTAAACACACAAACACATTCAAGGCTGAATTATTTGCTTCATTAGTCTATAAATCTCTAAAGGATTAGCAGCTAGGTCTGGTTCAGTCAATGTCAGAGTTAAATCGTCAACATGGCTACAATAAGATTGTGCTATACATGTTAAAATGGTGTTTTAAAGAGTACTTATACCACAGCGCTGTTATATTCTTGACCCAGATTGGACAGAAGGTTCAAATACGTTTAAATATGCTATCCGTTCTATAGCAGCAGCCTACACTGGGACTTGTACGGCAGATACAAATGGATTAATAAGCATGTGCAATTTATTTATCATTTATTGAAGGAGTCTCCAGTGTCAGCTTTTCGTATACACCAATATGTATGTTGATTCATTTTGTCATGAATCTGAAAACACCTATGCCTAATCTAAGACTTAGCTCATTTTGTTTGAAATTTCTTCGCACAGATAAATGGATGCGTTATTTGGTAACACTTAATGTCTAGTTTCATAAGGACTTCATATCCTGTGCATAAGCATTAAAGAACATTTACATAATGTACTTGTGTTGATGTAAGGGAATGTAGGGACTTCATAACACTAGTGTATTCATGCGTGAGCATTTACGAGCGGCTTATGTCAGTATTCTCAAAATGGCTTGAAATTTATTTTAAAGTAAATTGTTTTGCATTGGCATAGGGGAACGCAAACAAGAACCGAGCTCCCTGTTATGTGTCTGATGTAGTGATGTGCAAAGATAAATTTGATGATGTCAAATTAAGGCTGCGAAACATTTTTCTAAAATATTTTATCTTTTTTTTAAAAAAAAAAATAAAAAAAATTCCACTGCAAAGATTATTTTAGCAAGTCAAATATCTTGAGTATAGGCAAATTCGACTATTTCTCTTTATTAGATTGGTTTTAAACATATGTAAGATTATAAAAGCCTATTTCTAGATATTCTGCTGGCAAATAATGTTACTTATGTTAAAATTATCTGCTAATAGAATAAGACAGATGTATGTGTTATGTCATAATCTCAGTGAGAAATATTAGATAACTTGTGCTTCAGGATATCTTCACTTGCTAAGATAAGCAATGAGTACATCTTGTAAATACAGATATAAGCTACATATAAATCCATATAAAGTCAGGTATAAAAAGTGATAACAAATAAAATGAAAAGTATTTGTATAATAAGAAAGTTTTCATCAACTGAGCTGTGTTTCTGAAAAGCAGCTCAATAGTGAGTATTATGTAATGACATTAGTAGCTGATCTTGCGACTTTGAAATGGCAGCTGTGCATTTTTATAACGCACCTCGAGCCAGACTTCGAGGCATTCCATGCCACACCTAGTTTTCTACTGGAAATGCTGACACAAAATGATTCATTTTGTACAATGAACTCTGTATGCAAATTTTATTTTTGCTAAGCTGTCAAAAGTACACTATATCGCCAAAAGTTTGTGGACACCTGACCAGCACATTCATATGTGCTTTTTGAACGTCCCATTCCAGATTTAATCCCCCCTTTGCTGTTGTAATAACCTCCACTCTTCTGGGAAGGCTAGATTTTGTAGCATGGCTGTGGGGAATTCTGCTCATTCAGCGAGAGCATTAGTGAGGTCAGGCGCTGATATGAGATGTTCAGTGGGGCTGAGGTCAGGGATCTGTGCAGGACACTCGAGTTCTTGCACTCCAATTTTGTCAAACCATGTCTTCGTGGATCTCGCTTTGTGCAAAGGGACATCATCATGCTGGAACAGGTTTGGGCCTAGTTCGAGTGTAAGAAAAATACACCGGATGGTATGAAGATGCAAGGCTGGGGCTGCTTTCTTTCTAGCCCAGACTGTAGATATGTGCATGTAGAATCAAGTGATTACACACCACCTAGATTTGATCTCCATTTGTGCTGATATTTTAATATTTTTCAGCCTGCATTGTCGACACATTCATAACACGTGATTGATCAGCCGTGATTGATAAGGTGCACGTGAAATACAGTCGTGAGTGTAAGGAAAGGTGAACAAGGTGAACTGTTCACTCTATCATCTTTTTTTCCCCCAAAAAAAAGGAGAAACTTAAAGCAGATAAACTAAGAACACGAAGAACTTTGAACTTCACAGACATGGCATGAACCCAATAAAGCATAACAGATAAAAAATTAGAACTGGCAAGTGCAGCTACATATTTGTCTTTATGTGTGTGCACTTGTTTAAATGTGAGTGAATGCATCGCTAAACCATAAAGTTTCAGTGTCAAGCTGTTGATAGATATTAGATCACGGCCTGCCGTCACTGAACCTCATTACTGAGCTCACGATCAACCAATTGGTGTATTTCACTTGAGTGTAGACTGAAAACCTTTCAAGCAGTGATTAATCCTGTAAGAGCAGTCTAACCACAACCTTCCTTCCACGTTCTGAATGAATTGTGCATAGTTATAGCTGTATCTGTCCAAAATGTAAACTAGTAGTCTGCTTGACTGACAGGTCATGTAGTTTTTGCATCCAGAAGTGCACAGTTAGCAAGAAGTCTATTGCTTCACTGGTAGCTGTGTCAGGCAAAGATAGAGAAGCTCTATTGGGGCAAGAGGAATGTAACAGCAGGGTGAATAAGGGGCTTTATTTTTAACAGAATAAAACCAAGGATAAGGTAAAAATTTAGGGCTAGGGTTAGGTTCTACGGCTTCTTAGCTTTCTGTGTGTTCACTAGTCCAGCTACAATACCTGCCTGGTTAATATTTTATTAGATAAAAGTGCACATCTGTGGGGTTCATGGACATTCTGCTATATATGTCATGTAATTGGGTAGTTGTAGCTCAGCAGTTAAGGTTTCTCAGAGCTGCCAGACTTTGCACATTTAACCCTGAACTTCTCTATTAGCCAGGGCTGGATTCTCCCTCACTTGTAGGTGGATCTGGATACTTCCTATTCCTTAATACCAGATAATAAACCTTAAAGTTTGGAAAATAATGATGGTAATAAAGGAGGTTAAAGAGATACAGCCGGACAGGCTAACAATCTTTAATGTGTGCACTCTTCTAACCTTTGAAAATATGCTGAAGTTGGATCACATCAGCAGCTGAATCAGTTCTTATTATAAGCAAAAAATCAGCAGTTTAAGAGTGAAAAGAATGACTTGAGGGCATTTGGGTAACCCTGTTTATATGAAACTTGGGACTCTAGAGTTCTTTTTGACGTTGAGAGCATTATGCATTGATAAAAAGGTGGAGTGTGGTTTTCTTGAATGGGACTCTAAGTCCAGCCATATGCGTCTAGAGTATAAGAGAGAGAGAGAGAGAGAGAGAGAGAGAGAAAAGGAGTTCCTCATTTTCTCTCGGTCACGTCTCGACCTGTGTCTGACATCTGGGAGGGAAGAGGGGGCTGGGCAAGCTGGAAGAGTTTCCTGTCCTCTTCTCGGCAGATGGAATAGCCAGACTTGCCTGCGCTTTTCCGCCTCAACTCAAAGGGTGAAAATGATTGACGTTTCTGAAAAAGACACTTCGCTGGTCAGTTACACCACAGAAGAATTACCCATCACTGTCTGAGAGATGAAGTCTAAGCGTGGGGGTTAACGGTGTCATCTTGCTAAGAGATCTATGACTTGCCCAGTTACCCCACGCAGTCAGACCGGTTCTGTAGCTACCCCAGCTGTTAGAGCATGCTCAACTCTAATGGATCATGCACTCTGGAGACATCTCTACCTTTATACACATGCCAAAACACTCTTCCATACTGCGCCTCAGGGCTGTACATCTTATGAGGTCATTTCTCTCCACACTGTTGCATTTGTAAGTTTGGCTTGAGCTGCCAATCATCTGGCACATCTGTGTTGTTTGTACAGCGGGACACAATGCTCTACTGTGTGCCGGGTTCAAAAAGTGCTGATTGAGCATGTGCTGAGCCTGAAGAATATCGCCGCAGCTCCTTTCCGGTTTCAGAAAAGGATGCGTTCAGATTAAATACAGCATATTCCTATCAAATCTGCTTAGCTTGGTCTAGTTAGTTCTTCAGTTTTTTTTTTTTTTTTGCAGTAATACCACCAGGAATCCGCAGTTTTATTCATCTCCCAGCATGGAGTATGGAAATAAAGATTTCTTCCAGACAGGAAGCGAATGAGCACGGGGGTGAGCTAGGGGATATTGGGGGCCCAACTATTTCCTTAAATAGCACCCTTAGCTCTCAAATCCGCAGACTTGAGGCTTGCATTCCAAGCATAACTCTGACTGCGACATTCAGCTCTGCACAAACACCCAACCTCTGAAGTTTCCACAGGTAGGCAAAGTAGACTTCCCTTCACTGCAGCCTCAGTTTTATGGTGCTTGCTCTCATCGGGTTGCAGCGACACTTCCTGGGGGAAACAAGATAATTCAGACCTTGTGATGTTCTCCGAGAGGGTTTGGGTGCGTTGAGTTAAGCACGCACGGTGAGGGTTTAATACCGAAAATTGCACACGTCAGTATTCCGTCCTCAGACGTAACTACAGACTTAACTCTCAGAAGTTACCTGAAAGTTACGCACATAAGGTGGAGTTTGAATAAAATAGAGGCATGTCTCAGCTACACACAATTTTGAACTTGGACTTCAGTGCATTTTTCATGCACAGTATCAGCTTGAGGAGAGCGGTAGTAAGTCCAGCGCATCTGACACTTTGATGAAACCACAGTATGCAACAGTGAAATTCATGTTTTGCGTTGCAACTACACTGAAAAACTATGGAGTGCCATTTGAGGCCAATATTAAATACACAGTAAGTGTGACACATCAACAATTTTGATGACATCATTCTGCACTTCAGCTTCTCATCAGATTTTCTGTCAAAATGCTCTCTAGAATCTGAAGTGTCCCATCCTCAACGTTATAAAAATCACCTTGCTGTTGTTGAGCGAGAGAGATCACATCAGCAAGCCTGGGTTGTAAATGTGTCTTTGGCTGTCCGAATGAGCGCATTTTATTCAGTTTTCCAACTCTAAGTCACCAGTTTTGGGATATTCGCCACGGGGCTGCGAGGTAAATGCTATTGGATATTTAAAAAGGAGGAGCCACTTGATATGTCCCGCCCTGACTTCCTGTTTCAGTGGAAATTACGTCAACACATCAAATAACGCTGCGCTTTTCAACGCACTTCACGGGGACCTTACAATGAAGGTTGATAAGGTTTTTTCCCACACAGAGAGGCATTGTTTATTTCAAGGACTGTTTTTTCAATATACAAAGTTATGGATTATTTTAAAGTGAGCTGTAAGTGTCTGCTTTTATGTTGCATCATATATCATTTGACAGCAAAGACAAAACGCTTTTCCTTCTTCAGTCCGCATTTTCTATCCCAGATTTTTTTTTTTCAGGCTTGTGTTTAAGGGGGGTGGTCTACATGAGCTATTGAAAAATAGCCCTCTCCGATATACATTTGTGAAAAGTCAACTTCTGAAGTGTGAACTACATGCAAGTCATGTGCTTCGTCTCACTTCAGAGCCCGGAAAATCAACTCTGGACTTAAGACGCCAACACTGAATATGGTCTTAAACTGTGAAAGAAAACCATGTCAAGTCAGGATTGTGTATTATTACTGGAAGTTACTGGAAACTGTATATTCAGCAGAGAAAATGAATTGTGGTGTGTTTAGTTATTCTGTGAAGAAAAAAAGTAGAGCTCATTTTGTATGAATGCGCACGTTGACGATTTACTTTGACATAGGCTTTCATTTTTTATTTTTAGTCTGCGCTGTCTGAAAGCTTTGTTGCTAAAATAGAAGCAGGGCGAACACTAAATGGTGCATGTGCATGCCGTGACGGACTTCCTGTGACCCAGAAAGCTGTGAGAGAGACAGACGGGAGAGAGACAAACTGAGAGAGAGGAAAACAGACAGAGAGAGCGACAGAGCTCATCATGTGTGTGAGAACAATAGTGACTCGGTGCCTATGTGGCTACTTCTGGCAGGTGTTTCCCTCTCTGTGCATCCCGATAACCAATATACACACACACACACACGTCAGTCCAGCACAGCACAAAATCAAAGGTCACAAATAGACACGGCTGGAAGGAAGACAGGAAGAAACAGATCCAGACAAATTCACAAACCTCACAAATTGTTGGCTTTTTTTTTTTCTTCCTTGAGCTAAAATTAGAACGGCGCTCCTCTCTGATTTGACACGGCAGACATAACAGTGTGGCAGTGTGTGTGATTCACAGCCGTCTGAGTTGTGAGAGAAGCCCAGGCTGGGTAAGCAGGAGGCAGGACTGGTCCGAAGGGTTTAAGTGTGTGAGTCATACGCTCCAGGTTTTAGCAGTGTCAGGAAGTCTGTGGTGATGTCTGGACTTGTTTAGTACAATATCAAAGTGTCCGTATTATGGGAAAGATGATAAAAATTTATGTACACAATATGAAACCGACAATAATAAACACACACTGGTGTGTGTGTGTCACTGTTGTTTGATGCTAGGTTTGGCAGTTACTACTGTAACTTATTTTAGTATAATGTTGTGTGTTCTATTGTGATTAATATTTTGCTGCAGTATGGTAAAAATGTATTTTAGCGTAGTATAGTGTGTTGTAGTAACATGATTACAGCCTTTCGGTAGTATATTGTGTTTTACAATCATAGTATGCTGTAGTATTGTGTGTATATACACTGATCAGCCATAACATTATGACCACCTGCCTAATATTGTGTTGGTCCCTCTTTTGCTGCCAAAACAGCCCTGACCCATCAAGGCATGGACTCCACTAGATCCCTGAAGGTGTGCTGTGGTATCTGGCACAAAGACGTTAACAGCAGATCCTTTAAGTCCTGTAAGTTGCGAGGTGGGGCCTCCAAGATGCTCTGACCCAGTCATCACAATTTGGCCGTTGTCAAAGTTGCCCATTTTTCGAGAACCGACTGGTCACTTGCTGCCTAATATGCCTCAACCCTTGACAGGTGCTATTGTAACGAGATAATCAATATTATTCACTTCACCTGTCAGTGGTCATAATGTTATGGCTGATCGGTGTGTATATATCCTATTGTAAATTGATTATAGCCTGTCAGCGTATAGGGTGTTTTATAATCATAGTGTGCTGCACTATAGTGTCTGATTATTGTGTGTTGTAGTATAGTGTAATGGGCTATATTAAAGGAATGCTGTGTTTTACTTTAGTGAGCTGTATGACGGAGTATAGTGTACTAGGCTCTAGTATGATTATAGTGTGATGGAGTATGCTATAGTATGAAATAGTGTGTTTTAATAATATTTATTGTAGTATGATTTTAGTGTTTGTAAAGTGTAGTGTGTTATAGTATGGGTGTACTGTGTTGTATTTTAGTGTGCTGTATGATAATAGTGTGATGGGGTATAGTGTACTACACTCTAGTATGATTATAGTGTGTTTTAATAATGTTTATTGTAGTATGATTGTAGTGTTTGTATAATGTAGTGTGCTATAGTATGGGTATACTGTGTTGTATTTTAGTGTGCTGTATGATTATAGTGTTTGTGTAGTGTAGTGTGTTATAATATGGGTATACTGTGTTTTATTTTAGTGTGCTGTATGATTATAGTGTTTGTGTAGTGTAGTGTGTTATAGTATGGGTATACTGTGTTGTATTTTAGTGTGCTGTATGATTATAGTGTTTGTGTAGTGTAGTGTGTTATAGTAACGGGTATACTGTGTTGTATTTTAGTGTACTGTATGATTATAGTGTTTGTGTAGTGTAGTGTGTTATAGTATGGGTATACTGTGTTGTATTTTAGTGTGCTGTATGATTATAGCGTTTGTGTAGTGTAGTGTGTTATAGTATGGGTATACTGTGATGTATTGTAGTGTGTTGTATGATTATAGTGTGATGGAGTATAGTGTAGTATGATTATAGTGTGTTCTAATAATGTCTGTTATAGTGTTTGTATAGTGTAGTGTGTTATAGTATGGGTATACTGTGTTGTGTTTTAGTGTGCTGTATGATCATAGTGTTTGTGTAGTGTAGTGTGTTATACTATGGGTATATTGTGTTGTATTTTAGTGTACTGTATGATCATAGTGTTTATATAGTGTAGTGTGTTATAGTATGGGTATACTGTGTTGTATTTTAGTATACTGTATGATTATAGTGTGATGGAATATATTGTAGTGTGCTTTGGTATGATGATAGTATTTTCTAATAATGTTATCCATTGTAGTATGATCATAATGTTAATATAACGGAATGTTTAATTATTATTGTGTGTTATACTGAGGTGTGTCTTCTAGCTTGATCACAGTGTAATAGAGTATAACATAGTGTGTCATTATATTATAGTGTTTTGGTGTATAGTGTAGTATGCTGAAGTATGATTATAGTGTGTTCTAATGATGTTGTGTGTTGTATGAAAATAATGTGTATGTATAGTGTAGTGTGTTTAATTATTATAGTGTGTTCTAATGGTCATAGTGTGGTCTAATGATGTGTGATTATAGTATGTATATAGTGTTAGTATAGTGTTAGTATGTATATAGTGTTAGTATAGTGTTGTGTGTTTAATTATTACAGTGTGTTATAATGAGGTGTGTTCTGTAGTATGAATACAGTGTCTTGTTGTATACTCTAATCTCATTTATCAAGATTTATACTGTACTGTGCTAAAGTGTGGTTTGCTGATATGTATTCTAAAGTATTGTAGTATGCTGTAGTGTGTTGCGTGTGCTGTAGTGTGCTGTATTATTCCCAAGTGTGCTGTTGTTGACTTATAGTGTGCGACTGTACTGAAGTACTGTGTCATGAATATGATGAAGTATACTGTATGAAGCTTTAGTGTGCTTTAGACTACGCTGCTGCTGCTTTCATAGACATCACACACACACACACACACACACAAACACACACACACACACACACACACACACACACTGTGGAAGTGTCTGTGATATGGCCTTCACTCATCTTCTCTCTTTTCCTGCCCTTTCATTCCTTTGTCACCCTTTCTCACTGTTTGGAGAGTCATTCTTCTGATATGTACTGGTCTCTCTCTCTCTCTCTGTCACTCTCTCTTTCTCTCTCCCTCTCTCCCTCCATCCCTATCCCTATCCACTCTGCTAAATGCATTAAGAGTCCGTTTAAGGTAGTGCACTTTATCGTAGCGTCTGGCCGAATGATCTCACAGTGAAACTATGCATCTCAGCAGCGTGGTTTGGGACGCGGCAGCTCCGTTCGGAAAACTGTTCATTCTTCCGCTGAACGAGTGGATGTGTGGAACGCAGCACATTCCTCTGAGCTGAGCTGGAGAGAGGAGAGGAGGAACAGAGAGAAGGGTGGGGGATACTCTCACTCTCTCTCTGTCTTTTTTTATTTCTGTCTATTTTTCTCTGTCTTCTCATCCTCTCACTTTTTTCCCCTCTTTCAAGCATTCCTTTGTTATGACCCCATTATCTATTTATCTATCTATCTATCTATCTATCTATCTATCTATCTATCTATCTATCTATCTATCTGTCTGTCTGTCTG
>CM075012.1:23846584-23903762 GCA_037576675.1 Pangasius sanitwongsei
ATCTATTTATCTATCTATCTATCTATCTATCTATCTATCTATCTATCTATCTATCTATCTATCTGTCTGTCTGTCTGTCTACTCCTTCTCTTTTTCTTACATCTTTCCCCCCCTTCACTCCATCTTTCTCTCTTTTTTTTCCCATTATGCCTCTTCAGTCACCATAGACCCAGCCCTGATTTGTGTGTGTGTGTGTGTGTAGGGAAATAATTACAGATTGATTCTTCAGATAAACTTTAGATCTTTTTCCTTCCTCCCCCGAGTCACTCCACTCTCCACATTCCTGATGTTGTGATGGTTCTGATGGTCGGTAGTTGAGCTGAGTGTGTCAAGCTGGGGGCTTAAAGGTGGTGTGTCATTCTTGTGGGAACACGCCGTGCCCTTGTTGTGTTGACTCAACAACTATAAAAAGGAATGGTCACACACACACAGGAGCAGCAGCTCTGTCTCTCTGTCTCTGTGTTTGTAGTGCTAACATGTCATATGGAGGCTGTTCCTGTGACACCAAACTTTACACACAGCCACAGACGAGAATTTTTCCTGATCTCTTCATGTCCTACACCTGTGATTTTGCTGTTCTGCCTGAATGGATAGTCTACTGAGTGGTGTGTGTTTGTATGTGTGTATGGTTGAACTTGTAAAAATAGGGTGTTATCTCTAAGCCATGGGGTGCTGGGGTGTGTGGGTGATGTGGACGATCTATAAATAGAAATAGAAGGGAATCATGTGTCTGCCAAACAACTCACCTCTCATTTAGATGGACGTGTGTGTGTGTGTGTGTGTGTGTGTGTGTGTGAGTTGTGAGAGAGGCTTTGCTTTGGTGTCATTTGTCAGCTTTTAACCATGTCAGTACTCTACAAATATCACTGGCTGTGTATTGTTGATGGTATTAAGTCAGTGACAGTCACTACTGTCATTGCTTGTGGGCGGGGCTTGTCCAGCCTTCTTTAAGTTCGCAGCACCATGTTAGTTTTCTTTAAAAAAAAAAAATCCGTTCTTTTTTCATCTTCAGTGTATTTTAATATTAATTTTAAAAAAAAAGAGAATATAAAACTGTAATGCTTTGCATTTTTTTTTCTTCAGATTTGTGCCAAATGCTTGTGAATGGGAACTAAACACAGGAACGAACTCAGAGTACAGAATTGGATGTCCAATTATTTCAATTTGTGACTTCACTTTTTTATCATAACTGATTTGTATAAAACATGTCGCTGTTGCAGGAATTGTTGCTCCATGTCACAACTTAATAGTAAATAAATACAGGGTCCCAAGAGATGCAATAGAACAGCGGTCGCCCTATTGTCCGAAGATCTCCAGTTCGAATCCCAATGCTAGGAGTCCAAGAGAGCAAAACTGGCTGTGCTCTCTGGGTAGGAGGGGCAGATTCTCTCTTCCCCATCAATCACAGTGAAAATAGTCAATTATATATGTGGAAGAGGGCAGATAGCACTTTCCTCAGAGTGTGTTACACTGACCAAAAAATATAATATATAATAAACACCCGCCTGTTATTATGAACAAACCATTCACAATATTAACTTGATTTTTAGTCCTGTTTGCACTTTCTGACAGTTTTCCAAAATCTGAAAGCCTTCCAGTCTCACCCCATAACAATCACAGACATTGTAATATTTTAAATGTCTTTCAATTTTACAACTAAAAAACTGACATGGTTTTTGTACTATGAGAGGGTCAGTGGTGTGATTGGATTATTGACACAGGCAGCAGCCAATTACAAAAAATAAAAGGTCTGTGCCTATAAGAATGATGACATCAGGACCGATCGAGAGTTTATACATTTCATCTGTGCAGATGCAATCCAGGAAGACAAAGTATGTCCAGCGCTGTTCACCAGATTGCACTGATTCCCTTTAGATTTAATTCTGTGGGGTTTATTTTGTGTTGCTTAAACACGGTTTAAAAGTCATTACATGTGTAATATCTTGCCTTTGCTTAATCGTTTAGCGTGCATCCCCTGATGACAAAAAGACAAGAAATTCTGGGAGAAACTTACGCAAGTGTTTTTATTTTTTATAAACTGTGTAGTGTATGGCAAGCTTTAAACGACCATTCTGCCAGTAAAAATGTCTCGAATTTGATCTAATGAAAAGGAGAAAATGTCTGAGTATGGTCGGGTTAACAAGCTTTTAACAGGCTTCACGCAGACACACCCATCCATTTGAAAGTGCTCTGTGTGTGTGTGTGTGTGTGTGTGTAAGAAATAGCTGACATTGCACGGTTTGTAAAACACATCTGCTATATTCTACTCATGTTTTTAGCTTGAGGCCAGAGTTGTGCTCAGATCAGCATGCTAGGCTTGACCGGATGAGCGTATTAGATGAAAATGCCAGCGTGTTGATGCTCAGAGGCTTGGCAGTGCTGGAGTGGACACACACACACACACACACTTACACATGAAGAAGATGAGAGATTAATGTTGCTCTAAAAGAACATCAGGAAATAAGTAATTCAGGGTAAGCCATGTGCTAATAATCTGTTAAAGTACAATACACTATGATGTTGAACATGCACAGTCATTCTGCGTTGATAGTTTTTGACTAAAATCAGTTTTACAGAATTCCTGTTTTTTTTTTTTTTGACTGATAAAGTGTTTAAGCAGGGCTTTCCTCACACTGCACCTCTGACTACTTCATGATTCACAGCTTCCAAGGCTCTCTCTCCCCCTCTTTTTTCCCCCTTGGGCTCTCTTCTTCATGACTCATGCAGATGACCACATGGTATGCTCTGGCCTTTCAGCGTACGTTTACCTCCCGTCTATGGGAGAGTGGAATGGAAAAGAGAGGATAAGAGTGTATGGGAGACTGTTAGAGGAATGAATGAGTGTAAGTGTGTGTGAGAGAGAGTGAGAGTGGGGGTTAAGGAGGGGTTTACACAAATGCTTGGAGAGGACGAAGAGAAAGTCTGCTCACTGTTTCCATCCTCCCTCTCCAACAGCCCCTACAGCTCTGGATGGCTCCTGAAGTAGCTAAGCGTTTAGTACTGCATGGTCCAAGAAAAGAAACAGAGAGAGAGATGGACAGAGTGTGAGGAAAAGACATTTCATTTCATTTTGAAATCTGTCACTGAATTTCAGTTGATTTACAAATGTAAAATCCTGAAGATCCCATGTATAACATACATTAATATCAGTTTGTTTTATAGCCACTAAGGGTGTTTATCTCTCCTTCCAATGTGTATCTGAACACATGATCAATGATCTAATGTGTGAAATATACAAAATATTCAATGATTCAATATGATGCACTTCCTCCTTCACTGAGACTGAAAGGCAAAGAGGCCACACCTCCTTCAGTGGAACTGACAGACACACCTCCTTCTTTGTGATTGATATGCAGAGAAGCTAAGCCTCTTTCAATGGAAGTGACTTGCCCAAAGGCCACGCCTCCTTCACTGGAACTGACATGGTGAAAGGCCGCACCTCCTTCACTGGGACTGACCTACCAAAAAGCCACACCTCTTTCACTAGGACTGACATGCTGATAGGCCACCCTCTTTCACCAAGACTGACATGCTGATAGGTCACACCTCCTTCACTGAGACTGACATGCAGAGAAGCCACGCCTCCTTCCCTGGGACTGAGATCCTGGATCCATTCATGCACAATCAAACAACTTTTTGACCCCACTTATTGGGTGCATCAGTTTTCTGAAAGGAAGGTAAAGAACTCTAAATGATGTTTCAGTGAGCAATATAAGAAAGAGAATTAGAATTAGTACCCAGGAAGCGAATGAGGGGAGAGTGACAGCGGAAGTCTGAGAGATGAGAAGCCTCTATTGTATTAGCAGCTCACTCCATCAGCTGGGCCGGAGGGACGGAGTGATGGAAGGAGAGGTGGAGAAGTACAGAAGGATGGAAGAATGGGAGAGATGAATGGTGTGATGAGGTTAAAATGGTTTTATTAGTGTTCCCTCCAAGGCTGAATATTTTCTCTGAGAGGAAACTTTCATGATTGATCATAATCAAAAGTCCAACCCAAAATGAAGCTGGTTCATTTTTATCAATAATGTTGGATTTCCTATAAGAGCACGCCCTATCCTGTGTTATTCCTCATTTGTTGACTTCGTTGTATATTTTCTCCTCATAAGCATATGACATGTCTTTTAAAAAGTTTTGAGTTCATATTCAGATATGATTTATTTTAAAGCCATCTTGACACACACCTGTGGTGCTAACTTAGGAGAGCACTAACAGTATCCAGAGCCTCCAATTGTGCTAAACCAGGCTGAGATTGAATGTTTCCAGAATGTAGGCTGCCTGCCGTGCAATGTGAGGACTTCACAAATAACTCTGCCACGTCGAAGCTCACAGCTTTTACAAATAACGGATGGCATCAGCCACGACGCTGTAAAAATGGAAGCGCCAGAAAAAGTCGTCCAAATGGAATGTTTAATCACAGCTGAACAGCAACCGGCCCTTGGTCCGAGCGTTGCGGGACATTAGTGTTATTTGTGTTGTGTGTGTCTTCTAAACACTCCCAAACAAGATAGCGGAATCAGCCCTCCATAACGTCCTGTTAAAAAAAACAGTCCTACGCATATGAGACCATCTATGAACTGGAGAGATGTAGCTGAGGTTGAGGAACTGTCAGAGCCAGAATTCAGTCAGAACTTTTAAAATCTCTTATAGTTTAGGCCACACCCACTGTGGGTTTAATCCAGATTCAGATACGGCACACTAAACAGATACAGATACATTAATGGTATTTGTGGATTATGTATTACTTCCATACTAAACACAGCACCACTGACACATGTAACATGTAATGCTCTCTTCTTCTCCCCTATTTAATATATTTGAAGAGTTTAGTAATGAACAGAATAAAATAATAACAACCATTTTACAAGTTTGGCTTTGGGAACATATTTTACTACCCAGTTCAATTCCTAAGTGCTTACACACAGTACAAAGATATTGTCATAGTTTTGACACACAGTTGCACACAAAATGAGATTCTTCGCTTTTCTTTATCAAAATTCGCAGTTGTTGCAATTTCCAGCGAAATGGGCATTTCTACATTGTTGCAATTTGATTTTTTTGCCATTATCGTTCTGGTCATGTAAATACCATGAGCAAGTCATCAAAGAAATGAAACCTTCTCAAGCCTCTGATGTCAGCACTGCTCGGTTCAAACGTTATTTCTATTTCTGATAAATTTTCATCAAAGGCAGTCCCATAATTCTGTTTACCAGAATACATAAAATTGTAAAGTTCGAGATTGAGGATCACAAGTTAATAGAGGAGGAAATACAAAAGTAGAAATGACCAAAAGTGAGAGAGAGAGAAATTAAATGGTTGAGAAGTAAGGAATTAAACACTACGGGGGCGTGCTGTTATGGGAAAATAATCAGTGACAGAGTGGTGCGATTGCGCTGGGCCGTTACCACCTAGAAGTTGTTCTTTTCACATAACGGCACATCCTGAAGTCTTTTATTCTTTTATACCAATGATTAAATTTTTTATTAATTAATGAATGTCATGCTTTTTATCCAGTTAGAGTTACAGTTACATGTTGTGAAACATCCATGAACAAGGTTGTCATGTTACTGAGAAATCAGAAAGCACAAAACCTTCTGTCAAGAGGACTCTCCCATAGCTAAAATAAATACTGACTGTTACAAAGCACTGACACTGGAGACTCCTTACATAAATGTTACACAAACAGAACAAAAAGCTTCACCTTATCAACGATTTTACTTTTTCTTGTTAAATAACAACACTTTCTGCAGTCCCTTTATTATTAGTCTTAGATTGAGCATGCACCATACAGTTCCCTGTGAATGAGCTGTTACTATAGAAACGATAACGTATTATAACGAGTGTGTTGATATTTACCTGTGATTTGCCTTGCAGTGGCGCTAGTGTCAGACTTGTAATAGATATTACACAAAACACCACCTGACTAGTCAGAATCGAGAATTCAACAGGACTGTGATATAATACAGGATACACAAAGGTCGTGGACTTACAGATGTTGCCAAAAATATTGATAATGTAATCCCCTGGATTTTATTAAATTAAAACACAATTTGCCCCAAAAAGTGTTCAAATGTTTAAAAAATAGCATCTCTACATGTGTGTCTTTAGGTTGCACTGGAGCAAACCAAAACATTTTGAAAATATCTGTATTATTTACCTATTCTACTAAGACGTTCTAAAATAGCTTGGACAAAATTATTGGTACCCTTTGAAAGTTGCAAGAAAAATTGCATTGTGGCGATAGTTTGAGCAGACTGTTCAGATTTAATTAGTAGTACAATCTTTTTCAGTCTTATAATCACTCATGCAGCCATTTTAAATCTAGCTGTCTTATTCCACTGTGGGTGTTACACTGAACATGGCAAGCAGAAGGAAAAGCAAAGAGTGGTCTGAGGTTCATAGCCAAGCATGCTCAATGTAAAGGTTACAAGATCATTTCTAAAGGGCTTGATGTTCCTGTGACCACAGTTGGCAATATTCTGAAGAAGTTTAAGGCCCATGTGACTGTAGCCAACATCTCTGGATGAAGTCGCAAGAGCAAAATTAGTCCACAGTTGAACAGACAGATTGTTCAAATGGTTGAAAAAAGAACAAAGAAAACACCAAAACAGATCCAAAGGGTCTGTCAGATCCTTCAAGCTCAAGGTACAGCAATTTCAAGTCAAACCATCCGTCTGTGTCTCAATGAAAGTGGGCTTCATGGCAGAAGACCCAGGAGGACACCTTTTCTAGAAGCAACTCACAAAAAAGGCCAGACTGGACTTGTTGACAAACCACAGTCATTCTGGCAGAATGCGCTTTGGGCATGAAACAAAATGAGAGCTTTTTGGAAAATCCCATCAACTGTATGTTTATAGGAGAAGCTTTCAAGAAATGAACACTGTGACTACTGTGAAACATGGAGGAGGCTCAGTGATGTTTTGGGGATGCTTTGCTACCTCATGTACTGGGTGCCTTGAATCTGTGCAGGGCACAATGAAGTCAGAAGACTACCAAGGCATTTTGGAGCCGAACATACAGCCCAGTGTCAGAAAGCTGTGCCTCAGTCACAGGTCATCGGTCTCCAACAGGATAACAAGCCGAAGCACGCATCAAAAAGCAACCAAAAAGGGATAAGGAGAAAACATTGGACTGTTCTGAAGTAGCCTTCCATGAGAAGAGTGGGTCAAAAATCAAGTAAAGTTTCTATTCTATTCAATGTTAAATAAATAATATTGAATACCATGCACTTCTGTAAGTTTCAACTTTAATTTAGTGAAAGCCGAGTTTTTAAATAAATAAATAAATAAATAAATAAATAAATAAATAAGGTGGAAGGGTGCCAATAGATTTGGCCACATCTGTACAGTATCTCCACGGTAATAAACAGATTAAAAAGCAGCTGATCAGAGACGACAAAGTGACGCAAATATTTCTGAGGTTGTCACTATGTACGTAAATCCAAGCTATCACGAGAAGCAAACCGATTCTAGCCCTGTCCCTAAAAGTGCCCCAAGCCCTGACATGCTGCTTCTAGTCTGAACTGTGGCGACATCAAGAAAGCATGACATATTGTGTGTAAGACCTCGAGGGTGCAGGAATTAACCATGCATTCCAGTCCATACAAACAGAGCTTGTTCCACTTCTGCTGTAATGTTATGTTAACACAATCTGAGTATTAGTACATACGGTTAATTTTAAATAAAACTATATGAGTCTATGCTAGCTAGATTGTAGCATTAGTCTTTTCTTTTTAACCCAGAGTGAGCCTTTCACTAGCTTTCAGTAGCTTTCAGCAGCTTTCAGTAGCTATCAGGCTAACTGACATTCTCACACCTACTCATTTTACCTCAGTTTTAAACAAGCTTGTGATTCAGTAACAGCCTGTAGAAAAATGTAGCAACTGTGGTTTGCTACTCTAATGTTACACTAGTTTCCCACCTGGCTTCTGCGTTCGATGATTAACACATATTAGTCATGAAATAACATTGTCATAACGTATTAATTTAAACCACAGTTTTTTAAAAAAAGATTTTTTTTTTTAAGAAGAGACTCTAGCTAACCTTAGCAAATGCTGTTTAGCAGACAGGATAGGTAACCAGCTAATATGAAGCATATCTAACTAGCAGTATCCTGTGTGTGTGTGTGTGTGTATATATATATATATATATATATATATATATATATATATATATATATATATAAATAACTGGCAAACTAATTTTGGTAACTAGCTAATATGTAGTGTATATAACTAGCTAACTAGCTTATATGCAGGATATGTAAATAATATTCAGCACAAGTAACTAGCCAACTAGCATTAGTAACTAATAACTAGCTATCATGCAAAATAGGAGGCTACAATGCAGCATATTTGAAAAGCTCATGTGCAGTGTATAGGCCTATAAATAGCTAACTAGCTATTTATTTAACTAAATATTTGGCTAGTTTGTGGTATATGTAACCTGCTAATATGCAATGTATACTATAACTAGCTAGCTAGTATTAGTAATGAGCTAATATGATCCAAGCTAATATGCAGTGTATATAACGGCCTTACTTGTATTAGTTGGGCAGCTTGCCAGTGTTAATCAGGTCGGATTTAGATATTCTAGGATTTAGATACTAGTCCTGTTTGAAAAAAACTGTGTTTTTGTCTAAGCTAAGATGTCAGCTTGGTTAGAGTTTTTTTTTTTTTTTATTAAGTATCGTGATAATATTAAGCTTTGATAAATAAACTATCGTGATATGACAGTTTAATTTCAGTGCACATTTGTCAGTCTGTGTACCGTTCTCTAACCAGTCCTCTATTTGTGGTATTGGACAAAGTGTCCATGACCTCAGAGTATGTATAGCTGTATATGAAGCTGGACAGGACAAGTGTTTCTGAGACATGCCTCAATAGGTTGGATATGTATAGCTGGTTGGACACTGTGTAATAGTGTAGACATAGAGCTGTGGCAACTGGTTTGCACAAAAGGTAAAATAAAGAATTGATCTTTCCCTGTCCTCTTGCAGTGGAGGAGCTAGCCATATTTGTCTGTGGATGCTTTATTAGTTTGTATTACTGTTATTTTGGGTTTTGTCATGACATGAGAAACCACAAAGCTCTCTGTTCTGAAGACATTCCTGTACAACCTTTCAGGTAAATTGAATGCATTTACTAAAATAAATATATCCTAAACATATCTTCTCATCTCTCTCCCTCAGCGGTGATTGGCCAGTGGCAGGCCGAGCCAAAAGAGCGTCTCATCTCTCTGGTCTTGACCCATCTGCCCCTCCTCAAGCCGGGCAATGGCGAAGCCAAAAGCGAGTACATGCGGCTACTTCCCAAAATCCTCACCCACACAATCGAGTTTGGGCGGCACCTTGAGGAGAGCAGGCAGCTGCTCTCGTACGCTCTCATCCACCCGGCCACGTCTCTGGAGGACCGGGCCGATCTCGCTCTCTGGCTCAACCATCTGGAGGAACGGGCAGCCACTCGCACTGCTGGAGGAGGAGGAGATTCACTGGAGCGATTGCCTTCTTCTCATCATCTTTATGTCCAGCATCAGCGTTACGGCTCTGATGATCGTCTCAATGGCTGGCAGGGATCCCGAGACTCGGGCATTGCCACCTGGCACACGCAGCAACAACAGCAGGGCTGTGAGAACGGACATCTTCTTCTATACCCATCATCATCAGTCCCTTCTACCATCAATACAGTGGGCACAGGAAGTGGAAGCAACTCCAGTGAGTGGATTTACGTTTATGTTGGGTCTGCCATACATTCAAAATACATTTATTTGACATATTACAGTATTACCTTAGGTCTGATCAGTGTATTTCTGTTGAGTCTGATCAGCATGTGTACCTTATTTACAGTAGGTCTGATAAGCACCTGTACCTTTATGCCAGGTCTCATCAGCATTTCTTTTTGAGTCTGTTTGTTTTGTATACTTTAGGTGTAATAAGTGTTTTTATGTTGTGGCTGATTAATGTGTATATAGTGGGTCCGATCAGTGCTTCAACATTGGGTTTGATCATACCATCACGTTATGTCTGATCAGTATTTTTTCTTATACCAGTTTGAAGTATTTACACTCACGCTGAGTTTGTTTGGAGTGTTTACTGATCAGTGTGTTTATAGTTGGTCTCGATCAGTCTTTTCATGTTAAGTCTTGTGAATGTGTTAGTGTTTGGTCTGGTCAGCATTTTAACTTTGATTTGATTTTAAATTCTGATCAATCTGGTCTATTCAAATATATATATTTGTGTCTCATCATTGTGTTTTTGGTGGGTCTGATTAGTCTACTGATGTTGGATTTGATCAGTATGTTTAAGCTGATTTGGGGCTTTTCAGCGTGTATACATTGGAGTCTGACATCTCTTTACATTGACTCTGATCAGTGGCTTAACAAAGAGTCTGATTAGTGTATACATTTGGTATGATCAGCATTTTAAATTTGGATCTGATTAGACTGCTTACACTGAAACTAATCTATAGGTTTATGTTGGATCTTGAGTGTATTTGTCGACTTTTTCTTTTAACTCTTTAATGTTAGGTCTAGTTAGTTTGTTTAAGTTGGGTCTAACTGGTGTATTGACACTGGATCTAATCAGTGTTTACCTAAAATCTGAACTATGTGTTTATGTTGGGTAGAGGCCTTTAATGTTTGGTTTATTAAACCTGAATGCTTTTTTAATGGCTCTGAACAGTGCGTTTATATCACGTTTGATCAGTGTGTTTACGCTGAGTCTGTTTAGTGTGTTTACACTGAGTCTGATAAGTGAACAGTGGGTCTGATAAGGTCATTTATGCTGGGTCTGTTTAGTGTCCTTACTTTGAGTTTGATCAGTGTGTTTATGTTGAGTCTGACGAGTGTGTTTACATTGAGTCTGATTAGTGTGTTTACATTGAGTCTGATTAGTGTGTTTACCATGAGTCTGATTATTATATTTACCATGGGTTTGATCAGTGTTACTGATAAGGCTGATGATAATCAGTGATTTACTTTGAGTCTAAGTGCATTTGTTTTGAGACTGATAAATGTGTTTATGTAGAGTCTGATCAGTGTGTTTCCATTGAGTCTAATCAGTGTTTGTGTTGAGTCTGTTTATTGTGTGTATGTTGAGTCTGATCAAGGTTTTTTGTTGAGTCTGATCAGTGTGTGTACGTTGATCCTGATCAATGTGTATATGCTGAATCTAATCAGCATGTTCAGTGTAAGTCTGATCAGTGTGTTTACATTGAGTCTGATCAATGTGTATATATTGAACCTGATAAGTATGTTTACACTGTGTCTGATCAGAATGTTTACATTGAACCTGATAAGTGTGTATATGCTAAGTATGATAAGTGTGTTTCCCTTGAGTCTAATCATCATGTATGTTGAGCCTGATAAGTATGTTTACATTGAATCTGATCAATGTTTTTACATTGAGTCTGATCAGTGTGGTACATTGAGTGATCAGTGTATTTACATCAAGTCTAATCAGTTTGTTTACATTGAGTCTGATCAGTGTGGTACATTGAGTGATCAGTGTGTTTACACCAAGTCTAATCAGTTTGTTTACATTGAGTCTGATCAGTATGGTACATTGAGTGATCAGTGTGTTTACATCAAGTCTAATCAGTTTGTTTACATTGAGTCTGATCAGTGTGTATATACTGGATCTAATCAGCATGTTCACTGTAAGTCTTATAAATGTGTTTCCCTCGCGTCTAATCAGCATCTATGTTGAGTCTGATCAGTGTGTTTTCCTTGAGTCTAATCAGTGTTTATGATGTTTGATCAGTGTATTTACATTGAGTCTGATCAGTGTGTTTATGTTGAGTCTGATCAGTGTGTATAGTCTGAATCTAATCAGCATGTTCACTGTAAGTCTGATCAGTTTGTTTACATTGAGTCTGATCAGTGTGTATATACTGGATCTAATCAGCATGTTCACTGTAAGTCGTATAAGTGTGTTTTCTTTGATTCTAATCAGCGTTTATGTTGTCTGATCAGTGTGTGTACGTTGAGTCTGATCATTTTTTGTGTATGGAGTCGTGTTGACTTCGATCTGATCAACATAGCTCAGGTCAGTATTGGTATAAAGGGTTTAATGAGATCATTTTATGAAACAGATCATCTAAAAACCGAATTGTTTGTCCAGTTTCTATATACAAGGTGCATTTTAGAGCAATTAAAGTACTGATAGTTGATTCCTGAGACATTTGTTTGCTGAAACTCTGATTGTGGGTCATAGTTCAGATCTCAGATCAGACAGTCCATCCTTGTGCACATCTGCCCAGAGCAAACAAATAATGTGACGTCTTTACGCTTCCGCACTGATATCATACTCAGCTGGATTTATACTCGTACTCAACAAACTGCAATTTTTTTATTTATTTATTTTGTTTTGGGATGTATGTGTTAGAGCATTTGCTTTTTTAAATACACATGAACTCCAAAAATGAAAGCCAAAAATTAAACACGCACAATTGTCCTCTGTAGTTGATTAGCAGAAATGAGTTCCATTACGAATTGCATGATTGATTTTTAACACAAACTGTACTAAACAAATGGCGAGTGTGTGATGATCATCTACGTTTGAGGTTGAACGGAGAACATTGTGTTCACTTCACTTTTGGCCAGACTCTTGTAGTAAAACCCCTGAAACAACAGTGTGGAGAAGATGAGAAGCATACTCGCAGTGTGTGGCAGTGAAGTGGCTGTGACAAAGATATTGGGATTGAACATATCTGTGGTTAGAGCGGGATATTTCCAGCGTAGAATGCAAGGCTCCTTTTTTTTTTCCTGATGAAGGAGACAGCTGAAGATATAAATAAGGGCCCATTTAATGCTTGGCTCCACAAGATCCCCTTTATTTTAGACTGCTTGGAGGCTGAGCAGCACAAAAGCCTGATTTTTTACCTCCCGTCATTCTGTCATCCACCACAAACACACGCTTATTAGAATTACAATCAGCTCAGCTTGTGTCAGCTGAAATAACGTTTTCCTTTTTACAGAATGGGTGCTTGTTTTTTTCTAGGTATTAAAAATACTGTTTACACGTCGGAAAAAACATTTCTCTAACGATAGGAACAGTTTAGATGAATAATAGGTAACGATGACAACAGTGCATGTGGCCTGTCCCACATCCCAACCTGTTATATTAACAGTCAAAAGCATCATTTCAATTTTTAGCTCGGCATCTCGTCTCCACTTTGCCACACACAGACAAACAGACGCTTCCACACCTCCCAGTCCATAGTCCGTCCCCAGCTGAGCACCACATGCCATTCCTTTCCTTCCCTTGTAAGGTAGGCTTTTGTGGGGTCTGTATTTAGGGGAAATGGCTAATATTTAGGGACTGGAGCGTGTAATATTAGCTGGGCACCTATTTTAAACCAGTCCTGGAAAGCCTATACATAGGACAAACTGCTACTCCACTGCTTATAGATTTTTCATCCTGTCCTGCCCCCTTCCACCACCTGCCCTATACCCTTGCTCCCTATGAGCTCCAGTGGGCTTGATGCCTCAGAACAGACCCTAAGACCTGAAAAAGTCCATTTTTTCAGAGAAAGCACTAGATAGCAGTTTAATGCCGCAGCAGCCATATTTAGAGTTATGTGGGCATAGGGAGGAGTGAATCCCGAAATTGCGCACATTCAGACTTCCGACTTAACTACAGACTTAAGCACTATTCAGAGAGTTGCGTGAAATTTGCACGTCTCTGTTATGATTCTGACCCTGGATTTAATTTAACTTCTCTTGCCCAATATCAGCTTGAGTGAGAACCACTGTCTGGCATTTGAAATTTATTTATTTATTTATTTGAGCATACACTAAAAAAAAAACTACAGAATTCCATTCCAAGCTAATATTAAATACATAAATATGATGTTATTATTTAATTAATAGTATCGTCCCTTCAATGTCCATATTAACGTTAATCTTTAACACAGAGGACATCATCTTAATCGGAGACATTGCTTAACTTGCAAGGATTGAATTTTTTATGAATACAATTATGAACTACACTTACATATCGTAAAATGATTAGCATTAGTTTATTAACTCGAAATAGCTTATTAAAAGCACAATTAAATAAATAGGATATGATAAATAAATCCTGCACGCAAATTACATGTTTAAAGGTGGAGTATTGAAAAACACCATCTCGGACACTCTAAAAAGCATACACTACACGCAGAGCCGCCCAGAAAATTGTGTTAAGTACCTGTGTAACAAAACTGAATGAGCGTAACTTTGTGCGTCTCAATTTTTTATGGTGAGTCTACACATGCGCAAGCCGAGAACCGCTATGAAGTTGTCTGTGATGATGCCATAAAGTTGAGTGTTAGCGTAGGTTAGGTTAGATTCTGATTAGCAAAATCTTGTCCATCAGTGTATAATCTGTGTATGTGTGTGTGTATGTGTGTGCAGTTCTGCAGTCTGCGGGTCAGCACAGTCCTCTGAAGCGCTCCGTCTCTCTCACTCCCCCGATGAGCGGCTCATCCACTCAGCCTCTGGGACACGGCTGGCTCTCACAGGAGGACCTGCGGGGACGGGGGGCACCTCTCACCCCTGACCACGCCCCTCTGTCCCCTCAGAGCAGTGTGGCGTCGTCAGGGAGTGGAGGCAGCGAGCACCTAGAAGACGGCTCAGGCCTGGGCATGGCACTCCGGAGCTCTTTCAGCGAGGAGGGGAGCGGCATGAGGGGTGAGCGAACTCCTTCTGTGAACTGCCTTGACCTTGTGCTCGTTTTCACTCTTCGTATGGACTAAAGGGGACGTTAGGAGTGTATTCCATTTATCCTTCATTAAATCCTATTCCAGAGTTTGCTTTGTTAAAATAACTAATTTGCATCACTGAGCACGTCAATTAATCCGATCAGCTAATCATCATAGTCTGTACAAGCAGATCAACTTGTAAACCTACACCACCCTTAAGGCATAAAAGTGTGCAATGCTGTATAGGCTTGTGCTTTTACTACAGGTTGTAGATATCAGTGAGTTTGTGCATCAGTGGTTAGAGGTGTAGGAGTTCTCCCATGGAGCAAGACTTCTTGTTTGTTTTTCCTATGACAGTTAAACCCCTGATGTGTAAGCAGACGTGTGTGTTCTTGCCCGCAGATGTTCCGGCATGGCTGAAGAGTCTGCGTCTGCACAAGTACGCCGGCCTTTTCTCTACTATGACCTACGAGGAGATGATGTCACTGACGGAGCAGCAGCTGGAGGCACAGGTGAGCGGGTGTGTGTTTGTGTGTGTTGGGGTTGGGATTAGGTCATACATAGTACAGTGGAGCTAAACGCCTAAATTTAAATGTACATTTGGGTCGATTCCAGTAGAAGGAACTGTTTTGATTTCATGGTTTATGAAACGCCAGCACAATTTTGAATCGGATGATCTTTCTCAGGCACCTTTACTAAAAGCCAAAACTGTCAAAGCAGCATTTGAGTGTAATATATAAGGAATAAAACGCAACATGACGTGCTGTTATAGGAAAATAATCAACGACGAGGTGTCAGGCAGCCTGACATGAATCGGAGTTACTGTTACCACCCCGAAGTATCAGCATTTCCAAAAGTATACCACAACAATTTTCCAAAGCTAACAAGTGTTTATTTATTAAAGAACAATATGTCATAATTTTTATCCATTTATAGTAATATTTAATGTTATAGAATGCCTAAGAAACAAATCACTGACACTGGAGACTCCTTCCAAAAAAGTTAAATAAACATCTCTTCACAGAAAACTTCACCATATCAATGATTATACATATTCCTTAGTTATAACGTAAATAACAATTCATCATTTTATTATTAGTCTTAGATGATGTAGTGTTTAATATAAACCTGTGATTTGCCAGAACTACTGTCAGAGCTGCTGTTATAGGATTTTAATCAACACCTTCTGACCAATCAGAATTGAGAACTCAACAGCTCTGTGTATATAGTCCACTATAACGCTGCGTTGTAATGCCAAAAGATCTGTGAATGTCTGTCAAAATACCTCAATCTCTCATGTAGAGCGTTACTAAAGGGGCGCGGCACAAGATCATCATCAGCATCCAGAAACTGAAAGAGAGACAGAACATGCTACGCTCTCTGGAAAAGGTTTGTCTTCTCTTATTTTCTCCCTCTCATTTCCTTAAAAGTTGTAGCACAGAGTGTATAAATATGACTACTCTTGATATTTAAAAATGGACTGGATATGTTTCTCAGCCTCTGCATGACTGTGTAATATATTAATCAGTTTGGTGTGAATAGACATGTTTATTGATACACACATATCAACATTAACATTTCACGGTCGGTCTCAGATGATCCTGTTCTTATCTAGCAACTACTAACACTATTTCTGCTGCTGTTTTTATTTATTTATTCATAATAACTAAAGGCTAACATGCACGTCGTCTGAGACGTGAAGCTCGCCGACTGCATCTTTCAAACTGCTGCCCATGCTGCATCACAGGGCAGCGTAACGCTCTCGGAGGAAAGCGCCGTCCGCCCTCTTCTGCGTACATGAGCTCATAGAACCTCACGATTGGCTAGTGTTGATGTGATTGACAGGAGACAGAGAGTATGCCATCCCTCCCCTTTCTCAAAGTAGAAAGTACATTATTTGCAAAAAAAAAAAACAAAACCCCAAATTGTCAAAAAAAATCATATTTAGCTGTTAAGAATTTAGCCTCAGCAACATCTGAAGGGTTTTCCTAGACCGCCACACAAATGGTCAACGAATTCAGACATGGAAACAATGATTATGCAAAAAAATTACAGGACATGTCTGCAGGACATTTGTATCTCTGATGGTCTAATTTCAGATCGGTGTTTTCAACATGTCGAATGATCAGAAACAGGACACTTCATTCTGCATATTCTGATTCTATTCAGCTTTAAGCAGTACATGTAAAGCTATTTGAGCCTGGCAAAGCCCCATAGGTGAAAACAAGCATGTATTTTCGGGAGAACTTCATCACCACATGTCATTTTACACCTCGTTGCATGGCAGAAATATCCCAACACCTGACCGTTGCTCATCTACAATTTATGGATGCGTCAAAAATAAATAATGCAGCTGGCTGTGACCTTGAATACCAATTATACTCGCATCTGGTAATTTGTCTCTCGCTCACACTCTTTCATTCACCCTGTGTTTATCAGTCTCGATAACTCTCACTTCTCTCTTGTCACTTATTTGGCTCTTCAGGCTTTTTTCTGTGTATTACTTTTTCTTTATCTCTAGCCATCTCATGTTCTCTCTCTCTCTCTCTCTCTCTCTCTCTCTCAGGATGTGTTGGAAGGCGGGAATCTGCGTTCTCCTTTGCAGGAGCTCCATTATATCATTGGGACTCCCATTAAAGCGTTCAACAGCGTGGCCGAGTCTCCACAGCGCCCCCTACTGAGCGCCGAGGGAAAGAGCGCAGCCACTGGAGTGTGTGTGAGCGGAGGGGAAGCTGAGAGCAGCACCACACTCATAGCAGAGGGGGACATTCCTGCTCAGTTCACACGCGTCATGGGCAAAGGTACACATAAACAAACATGTTTGTCTTACTATACTTGTGAGGACTTTCCACTGACATAATTATTAATACAACTAACTCATGCTATGCTACACTTAAATCTAACCCTGTCCTTAACCTGAGCAACCAAAATGAAACATTTCAGCTCTTTTAGTTAGTTTTTTTTTTTTTTTTTGGAATATATATAAAGCTTCAGTTTTTGTATTAAAAAAAGATGTTTTCCTCATGGGGACTTGCCAAATGTCCTCACAAGCACAAATTTGTCAGATATTCTTATACATTTCTTCACACTCTTGAAGTTCTTACATATCATTATGGAGATATTATTGAGACAAAACACACACATACACAAACACACACACATGCACAGAGGTTTTACTATATTTGTGAGGACCTACAGTATTTACTATAGCTTAAAATTCGACGTATGTCTTAATTCCAAAATAAAATCTTTTTTGTTTAGTTTAGCTTTGTTTTTCAATAAAAGCTGAAGGTTTTGCAGCATATTTGTTTTGTGAGGACCTGTTATATGTAAGTTCTTACATATCCTCATAGGGACATTATTGTGACAAAACCTCAGTAACCATATCTAAACCGTTTGGCTCTTTAAGTTTTTTTTTTAATAAAAGCTGCAGTTCTTGTATTTAAAAAACAAACAAACAAAAAAACAGTTTTCCTTGTAGGAACCTGCCAGATGTCCCCACAAGCTCAAATCAGTCAGATATTCCTATCATTGTGGGGACACGAGGTCCCCATCAAGTTATAAAACCACACACACACACACACACACAGAGAGAGAGAAAGTGACTTGCATTACTATATATGTATTATTTTTGTAGTACTTTTGTAAAACAATGCATACCTAACCCTAAACCTTAGGATCTTCTCTTTTTTAAATAAATGTGTAGTTTTTGAAATTAGGACTCATCTTTCACAAAATCAGAATCATTAGCCCCATATTCTTATCTGTATATATACCGCATATGGGCACATAAACAGAAAAGAACATGTTCTCACACACTTTTATGCACGGTTGCTGGATTTGGTTATCTAATAACCTGGATCCACTGGACACAACACATATATAATAGAGTCTGACAGACAGACAGATGGATTCATGGACAAGGTGCGTAAATGCAGCATGAGTGTGATGTACTCGGCTCCTCGGTGTGTGTTTAATGTTTAATGCGAGGTCTAAACAGATTATCACAGAGTTCATGCAGCTTGCAGCAAAGGTTGTGAGTGAGCGAACAGACATCACTCAATCTCTGAACTGCACTCAGCCTGCATATATAACTGTGTGTGTGTGTGTGTGTGTGTGTGTGTGTGTCTCAGTGTGCACACAGCTGCTGGTGTCTCGGCCGGATGAAGAGAACATCAGCTCATATCTGCAGCTCATCAATAAGTGTGAACTCCATGAGGTGAGGATCAAACAGGATTAGTCTTAATTATTAATGATTACTTACTGATTGTTAATAATAATTATTAATTATTAATAATAAGTAAGTAAATAAACAAAACAAATAATTTTTAGATATTATTATTATATGATATTTAAAATTCTCTGTCATTTCAAAATAAATAATAAGTGACTAGATAGATTTTTTTTTAGAAAGTAATCAGGGGTTTTAGGAGGAGGAGAGGTTATTAGTCACCTTTGTGACTCCGCCTACTTTGTCTCTCAGGCGTTCACAGAGACGCAGAAAAAGAGATTGTCGTCATGGAGGCAGCAGGTGCAGAAGCTAGTACGCTCGTTTCCACGGAAACCTCTCTTGGACATGACTGGATACCGTCAGCCGAGGAGGTAATGTGCACGTTCACTTTCACTAAGCGTTCAAAAGTGTTCAGAAGGGTTCGCCCCCTCTCTCTTTTTTTTTAATTTTTAACTGAATCTACAATTAGTTTGCCTCCAAATCACAATCCTGCTTTATAATGAGTTTAGTGGTGTGCTTGTAGATACCATATACAGTACGAAGTATGAATAATTGATGATTTTATGACCTCTTCCTGTTTTATGTAAAGTGGGCGGGGGTAAACTGGGGTAGCACTTGAGCAGGTTTCATCCTCACCAATCACGAGGAAGATGTGGCTTGCCCCACCCATAACATCAGTAGTTGTTATTTAAAAACATGTTTCCACTTCATTTATCTTGGCAACTTGGATACCGAAAAACTAACCTAGTGAGCGAAGGTGTTAAGTGCTAACTCTGTATTTCAGTCGGTTGATCCACTTACGACGTTGTGCCATGCACACACACAGTGGGCCTCGTTTGTCAATCTGGATATGAGCAAATTTATTTGTAAATAGTTCGGAGGAGCATTTACACAAGAAATGTGGTATTTATGTATATATGGATTACTGAGCTGCATTACTAGAAGATGTAGCGCACACCGCACTTAACAGGCACCCTTTCAATGTTTAGTAGTCATTTTATCATTTCAGGCTTTGCCTTTTATGGAGTTTTGTGGGCGTCATGAAATATAAGTGTGTCAGAGGAGTGCTTGGTAATTTATGGCAGAGTAGTATTTATTAACATACACACGTGAGTGCGAAGAAAATCAGCATTACCCGAAACTTTTGTAAATGTGGCAGCAATTTTTAGTTCAGATTGGCTTACACCTACACACACCTTTACTAAAAGATGGATAAGTGAGTTCAGCTCAGGTTTTATTAGATTTCTATCATCACGTTCTTGAAATGTTACTTTACTTTGCTGGATGTTTACCATTTGGTATCATTCAAACAAATTGTTTTAACAATTTACACTACGTTCCTTTAAACGTTAAGCAGTATTGAATTCTCTGTCAAAGTGTGGAAACTCGAACACAACATCTGAAATATCAAATGGTAATCGTACTCCCCTCTTTACCACCACAAGTCCTAACACGAGCACGCAGTTCCCACAAGATTCCTCAGTTTTATCATGATGTCATAGCAGTGGTATGTGATGCTAACCTGTGTGTGTGTGTGTGTTGCAGCAGCCGTGGTTTCGGTCAGTCCAACTCCCTTCCCAGCGCTGTATGTGTGGGCAGCAGTGTGTGTTCCCGGAGAAACCTACGCCAGTTTCCGGTGCCATCGCGGAGTCTTCCTGCACCCCGGCTTGGCCTGCTGGGCACCACCGGCCTGCTCACACACACGCACACACCACGCAGTTCCAACAACACACCCACCAACCTGAAGCAGGGCAGACAGGTAACACACACACACAAAGTGTAGTTTCATGGGTGTTCTAAGTAACGTAAATGAACCACAGCTCTTGATTTGTCAGATTCTCAGGTTCACCTACCACACTGGTGCACTTATTATTGAACACTGACCTTGTAGTGTGTGTGTGTGTGTGTGTGTGTGTGTGTGTTGCTGATATGAGCAATGTGCACGCTAAATAATCCACCTAGTAAAAACCATTACACCATCAGCCAGATTGTGTTTCAGCCAATGTGTGTAGTGCAGCAGGTTGTAAGATTCAGAAGCGCGTTACGTAGAAGTATCATGATGGCTTTTCCGTTCTCCTTACATGACAGTAAAGGTGGGAGGAAACATAGTGATGTCATCACAAAGTTGAAAAACATTTCATCTTCCACTGGCTCCAGGGACGATGTTTTTTTTTTTTTTTTTCCTTGCTGTGGTTTTCAGGCTAACTCATGCTGCGTGAGATCCAGTCACAGTGCGAGCAAGACAACCCCCTGGAGTTACTCCGGCCAAACCAATAACATTCTGATCACGATGTACACTATGTGTTCACTCTCCTGGCTTTTTCATTTACTTTTTTTTTTGTAGCCCTTCCCTGATACATGAAATCTAGACGTAGAGTCTGTACACGTAGGGTCTGTCTGCAGACTAGTGGGTGTGTCTTTGATTTGGACGAGTGGGTGTGTCCGAAGTGAACACGATGAGAAGAAACGTCCTTATAACTTTTGCGTAGCACTCAAAAGTCATTTGCTCCTGTCTCGTAGTTTGTCTTTACGTTTTTTTGGTTTTCTTTTTAGTTCTGATGTGAAAATGTAGTAGCTATTTATAGCTACTAAAGCTAGCTACTTAAACACAAAATAAGTAACGCACTAATCAAGTGAAAATTGGTTGTTTGATTGACACGTTACATGCTATTAATTATGTCACTCGCCAGCGGAAACACAAACGATCTCTGCTACTTCCTTCCAAGCTTAATTTTTCCTCGTAACGTCCCTCTACACATTTAGTGAGAAGTCATGTATAGTTTTTCTTCCAATTTTATGCGGCAAACAGAAAATGGGACTAATGAAGTGGTGACTGGGGAAGTGAAGAAACATCGAACCACGCGAGGCATAGGATTGGTCCGAGGAATCATTTAAGATGATCGTTTGGATTTGTCGCTTTGTGGCGTCATACCTCATTTGCATACAATTAAGAAAATCTCAATTCATATGTCGCTTTGTTGTCTGTCGCTTTGTCACTTGGTAGTGTGAACAGAGGGTCAGACATCTGATCAAAAGTTAGATCACTGATTAGATCACTGAGTGATTAGATCACTGAAAACTAGGTCCTTGCATGTTTAGGAAGATATACAAGTTTGGACAGACATGGAAGAGAACCCAGACACACACACTTAAAATGCTCCCACATAAATTAACAGCGTATTGTTTCAAATGTTTTTTTAAGTGGAACTTCAGACGACGTGCTGCATTCCACAAATTCCACACTGGTGCTGAAATGGAAGAGTTACATGTTTTCGTATCGTTGATTCATGTCTATGAATTATTATGGAAGTGCTGAGACTGTTAGCTTGTCTTTCCAGTGTGTGTGTGTGTGTGTGTGTGTGTGTGTGTGTGCGTGCTCAAACATTTTCCTACGTTTGTACAATGGGAGGAAGTTCCAACCGATTCATGTCTGTGGGTTAGGGGGTGTGTGTGTGTGTGTGTGTGTGTGAGAGAGAGAGAGAGAGAGGATGAGTCATAGTGAGGGAGAAGAACGAATGGGAGGCAGCATGGTGAAGGGGAGAGGAGGAGAAAAAGGAGGAGAGAGAGGGAGAGAGGCAGTGAGAACAGTGCATAGGCATTTCCTGTTTTTGCCTGCCTCCCTGTACCAGAGGCCGAGAAAGGGAAAAGAGATCGAGAGTGAGAGAGACAGAGAGAGAGAGAGACATCTGTGACAGAGTGAGAGAGAGACAGAGAGAGTGATAGAGGGGTAGGAAGCAAGAGAGACACAGAAAAAGAGAGAAAGGTCCAGCATAGTCAGTGTTTTTTTTTTTTTTTTTTTTTTTTTTAGTCTAAGGATGACTGTGTTCTCGTATCACGGTCGTAGTACGGTGCTGTTTCCATTCTGTGGAGCTTGTGACTCATCTTTCCCCCCTTTTTTTAAAAAAAAAAAAAACTTACCTGTGGTTCTTCATTAGTTCTTCTAGAGCTAATGAACCCTCATGTAATGCCACAACACCAAACAAAACAACTTTCAGCCACGTGTATTCTCATCTTGCACCCAGTGTTCCAGCATTATAAGTTCTCTCACTCATTGCTACATGATGTTAGAGCCTAATGGAAACAGTAAGATGTCATGCTCATCATATGTGTGTGTGTGTGTGTGTGTTTTGTGTAGGGTCTATGGTTTGCTAACCCGGGCGGCAGTAACAGCATGCCCAGTCGCACCCACAGTTCTGTGCAGAGGACGCGCTCGCTACCCGTCCACACTAACCCACACACCATGGCCATGTTCCAGCAGGCAGGTAAGAGAGAATCTCACACACACACACACACATTCCTGTCTGCTACACACTCCACACTTAACCCGGCTTACACACATTTTCCATTTACACACAAACGCAGCCGATTAGCCGAGACATGTTTGGTGTCGAGATTTGATTTGTGTAGTATTTTTTTTTTTAAGGCTCGTGTAGACTTCAGTACAAGCTTTATACAATCCTAATGTGACAGACCCTAGATATAATCACCAAACCCATCAAACCTAAAATCAAAATATTTGCCCAGAATTAAACGCATGAATCTTTCAAATCTACTCACAGATCCTGACTCTCTGCACGTGGGATCTTGCATAAGCTCTAAATGCTGAACATGTTTTATATTTATGAATTCAAGTCACGACCTCAAGACTGGAATGTGAGTACGTCAGAGGAGTCACGACTGGGTTTTTTTTTTAGACCCCACAGCTAATTGTGATAAATTGTGATTAGTGATGGCACCGATGCAACACCCAGGATCGGTATCGGGTGGATACCAGAATGGTATCGGAAACGGAAAAAAATGCTGGATCGGATACTGGAGAAAAGAACAGAATGAATTTGATCCGGTCCTGGAACAAATGGAAAAGATTGGAACTGGATTTGGAAACTGGATTTTTTTGGATCATTTTTTTTGTTATACTTTATTATATTTGCAGTGTAAGTGATAATTGTGTGAAAGGTTTCAACTGAATAAAAAAAAAAAAAAGCTAGTTTTGTGTAAATCGAGATTTTAGCTTTTTTTTTTTTTCATTGTAATTTTTAAGTGCTTCAGTTTAAAGCATAGTAGTTTTTGAAGATATCAAAATCTATCGGAAAAGAAAAAGTGGTATCGTGCCATCTCTAAATGTTCAAATGTTGCTTAATTTTTAAACAGAGGTGGGAATCTTTAGGCGCCCTACGATTCAATGCGAGTTTGATTCAATAAAATGATTCTTGCATCTCGATTCTATTCTATACATAATGTTTTTTGTTTTTGTTTTTTTTAAACTATGTGACTACTTTTTACTGTTAAAGCATGAAGTGAACTGCTGTACCTCAGCTCCAGGGTGTAAAAAACTAAACGAAACCTGGGTTTTCAACAACGGCATGGGTGTACGAATCTTTTGCACTGATACTTTAAATTTATATGCTAGTTCTTCGCCGTTTTTGAATTATGCGGTAGCTTTGTTGCTTGCTCAAAGGTTTTCTGCTCAGCAGGAACACAAGATGTTTTTTTGCTCCAGCTTTGAATGATCATTATTGTAGTGAAACAATTTAACCAATTCATTTGGATTCATTCTGAACAGAAATGATATTTTTACGTTCCTGCTCCAGCATTCTGAACTGTTAATAATGGTCCTTACGTATGATTTTGTCCTTCTACCTTTGTACACTTTCTACATGTCTTTGAAAACCAGGCCATAGCGATTATCTAATGCCATATCTTCCTGTAGCCAGGCATGTACTGCAGGAAGTGACAGATCCTGAACAGGAATTTGAAAAGAAACGTTTAATTTCTTGAACTTGCACTGGAACGGAAAAAATAATGAAAAATTATTGACTGGTTAAACACTTTTTAAAATAACAATTTTTCACTCTGGAGCAATTTGGAGCGATTTTGTTTGCATTTGTTTTTATTACGTTCAATGACAAATTTTGTTCATTTTCGTTGCCTGTGCTTCGTGGTCAGTTTTTTTTTTTTTTTTTTTTTTTTGAATTCCTAAAATCCAAAAAATGTGCTCACACAATCGCAATTGAAAGTGGAGGACGCAAGTCTGAATTTGTCCATGTCCTCTGCTAGCTAGCTTAGCTAGTTTTTAATGTACACACTTGACAGCCTGCACCTTTACGTTTCATTGGTCTAGACTTGTGGCCAGGAAAATATATATATATATTCTTTTCTGATTATGGATATGGATATGGATCTGTGGATTGATGCAGAACGATTTAAAGACAGAATATTTTAATATAACAGAATTTTAGTGTAATTTTTCCTTGCACATTGCAGAAAGTGCTGCAGGTTTGGTATTGCTTCGGGATTTATAAATGAATACTGTACTGAATGTTTAAAAAGGAACAGTAAACTATTTTTGAACCTCAGTCTTGGTGTGTAGGAATCCTGCAGAGGTCTTATATAGAGGTTATTCACAAGCATTTCATGAGTAAATGTGTTCTGTGGTCATGTGAGATGACTGTGTGTGTGTGTGTGTGTGTGTGTGAGCTTTAGGAGAAGAGTGTTCCACTAACACACATTCCACAGAGACAGTCGCTCCCTCACCCGCTGCCAGCGCAAAAACCTTACATCAGTGTGTCAACACTCACTTCCTGTAGCTTGTCCTTCATAAAAGTGGATGATCCAGCAGTCCTGTGTGTGTGTGTGTGCGCGCAGAAAAAGGAGAATGAGAAGGAACAGGGAAAAGGGCAGCTCGTACAATGACACTCATTGTACGCTGTGGCTTTAGAGCCTTAGCCCAATTACTGTTCTCTCTCATTTGTCTCCTTTTCCGCTTCTTCATTTCCTCTCTCCTTCATTTTTTTTCTGTCTTTTTTCCCCTTCTTTGTCTTCTTTCTCTTTTCCTCATTTTTCTTCCCTTCATTCTTTTCCTCTGCTGTCTCATTCTTCTGTTGCTCCTCATCTTTTTTTTTTCTCCTACTCCTCCCCCTCTTGCCTTTTTTTTTTTTTTCATCTCTCTCACTTTTGAGTGCCCGAGTCCAAAGCAAGGAGCAGAAAGTGACTGTCAAACTTACCGCCTCTCACGAGCTCCCTTTTGAGACTGGTCAAATGATTAAATCAGATCGATTAAAGTGAGGGATATGGGGTTAAACTGAAACATGGGTTGAGGGTGTGTGTATGTTGGGGTGTGTGTGGAGGAGCCTCAGAGAATTTAGTACCTAAAAATAGCACATGGAGTGTGCAATCCGTCCATCAGTCCCTGCCTGACTCAGCTGTGTGTCCCTGTGAGGAATTTGTGAAGACCCCAGCAGTGCTGACTCAGCCTAAGACCGAGTGTTTAACACTAACATGGATGACGTGGTGTAGTGTCTTATTGCAGCTCCCATAAGGCACAGGGTAAACTCTCCAGCACTGATAACCCTCAGTAGAACAGTACCTGAAAAAGTTTTATCTGTAAACCTGGACTAATTAATAGTTTACTTTTTCTCATACGTATTTATAATCTGGTCTGCCCTCGAACATAGAAAGGGCCTTTAAGCTTTATTCCGTCAGGATTTTTTTATATTGTTTATATATCGATTACCACGCTGAGCAAGCAGGCGAAGCCGAAGGGCGCCAATACTTTTATATTTAGCGAAAACGAAGAGTGCACACTTTGTCGAAAGCCATTAAAATACAATACAAAAAAAAACAAGTTACTTATTTTCTCTGGACGAATCTTAAACAATGGTACAATGGTACTGAGCATATAGTGCTACTACTTTATATCGTATGTAGTGAGCATATATAGTGAACATTAGAGACTGTTCCGATAATAAAAGAATTTAGCCGAAAAAAGAAACAAATGTTTTGTTGTTTAATTGGGGCTGTTAAATAAGTAAGGAATAGAACACGACACGAGTGTGCTACCACCACCACAAAAAAATTTTTCTACTAAAAGCATATACTTGAAGAACAGCATGTCATACTTCTTATCCTTTTATAGTTACCTGTAGTGTTGTGGAACTTGTGAAACAAGCTTCTTCCCGCTCCTCTGCCCTGTGGTGGAAAACCTACTGACTGTTACAAAGTGCTTCCATAAATGTTAAACAAATCTTCAAGAAAACTTCACCATAGCAATGACTATACATTCATTATTATACATTTTTATTAGTCTTAGATTAAGTTGAACCTCCAGGGACTGACACCTTCTGACCAATCAGATTTGAGAATTCAACACTACTGTTTCTCTACTTGAGTGTTTCTTTACTAACTGCCACCTGTGTCGTGTTTGTGGTGGTTTTCCGGACATTCATGTGTTTTTTTTTTTTCCATCATGTTTGTGTTTGGTCGCAGACCTGCAGGTTCCTGTGACGGAGCCAGACATCAATAATCGATTGGAGTCTCTCTGCCGCAGTATGACTGAACACGCTCTAGAAGGTAAATAATTGCCTATTCATACACTTCAGTGTCCTTATTTCTCTGAAGATTAAAAGATCACATAGTTGCACTGAAACCCAGTATAGGAGATGCAAGTCGACTTTTTTTTTGCTCATGTGGTTTCTGATGCTGTGACACTGTTAGGACGTCACAGAGCTAAAAACAATCGTGGCTCCATCTTGCAGCTGAATCGCTTTCTTCCTCAGGAATTCAATTAGACTGTATTTATATAGTGCTTTTAACAAAGGACATTGTCGCAAAGGCAATTCCAGATACGGATGTAGATTTAGATCCTTAAAGAGCAAGCCAGAGGTGACAGTGGCAAGGAAATAAAAAGGTCCCGAGACGACATGAGGAAGAAACCTCGAGAGGAACCAGACTCAAAAAGGAACCCATCCTCTTTTGGATGGAGAGCGGATAGTGCGATTATAAATCATTCTTCCATAACTGTATACTGTATACTCAATCAGCATAGTTTGGTATTAGACTCAAGGAGGAGGCGTGGCCCAAAATATGAAGGTGAAACTATTAGAAGTGATTTAGATAATAAAATAGTTCTAATATATTAGTATTTTATGAAATTTGTTATGTACTAATAATTACTAAGGTACCATCCACACATATATGATTATTTTTTTTGAAAACTCCACTTTCACTGTGTTTGTGTGGACGGGAAAAACAGATCTTTTCGAAAACATGGACATGCCCATTGTGGTTTTCGCTTGTGCTAGGAAAGGCGGCTGACTAGTTTGTTACTTTGTGGTCTGTAATGTGTTTTCAGTTTAATTTCGCTTTATTTTAACACTCTTGTGTGGAGACAATAATATGATACACAATGTCCTGGACAATGGTGCATTCGACTTGCCTCGGATGTGGGAAGTCTGGATGTTTTCTTTGGTTTTTCCTGATCAGTGGTCGAAATTACGAGATACGACTAGCCTAGTCTAGTCTGCTGCTCAGTACGCATGCTCTTAACATTATTCTTGACATTTGACATTTGACATTTGAGTTTATGAGATACTATCACCCCCTGCTGGAGTGGCATGCTCAGATATTTCTGAAAACGCTGTTCTTGTGGACGGGATTGAAGCTGTGTTTTCAATAATATCTGTATACATGATGATGGGGCCTGAGACAGTCCTTTACTTGTTAGCTACATTAGTGCAAAACCTAAAAAGATCAACTTCACACATCAAACATGTCTCAGTCCTAATTGATGGTCTCAATTTGTGGTAAGTGGAGAAAGATGTTTTGACCACTCTTAGTGGCTGTAAAGCACTCCAGAATGAGAATTTCCTCCTGTGCCTTTAAGGCAGCGCTCCTGTAAGGCAGTGGAAACACTGGAAGGGTACATTTTGTGCTTTGGCTTCAAATGCAAAGAGTTTGGAATGTGAACAAATATGGTTTGAGGTAGTGGTGAATACTGGCTTGTTATGCTGTAAAGCACGCACAGAAACGTTCTTTATCGGCGAAATGTCTGAAATGGCATCGTCCTTAATTAGGTCAAACACTGCAGCCGTGCTTCCACCATCGGCCCCGAGCTGCAGAGGAAAATTACACTGTAGCTTTTGGACAGAGCAAGAATGTACTTTTCCGTCTCTGAGAGTTTTCAAGCGAAGCTCCTCTGTTACTCCTCGCCGACGTAACCCGAGCTGAGAGCAGCAGCCACAACAAAACGCAGAAAATCCGTCAGACTGCTGAATAACCCCTCTGCTCTGGGTGTGACTTTAGGCTGCGTGAAAAAAAAGGTGACCGTTCCCGTATAAAGCGGAGTTTTCCCTTCGCATAAAGAGGGTGTGTGTTTTTTAGGAGCTGAGCTGAGACAGAGACCCTCAGTGGCCGGACAAGTGCGGCTTTGTGTGTTTGGAGCACAGTAAGGCACTGCGGTGAGCTCAGGAATGCCCGAGTCGCTGCCCACAGAGCTGGCTGTGTTCCTGGACCACGCTCAGCCAAAACGTACCCCCATCCCCCCCGGAGTATTTCCCCACTACACTTTCTACTAATGATCATGATTCATTTTATTTATGTACTGCCTTTCTGACATATTACAATGGATATTGGACCTATACCTATGTCCTCTATATACTTTTGGTTCAGAAGAGTCTTAAAAAGGCTTTTATTGACAGGCACAGAGGCCACGCCTCCTTCACTGATACTGATAGGCACAGAGGCCACGCCTCCCTCACTGATACTGACAGGCACAGAGGTCACGCCTCCTTCACTGACACTGACAGGCACAGAGGCCACGCCTCCTTCACTTACACTAACAGGCAAAGAGGCCATGCCTCCCTCACTGAGACTCATAGGCAGGGAGGCCATGCCTCCTTCATTGATACTGACAGGCACAGATGCCACGCCTTTTTCAATGACACTGACAGGCACAGAGGCGACGCCTCCTTCTCTGAGACTCACAGGCAGAGAGGCCACACCTCCTTCACTGGGACTGATAGACCCCAAGGCCACACCTACTTCACTGAAACTTACAGGCAGAGAGTTAGGATGAATTAAATAGTGTAATAATGAATGACTGATTCATGCGTGTTCTTCATTGTGTATTTGTAGATGGTGTTGATCGGACGTCCACTATCTGAAGGAGAGCACGAAAAGGAGGCAGAGCCAACCATGAATTGAAGAGACGGTGGAGAGGAGGGCCATCTGTGCGGCATACACCCGCTTTGTCCTTAAACTCCGCCCACTTGCTCATCTAACCAACACATCCAGCGGTAGTGGAAGTAATGGCTGGTGGGTGTGGCCTACATGCTACCATTCACTTTCTTCTGAAAGCCTGCTGCAACTGACCAGCTCCGATCATCATCATCATTTTCATCATCATCATCATTATCATCATTATTGTTGCCATGACTACTTTTTTCTTCTTTTTTTTTTACATTAGGCATTGGATATTTTTGGGAGATAAAAAGAGAACAAACAAAAAAAATTATAAAACCGATCAAAGGTACTGTAATGAGGTTTGGTGAATGTGGAGAAGAGAACAGAGGATGGAAAGATCCACGAGATTTAAGGATTGTGAAGCTGCCTCGCTGCACGCTGAAAACGAAAAACAGCCAGTAATCAATAAACACAGGCTAAAAGCCAGGAGCTGATCATAACTTACCAAACCAAGTCGTTTACACACAGTTATCAGTTATCATCTCCAACAGCAACTTCCAGCATCAGTTTACAAGATTTTAGTTTTTCTCGGATTCATTTGGGAATTTCCCGGCCATTTGGGAAGCTGTTTTGTGAAAATTTGTAGAGTCAGAGCAGCAGTGGCCAGAGAGGAGAAGAGGAAGGAATGAGAGAGAGAGAGAGGAGACAGAGAGAGAGAGAGAGGGAGAGAGCAAAGGGGGAAAGGGAAGTGACGTAAGCATGTGGAGGATGTGAGGTAGAACGAGGAGGGGGAAGGAATGTCGTAAATGGATTTGGACGTCAAGGGAAGTGGACGAAGGCATGTGGTAAGTCAGGCTAAGGTGGATGTTTTTGTTTGGAATGGAAAGAGATACTTGGCAAGATTTCCTGCTTGAAATCGTATTTGATAGCTATCACTGATTTTGATCGTGTTTATATTTGAATGTCTTTGGAGAAGATGAACAGAAAGTGAGAGTCATGGAAAAGGCTACACTGGACCACTGCTTGTCTGGATTGGATGCTCGGATTGTAAATAAATACATAAATATAAATGGAAGCGTCCATTAGAGAGAGTTTAGAGAGCTTTTTTTTTTTTTTTTTGCATAGTACTATCCGCATGCTGGAGTGACTGGAGGAAATTTACTCAAGTATGTAGCTCCACCTGGTGGCCAAATGATGTAACAAGCAGTCATGAGCCCTCACATGGACACTCAGGCATTGGTCAGAAAACACACGGATATGTGTTGATGGTTTATGGGCGGAGACTAACAATTTTTTTCCCAGTGTGACCAGGGAACATCTCAAAAATAGCTAAGTTTTGACAGTTGAGTGAACACGCTCAGCTAAAGTCGGACTGAGAGCACAGTGACGCGAAACACGTCATCCCTAGCTATATGTAACCGATAACCTTTACTTTATTTATAAACCAATATGTCACCAATTTCTCAGTGTTAAAACTGATACACATTGCAATTCATTAATGGAAAGACTCACTGTATGAAGACATCTTTTAAGAACAGATTCAAAGCGCTCTAGCTAGACGATTCAGTAACAAAATGCTAAGATGAATTTGTGCTAGCCTTTAGCGCTACAAGGAAATGAGCTGTTTTGTTGTTTTGTTTTTTTTCCCCCAGTGTTGTCTTAAGGTCAGGTAGTCTATTAGCATATCACATTTGTAGGTTTACAGTGTGGAATAAGCTTTTCAGTTTAACTTTGTGAATCTTGGCCTCTTTGTGATTTTTCACTTCGAGTAGCTGTTTGATTTTCTGCATGGAATAGAACGTTGATTAGAAATCTATAAGGACTGTTGATTTTTGGGGCGATTTAAAGCCCTTAAAATGAGGGTGTGTAGAGTTTTGTGTATCATAGTTTTTCTAATATAACATCTTGTTTGTCGTGCACTCGGTGCTGTGAAACGCTGAAATATTGAAAGCAAACACTTACGTGCAATAGATTGGGCGTAGCGTGCTGGAGCACACAAAGTAGATCGTGAACTAGGGGTGTGCACTGGGGCTGGGATCCCTTTTTTTTTTTCTTGTTTTTTTTAAACTCTCATGCAGGCGGGAGCGGTCAGATATGAAGCTTGCGAGACAAAGAAAGTTTCATTAACATGGGAGTGTGCTCGTGCAATGTTTTTTCTGCATTTAATCATTAATCTTTAGTAAGTGCTTTCTCCTGTTTAGGGTCATGGTGGTTTAAATAACCAGATTAGGAACAACTAAGTTTGTTAGAAATTGTAGCGTACAAGTGTATAACAAAAAATAACTGCCAGGGTTGAGATTTAAAAAAAAGAAAAAAAAAACAGTCCCACGCACACCCCTACCTTGAATCACAGTGCGTGTGTGTGTACGCTTTTAGCTCTTCACTGCCAACAATACACTACAATACCAGAGTTATGAACTAGAGTTACGGGCTGTTGGCTTCACACACAGCCACACCTCAAGCTAGATCACGTCCAAAGATGCTATCACACGTTAGCAAAGTGAGAAAAGCAAAGAAATAGTCCAAAGTGCTGAGGTCTCTGCTGAACAAAAGTGGCCATTTCTCAATTTATAGGCCTTTAAAAAATTGTTGGAAGTGAATTAATGACAGACATGACAGTCAGACTGAAAGTTTTGTAGCTTGCAGCTAACTTGCAGCTAAGTTCTCAAAGTTGCTCAGTGTTAGCTTTGCTAACTAAAAAAACACTAAGCCCTAATTTTGGCTAGTTAACTAGCAATCTATCTAAGCTAGATTCTGAGTATCAGTGAACCTTTAAATCTAATTAGATAACTAGCTGTTTTACTGTGTTTATTCTATGCTATGCTAGTCAGAAAAGAAGGAAGTCTTGATGACAAAAGTTGTTGTTTTTTTTTTTTTTAGCTTGTGTCTAACTAGCTAAGTTAGCTGACACTGATGCATGTTAATTAGCTAGCACTACTTATTTTTCTTTAGAAACTTTGCATAGGTTTCACAGGCAGAAGATGGGATTTATGAATCAGAAGAAGAGCCGATACATATTTTTTCTTTGATAGTTTTCCTAATTCACAGAATTTTTCCTCAGAATTTTAGCAATAATCAGTTCACGCTGGCTAGTTAGCTATGTCAACAGTCCTGAAGCTTCACCTTCTTTATCAGTGGTGCTTCTTTCTTAACTAGGTTTGATTTCTCAGAGAAAGCACACAAATCCCTTTAAGGGATAAGTCCCTTTAAACTGTGACTAATATTAATAACTAAAAGGCAAACGTCCTTTGAGATACACCCACATGCCTGAGAAACTTCTACTCTTGTTCTCTAGAGACTTGTACTTGAAAGCACAGAATGAGGCACTTTGCTACGTTCCCTAAGAATGATACTCTTATTGTGAGTTGAAAAAGATGGGGCAGAGCATGGACTATCACTGCCTTTCACACACACACACACACACACACACACACACACAAAACGCATGGTAAAAAGTCGCCTCAGAGAATGCCTCCAGTTTGTGTGTCATATAATAGCGCTTTAAAAGTGAGATGCATTCAATGGCACCCTTAATTCTCTAGATCATTACAAGTCGTGCTGTTCTAAACTAGTAGGCTTCTTTCCTACATTTGATTAACCTTTAAAGGAAGATGTTTTATAGAAGCATGCTCTTAAACCGCTGTGAGGCTTTGTGTGTGTGGGTCTCATCCGAGCGGTGCGTTTGTGTAATAGCCACTCAACACTGCCATTTGAACGAACCCTATTAGCAGATTCAAATGATTATTTATTCATTCTTTTTTTTTCTATTATTGTCGCAGAGATTATTGTATTCATTAGATGTATTATTTAAGATACCGTATGTATTAACTCGCTATGGCTGGTAACCATAAGTACATCTCATATCATTTTGTTATTTTGTTGTTTCTTTTTTCTCTTTATCTAAAAAAATGTATTTTATAGTCCTTGTTTGATTTCGTTCTTTATTTGCTGATTTGTTTTGTCGTGTAAATTGCTCGCTCTGGGATCCCGATGGCCTATCGCATGCTGTACAGTGCAGTGTTGGAGTTTAGGCCTCGGCGTTTTAACACATCATTGTAGATGATAAACACAAAGCTGACTTCTCAGATGGGTTTTGCAGTCGTGTGGCAGTGTGTATAAATATATGTGTGGTGGTCTGGGAAAACCCTTAGGATGTCACAATGAACAATGAAAAAATCTGTTTTGGTTTTTTTAAAGCTAGAATTGAGTCAGCAGGAATATATATTGACATTTCTGCTCTACAAAAACGTAAATATATTTTACCAAACTTTCACCTTGCCTTGATGTCTGCTTACAAAGATCATATAGTTAAGTATGATTTTCGCACGGATTGTTGGAACGAAACCAGCATGAAGGGGCGGTCACACTAGACTTTCGGCATGCGAAAATTCTTCGGAGACCGCTGCGAATATGGTCAGCAACCAGATATGACATCACGCAACAAGGCGTTGGGGTTTTTTATGGATTCTGACGTGCTTCTCTTTTGATTTTATATTCTTTTAAAGCTGTGTTGTATAAAACAGGATATTATGACACCGCTATAATCAGTGCTTCCTCCATCTTGGATTTTTGATTCACGCCGTGACGTGTTAATCTTCTATTGGTCACACATCTTCACGTGATACGAATTCGCAGGTCAGAGTTCACCAAACTTAGGAACTTAGGAACGCAGCAAAATGCGAAACCTCTTCCGTGTCCGGTCTCCAGCATTGGAATGCGTATGAATGGAAGTCAATGGAACTGAAAAGTCTAGTGTGACCGCCGTTTGAGCCTGATCGAATCAGTTTGTAATCAGAAATTGGTTGTGATGGTCCTGCGCCGCCACATCCTCCTCATCATCAAAACAAAGAAGGGTGCTCTCTGTACAAACAACAACAGAAAAAAGCCACACGTATACATGAACCTATACAGCATGATTTTGTGTTCATTTGTAACTGCACACGACTGCAACCAAAAGGTCAAAGAGAACGATATTCCAAAGTGTTTGAATTTTTTTTTTATACTGGCTCTGTTCATATTGCGTAATTATCTTTCTTTTTTTTTTTTTTAAGGAAAAAAAACTGCATCTATACTGTATCCTATACCGCTTTACTGTGTCCTTTAATTATCTTCAAGAGCCGATGTCCTGTATTGACTGCAGGCTTACATATATATATATAAATATTATATACATATATATTTTAAAAGAACATCATATGTTTTAAAAAAGGAAAATTTACCAAAAAAAAAAAAAAAAAGTAATTTATATTTTAAAAATGCATGTGAGGCTGGGAAGTCGTATTTAGAATAACAAATGGCAGTGCCTTTTCTCTCTGTTTTTTTTTTTTGTTTTGTTTTTTGACAAGGATATTTAGCAAAATGTAAAGGATTTTATATGGATTTAAATATTTAGTGGTTAATAACAAAGCTGGAAGCATTGACTATAAAAAAAATTGAATCCAAACATACAAATTGTTGGTTTTATTCAATTTTTCTTTTCTTTCTTTTTTTTTTTTTAAAAGGAGCATGTCCTTTTTTGGCCTTGTCTGTCAGATAAACACTTCAGTACTGCTTAGGTACTTTCAATGCTGATATGAAGTTATATGAATTATACCTGTCTGTTCAACAATCAGATGTGTGTGTATATATTATATATATATTTGTATTTGTCATGTTTGCGAGTAAATGGAATGTCTTGTAGTTTTGTACATGTATGTTTTCAAACAAACGCTGCAACTTGACATGAACTTTCTCGATTTATTATTTTTTTTCTTCTCCTGTGAGAAGTACGCTGAACGCTACCTTAAAGAAGACGGCAAGAAACACCTCGGTTAAATACTGAAACTTAAGTCTGCAGCTGAGCATTTCGGCTTCAGTAAAGAAGTGTATCCATCCATCCATCCCCCCCCCCCCCCCCCCACCCCCACCTGAAAACTTCCGTGTATAATAAGGGAGATACGAATACATGTGAAGTTGGTCTGTCTGAATCCAGCGTGAACCGGCTCAGATCTGACGCTCAGATTTGTCTGAGAGTGTGTGTCTTTATGTTGAGTGTGAACGCTGTGTGTTCTGTATGTAAAAAAAAAAAAAAAGGTCTTTTCGTGTGTCGATAAAATGTGTTCGTTTCATGCAGTCTGTGTTTGACGTCAATGCTTGACATCTTTGTAATAACCACAGACAAAAAAAGTATTAAAGAGTAACTTTTGAAAAAGGATCGCTGAAATGGATTGATTGAGAAGTGACACTTTCTCAGCTTGAAGACACAAAGAAATCATTCATTCATGATGTGATGCCAGTACACTGCATTGCATCACACACACCTGGGGCAATGTAGAGTAACCAAGCCACCTACTGCATGTTTTTGGGGGTTGGGAGGAAACCGGAGCACCCTGAGGAAACTCCGAACAGACAGTAACCCGAGTTCAGGATCAAAACCGAGGACCCTGGAGCTGTGAGGTGGCAAAACCCGCTGCACCGCCGCATAAACAAAATTGAACCCATCTTTAATCTATGAGTATAAACCAATTATAATTTCATCCTTGCATCAGTTTAAACCAATCAGATTTCAGGACTCTACCAGATTAAAGCGCACTGCAGTGCTGAGTTGGATTGGGCGGTAAACAAAGCCTCAGTGTAGAAGCATCAGAAAGTGCGGAGTCATTGTGCACACTGCAATTTTGAGCACAAAGCTTGTTTGCAGATCCTCGTGCTGTTCGCTCTGATCTGAAGTGTGTTAATGAGAAGCATGTGGAGTCAAAGATGCGAGGAAAAGGAGTGAGGAAGAGTGATTTCCCGAATGCAGCCTGATGTTTACACTCTGACACGCTTGGAAAGAAAACGGTTCATCACGGGAACTTTGCTTGTCAGAAGAACTAAAAGACAAACACTTGATGAATGATTAATTGCATGATTAATGCATTAAGAGTGCTGAAATCCATGCCAGGTTTCTGGAAAATGGAAAATCTTCAGGATTCTTTGCTTCATAAAATGGTTCCACTTGGAAACCTTTCTAATAAGGAAACCGTTACAGGGTTCTACTGAAGGGTTCAGTTTAAGGGCTCCGGTCTAGATTTAACCTTGTTTTCTGTGCCTAAGGTTCTTTTTAAATAAAGTTAAGAAAAGGTTTGCCACACAATATCAATGATATGACTACTGGCCGCTTTAATAGGAACATCCATACACCCCAGGTCCGCGGGTGGAAACGTCTTGTAGATGAGCGAGATCAGGTGAGGGTGGACAAATTGGTTCGGGCTAAGAGGAAGGGTTTGGTAAATTATTAACCACTCTTTACAACCGTGATGAGCAGAAAAGAAACTCAGAAAGGACAACATGTCAAAGGTTGAGGCGGATGGACTACAACAGCAGAAGACCACATCGGGTTTCATTCCTGTAAACCAAGAACAGGAATCTGATGCTACTAAAGAATTCCTTGGGGGAACCCTTGTATGTTGAACACTGCAACATAATAATAATAATAATAATAATAATAATAATAAACTCTAGGTTCCAAGTATAAGTCCTTTGGAAAGCAAAGAATCCTTAACTATCCAAAGATGGTCATGAAAAAGATGGTTTGCTTCTTCCTAATAAAGACAAAAACAAAAAAAAATTGATTTTCAAACATAATTTATTCTTATTAACTTAACATCAGTTTTCTGGAAATGAACACTGTAGTGTATACAGGACTGGGTGCGTCCCGGTGAAGAAGGCCACGTGAACAGTACTGGAGCGCTAATGTTAAGTGCTCGCTTTCTCACTTACATTTACGTAAAACACACACACACATCAAAAGTTATATATCCATTCTTCTGAATATATAATTCAAACACGAAAACACAACAAATTACCATAGGTGGTACATTCAAAATAAAAATGCCCTAATATATCATCTAAACCTGATGTGTACTGAAGAGCTAATATAATTTCTCTTTATGTTATTAGCATTTTATATGTATATAAATATTTGAGTAGTAAACTATGTTTTCTTTGAGCCTTTGTTTTCCATCTATATTTTCTTGGCTTTCTATCGCATGCATCACCTGCTGTGATATAAAAGCTCACATTTATCAACCTAGTTATCAAATCTTTTTTATATCTCAGCTGCAACTTCAAACTTTGGTCCTTACTCAACAGAGAGAGAGAGAGAAAAAGAAGATCGTCCTATCAGAGGCATGAAGAACACTGATAGCCTTCGATACAGCACATTTCGAAGGCTAAAGTAACACTATTACACACACAGTACACAACATGGTGCTATGTGGCTCATTGGCTGCGTGGTTCATCAGTTACACAGAACAGAGTTACAGTTCGGGTGATGACTGAACAACACATCTTACACACTGACACGTGACAAAAATTACAGCACAGTTTGGATACACTGATCTGTGATTAAAAATTAAACTGAAAATGGCTGAATTACAGAAACAATTTGTATGTTTAAGTCCAGACTATTATCCATATATTCTTTCAGTCCATCAATTTAAATCAAGAAGCACAGCCTCTATCAGTTTAAACCAATCAGAATCTCTTACCTCCATCAGTTTAAACCAAACAGAAAAACAGCCTCTATCAGTTTAAACCAATCAGAATCTCCAACCTCCATAAATTTAAACCAATCAGAAACACAGCCTCTAAATTTAAACCAATAAGAATCTCCAACCTCCATAAATTTAAACCAATCAGAAACACAGCCTTTATCAGTTTAAACCAATCAGAAACACAGCCTCTAAGTTTAAACCAATCAGAAACACAGCCTCTAAGTTTAAACCAATCAGAATCTCCAACCTCCATAAATTTAAACCAATCAGAAACACAGCCTCTATCAGTTTAAACCAATCAGAAACACAGCGTTTATCAGTTTAAACAAATCAGAATCTCCTGCCTCTATCCGTTATGTTTCTATGTGATGTGTATTCACAATACACTATACTGTGTATGATATACATACACATACATATACATACACAATACTGTGTATGATTTTACTGTACTTTATGAATTTGATTCATTTGTATGAATCAAATGCAGAGTATGGTTTGGGAATACACCACCATTGTCACCAAAATCCATCGCTTTCCTCTGATTTAAACATTGTGATTTTTTGACATTTTTTATACAGTATAGTAAAAAACCAACTCTTGATCAGTGAAATGGTTCATGGCTGGGTTTCCCGTTTGGCTCGACTGCTGTGCACAAATGCTGTGAGGTAACGCCGCAGTATGTAACTTTCGGGGATCTGGAGACCTCTCTGGTGTGATTATGTTATTGCAAGCAAGTAGCAGAGAAACATTCTGTAAAATGAATTGTGCTGCCCCTCTATGTGAAGTAATCTAATGATGGGATGTTAAAACGCCTCGTAGTAGGGGTAGCACAACCCATAATCATGAAATCCATCCCAACGGCTCTAACTTAAATGAACATGTGAGGTTTTCCAGGGTGACTTGCAGCAACACAAGTACACAGGTTTTTCTTGTATACTGACTGAACAATTCAACTCATTTAATTTTTTTAACAGAAAAAAAGTTACATATTGCAGCTTTAATGCAGGTCAGATCAAAAATGTTTGGATGTAAATAAGGCAGTGGTAGTTTCTTTGTTTTAAATAATCCCAGGACCGTCAGCTAGTAAGTGTTGGGCCGCTGAGTGACATTTTTAACCCGCATCAGCTCATTTCTGTGCTCGGACTGGATTGTTTCTTGGAAGTGGTTTTGGATAAATTCATCTGCCAGATGAATAAATATAAGTGGCTAAAAGCTTTTATATAATTTGTCAAAATAATAAAACATGATGTTATTACAACAATAAAAACTGTTGGCTATATTAGAATTTGAATCCATGGACCTATAACTGGTTTTACCATTCTAAAATTGTGAAAAACCACTCAACATTCCTGTTTGAGTGAGCACACACACACACACACACACACGTACACACACACACGTAAAAACACTAGGAGGGATGGTTTAACTGAGGTATCTCCCATACCTGCCTCTGAAAAGGCAAGCACTGGGAGAACACTGGGAGAACACGCCCGACAGCAGCACAGCCTCACTTAGAGGCCAATATAGAAACAACATGATGGTGAGAGATGGACGTGTTGGAGAAGGACAGCTGATCTACACACGTGGCTCGTCTCAGCTCCGGATCAACGTGAGGAACTCGTCCCTGGTTTTGGGGTCCTCGCGGAAAACGCCCAGCATGGTGCTCGTCACCGTTTTACTGTTCATCTTCTGCACGCCTCGCATCACCATACACATGTGACTGTCAGAGAGAGAGAGAGAGAGAGAGACAGAGAGAGAGAGAGACAGAGATACAGGACAACACAAACATGAATAAAGCACTTTCAAGGAACATATTCAGACCTTTTCCTGTATAACACACATCAATCAATAAATTTAAGCTCAATATACAGACAGGTGACAAATTAAAGAAAACAAACCATAACATAACCAAAACATAAAGCATGTTAATAAGGTGCTGGGCCAACGCCATAGCTTGCCACAGAGTCTAAAAACCTCTGGAACTGTACTGGAGAGATGAACACCATTCTTCCTAAAGACATTTTCTCAGTCACTATCTAACACATTGCTCCAAAATCTCTCATGAGTTGAGATCTGGTGACTGTAAAAGCCATAGCATATGATGTACATCATTTTCAGACTCGTCAAACCATTCAGTGAGCCCTCGTGCTTTTTTGGATGGGGGTGGGGTCATCTGAGAAGAGACCACGCCCATCAGGATAGAGATGTTTCATTAGAGGATAAAGGTGATCAGTCAGAGGAACTTTGCATTGAGGGAACAAGTAGAAAAAAAAAAAAAAAGTCAAATAAATGCATAACAGAGCTACCGGAGCCCTAACTGTGTATTGCGTGTATGTGCGTGTATGTATATGTATATATATATATATATATATGAAAAAAACCTGTCTATATATTTAATATACTAAAAGCACATATCACTTTAGTCACTGTTGCTAATAATAATACTGCTTCAATATCAAGCGCATCTTCCAATAATGAATGCGTGAACGAAATTTAAGGTCAACATTTTTATCCCTGCCACAGAGTATGGCAGGAGGTTAAATGTCACATCTGCATTATTACCCACTTGCTGATCATGACAAGCGAACTACACTTCCCACAATCCTCAGTCAATCCTCAGGTCAGCTGACAAGCCCCAAGCTCCGTCTGTTTCTGTTTGCTAGTCTGGTTTCAGTCTTGTATGTGCCTGGTTTTCAGCTCTTTGGATTGACATTTATTGGGTAATTGTATCAAGGAGTACTTCAGTCTGGGAGCCTCTGCATTCGTTATGCTTCTCCGCGTGTTTCTGCAGGATTTCCTTTCATTTGTGAGCTGTCTGGAGGTCACATGGCTCCAAATATTGGACATTTTCATTTAGGTTTTTCTTTTTTAAATGCACGAATTTAAAATGAACACGAAAAGGTAGACACATGCTGTGTGAGTATGAAGGAGTTCGTACGTTGCCTCGACGACCACTCCGACTCCAGCGGGCTGTAGAGCTTCAGTGATGGCGACGGCGATCTGTTTGGTGAGACGTTCCTGGACTGAAATCGACAAAATACAAAAATACACCACATTGGAATCATACAGACCTTTTCCAGCTTTCTATCTGATGCATCAATTAGGATCAACATGGACCTGGACATTAACATCTCAGAACACACACACACACACACACACACACACACACACACACACACTGAAAACAGGCAGGAGGTATGAGTGTAACCATATAGAGAGAAACATTGACAGAAATGACAGAAATGACAGAAAAGAGAGGAGTGAAAGCAGGAGAAAAATAAACACAAAATAGAGAGAGGCAAGAGAAAGAAAGAAATAGAGAAGGAGAGAAGGTAAAGATAAAAAAAGACAAAGAAAAGAAAAGAAAAATTGAAGGAGAGAGAAAAAGAGAAGAAGCAAGAGTTTGAGAAAAATGAATGAATACAGAAAGTTGACAGGTTGGGGAGACAGGAACAGTAAGAAGGATAGATAAATAAAAAAAAAAGATAGAAAACAGAAAGATATGAAAGTTATAGAAAAATAACAGCTTGATATAGAGAGAAATTGAGAAAAATTGAGAAATTGAGAAAAAAAAATCCTGAGAAAGAAAAGAGGGGAAAGAGTGGTAAGGCATGGCAAGAACATGACAAAAAGACAAAATGGCACAGGGTAAGAAGTGAGAGAAAAATCGTTGTTTAACAAAAGCGGACGTTACCTTGCAACCTTCTGCTGTAGATCTCAACGATCCTGCGATGAGAGAAACACAGAGAGACATGGTGATGTGTGTGTACTGTATGTGTGTGTGTGTGTGTGTGTGTGTGTGGGGTGGGGGGTTATTGTGTGTTATTGTGTTACCGCTGTTGCATTCAACAAAGTGAAAACACTACTGTATCGGCAGTAAAGTGTAATAAAACCACTCAGTTTCAGAATGAGGTCATATTCACGTTCCACAGAAAACTAATCAACGGTGACTAGCACTTGCTTGTGTGTCTGTGTGGGTATGTGTGTGTGTGCGTGCGTATGTGTGCATGCATACGCATGTCTGCACTTCTTGAGTAAACCTGTTGCACACACAGCAGTAGTGTGTGTGTGTGTGTGTGTGTGTGTTGTTAGAGAAAGTGCTAAGCCTCTGGTATTAAGGTCAGAGGGGATCAGTCTGGTCCCTTACGCACTGGAGTTAATCTTCTTAATGCTATACACACTTACACACTCTTACACACACTCACATGCACAAATAAAGCTGGGATGTACACAGGAAGAGATTGTGCAGCTTCACTGGTGTGACCACAGCCTGCTTTAATAAGACTTCATTACGGTGTTTATTGTTTCACGCTCGCAGGAATGGCAGCGTTGATAAAAAGCAATTGCGGCTTTTCTCTGTATCATGATTTAGACGTCTGAGGTGTCCCAAGACGGCAGCTGCAGTGCAGTGCGACCTACGCTTCTGCGTAATCCGTCTCTGAATACAGGTTAATACTCAACTCTGAATTATACATTCCCGGCGTTCATATTGATGTAACTTAGAGTCGTGTGGTGGGGGCGGGGCCACTTGTGACTGGAAGGCGGAGTCTTGGAGAAGGAGTGTTTATTAGATTAAACAAAGTTTATTAGATTTAACAAAGAAGATTAAATCTATTTTTCTATTTTGGTGCTTGGACCCTGATGATTGTTGGAGGAATGCTTTGTGAGTGTGTGTGTGTGTGTGTGTGTGTGTGTTTCAGTCAGTCAGTAAAGACTGGGGTTGTATTGCTGATAAACGAGTCATTCTAAGCTGACCTTTTTTTTTTATTTATTTTTTTATTTTGAACAAATACCAGGTATATAAATCATGGAAAAGCTCTGAGTTGGATTCTTCTTCATGTGTAAATTATTTTGTGTATAATTCATATTTATGCTAAATCTATAATCAAGTCACAGACCTCTGCGTGTGTGTGTGTGTGTGATTGTTATTTTACACACCTTGCCAGTTTGCTGAGGCCGAGCACCCTCTTGTTAGGCAGGTAGCCTATGTGGACCTGCAGGCAGCAAAACACAAAGTAGAATTCAAAATGAAATTTCATACACAATATGCGCTGAATGTGTTTTTGCACAACAGCAATGGAGACAGAGACGCATGACATTTCATTTTGCGTGAACTTTCCGTGACTGTCGGTGGTGAGGAGATGAATCAGTTTCATCAGTTTCTGATTGAGAGAGAGAGAGAGAGTGAGAGAGAGGGAAAGCGGAGATTAAAGACAGCACAAAGACAGAAAAGAAATATACAAAGATAGAAAGAGATTAAAAAAAAAACAGAGAGGAAAAGGGAGCAACAGATAGATAGAGAAAAAGGAAAGAGCAGCAAAGATTAAGGAGAGAGAGAGAGAAAGAGAAAGAGAGAGAGAGAGAGAGAGAGAGAATCAATGTGTGTTTATAAGCTCTCTCGCCCTCAGCCCTTGAGCAGAAGCTCCACTCAAATGTCAGCAACAATTTGATGAAGCTGAGCAGGAGAAAGGGCAGCGCATACACACACAAACACACAAACACACACACACACACACACACATTTGGTTTACCATCCATGTGAGGACGTAATTATTAATGCAGCTAATTAATGCTATGCCTACACTTACATCAAACAGGTTTGGTTTAGTAACCAAAACCAAAAGTTTAAAAAAAAAAAATTAAAAAAAAAAAAAAAAGGCTGCTGTTAAATAAACTAACTAACTATTGTTAATTGTTAATAAACTAATTAACAATTATATTTCCATTATCAAGATCATGTTCATTTCATTTTCGAAATGAAAATGAATATAAATATTATATTTGAACTGCTGTGAAAGAAAACAGATGGACTCATAGATGAGCAGTGAAAAGAGTGTGTGGTGTGTATAAGTGATGTGAAGCATGAGAGCACACCTGAGTGTGTTGGGGTTTGTGTGTGTGTGTGCATGACTGATGTTGAGAGGCCTAGCTATCAGTGATGGAGGATGAAAAAAGGTGGACGCACAGCCGATTGAGTGATTATTGTTACAGACACGGAGAGATGAGAAAGGATAAAGGGAGAGAGAGAGAGGGAGCGAGAGAGATAAGACAGTGAGAGACATAGAGAGAGAGAAACACACAGATAGAGACTTATCTCTTAAGAGACAGAGAGAGAGGGAGAGAAAAACAGAGAGGGACAGAGAGAGAGAGAGTGAGAGAGAGAAAGACACAGAGACAGGGAGAGACAGAGACACAGATATAGAGAGGGAGAGACAGAAAGACAGAGAAAGAAAAATAGAGAAGGACAGAGAGGGAGAGAGTGAGAGAGAGAGTAACAGACAGAGAGAGAAAGACAGAAAGAGAGACATGTCAGCGGGGACACGGAGGAAAGAGATGACACCTAACAAACTAAATTGCGAGTAGAAAAATAAATATGTTGAAACACCTCCGTGTGTGTGTGTGTGTGTGTGTGTGTGTGTGTGTGTGCTCGGTGGCTAGTCCTGTCATCATGAGCCATTTGCACGATGACAGGGATCGGCCGCATGTCTTTTGTGTTAAATGGCGCACAGCTGCTGTGCTGTAGGGAGGTGTGGTGAGTCTCGTGTGTCTCTCACGCTGTATCCAGCTTGCGTGGGACTTTCCCTCCGTTTTGCCGGGAGTGTTAATTACTGTTATTTGTGTCATCGCCGCTAGCACGTTATCAGTAAAGTTTTCTTACTCAGAAAACAAAGAAATTTACTCTGGGGGGGAAAGATTTGGACACACCTAGCACTGCTGTCCTCTAAATGTAGTCCATCAGCTAGGACATGTTTAGTGTTTGCTGTAGTTTTTCACAGGAACTCTGAGGCTAACGTAGCTAAAGTTTATAGCTTAAAGCTACTATGTTTCCAGACAGGAATGTGTTTTGGACGGACGGCTTTACACTTTGCGGCTTCATGGTAACATGACAAGCTGCATTCTTTTGTCTTAGAAGGAAAGAGGAAAAAACAGAGGCTGGTGAGGGAATGACCGTAACGTAATTGAGGACAGGAACTAGTTTTTATAGACTTTCCACAACATTCATGTAGCTTCAACCAGATCAAATGTTGTTCTTTAATAAATTTTAAAAAATGTAATTACTGATAAATTGCCGTGCATAAGAGGAATAAAACACACCGGGATGTGCTGCTGTTGGAAAATAATCCACTTCAGGGTGTTAACAGTCACTTCCGCCATGTTGTGGATTATCTTTCTACAACAGCATGCCCCATTGTGTTTTATACCTTTTTATACAACGTACGATACACTGACACTGGAAATGAGACAAAATCAGAAGGCAAGAAGAAAGGAATGATGAAGCTAGACAGACTGACAGAAAGAAAGAAAAAAAGGACAATAGACAGAAAGAAAGAAAGAAAGAAAGAAAGAAAGAAAGAAAGAAAGAAAGAAAGAAAAAGAAAGAAATAAGATAGATAGATAGATATAAAGAAAGAAAGGACAAGAGATAGACAGAAAAAAGAAAAAGAAATATAATTAAATAATAATAACAATAATTAGGGTGTATGGGATAGTGCTCTCCTTTTGTTGTGTTTTAGCCATAACGATGTAATTTAATTATGCAAAGAAAGCTGCACTTATTTCTTTTATAGCCATCCATTATTTTATTTTATTATAAAAGTTCACTCAGAGGAGAAAGGCGCACAGGGCATGTGGTTCTTACTCTGCCGAAGATGGGGACGAGGTGGTGCTCGCACATGGAGAACATGTCGATGTCCTTCACAATCACCATCTCATCGTGGTCTTCGTCGAAAATGGCGTCGTTCAGAATATCTGCACACATGAACAAGAGACGCACACACACATGATCACGATCCACGCACACCATCCTCCTCTTCCTCGCACGGGATAATCAGCACACGCCGCGCGTCATATCACTGTGCAAACACGTCCTGCTTTATCTGTCCGTAACAAGACGTCGGCGTTTCTCTCGCAGGCTTTTTAATTTCCTGACTGCCTATCTCTCAGCTGCGTGGAAACGCGGCCACGGGGGCCTGGCGCGCCACAGCGCCAGCGAGTCTCTCGGTCCGTCAGTGAGTCAGAGCTGTTTATCGCAGCTCTGATCAACACGCCATCAAGTGCATCCAATAACGCTGCTGACGATCAAACTTTAATATTAAAGCCACAATAACTGGGTCTGATCATATCCCCCCTAACACTCGGTCAACATTTACCAAAGTGTATTACTGCTCCTTTATTTACACTGCCCTACTTATAAAAAAGTAAAAAAAAAAAAAAGAATTAAAAAAGGAGTGCAGAGAAAGAAAGAGGGATAGAGAAAGGGCAAAAGACAATACAATAGAAAATAAAAAAGAGCTAGAATTTGAGCAGAGTGATGGATAGAATGAGAGCTGAAAGGGAATAAGAAAAAGAAAAGCAAAAGAGAGAGAGAGAGAGAGAAAAGTGAAATATATAAGGAAGGAACAGTGGGCACAGGCTGACAGGACTAGAACCTGATGTGGTCTTCTGCTGTTGAAGCCCGTCCGCCTCAAGGTTCAGCGTGTTATTCAAAATTCAAAAAGCTCAAAGTGGAGTTTATTGTCATTTCAGCCATATACAAGTACAAAAACAACGTTTCTCCAGGACCAAGGTGCTACATAAGACGACACAGAACAACACAGAACTACAGGGACTACATAATCTATACATAAAGTGCACAAGTGCAAACGTGTGCAGACAGAACAAGACAGAACAAGACAGTACAATGACTACAGCGCCGACCAGTACGCAGTTCTGTTTAAACGTGACCTAGTGACACTAGTGCAAATATTACAAGAGTACGATATAAGTAGCTGTTGTGATGCTTTTCTGTTCACTGCGGTTGTAAAGAGCAGTTACTCAACCCAGTCTGGCCATTCTCCTCTGACCTCTCTCGCCGACAACACCTGCAGAACTGCCGCACGCTGGTTAGAGAGTGTAGGCTTAATTATGTTTCTGAACTGAGGGGTACTTTATATGAATTCTCACATCTGACTGGCTAAAAGTGTTGTGTTGATTCATTTCCTATAACAGCTTCTTGGACAATAGTGCCAGCTATAAATCAAACCACAGGTTTATTTCCTGCTATGACGTAAGTAAAAACAAGGGTTCATAACAGTCACTTGCCTCGGGCTGCATTACGCCACGCCGTTGTTGGTTATTTTCCTTCATCAGAACACCCCCACGTCTTTAATTACCTCCACAGTGTTGAATTTCCTTTAACAATAGACACTAACAGTGTTCAATTCAGTCTTATAAAACTATTTCCAATTCTAGTCATTTAAGTTACGAAGTATTTTTTTCCTTTATACCATTGCAGTTAATAGCCATCCAGGCTCACTTCTAGTGTGTGTGTTTGTTTAACACAACAAATTTCCACTGAAGTAGAATATAGCTGCTCAGTCAAACTCAACCTGAGGGCAGCAGCTGCTCAGTGACAACCCCCTAACACACACACACACAGTTTCCAAAAAAAAAAAAAAAAAAAAAAAAGAACAGGAAATCAAATCAGCGTCAGACTCCAGCCGTCCCTCAGCCCCGCTCCCATCCCCATAAACACCACACACTCAATTACACGCACTGAACGGCGCTGTGCACCAGCGCAAACACACATGCAAAAGAAAATGAGTTGCCATGGATACCCTTTAAATTGGGGAGATGTCAACGAGCGCTTCAGCTGCTCGAACCCTGAAATAAAGGGCGCAATCAGACGTCACTGACGCACGCAGCAGACAAAACGTGATGCGGTTTCACCCACAGCTTGACCACCATTTACACAATTCACTTTGGGGTTTTATGCTGAAATCAGAGATGGTCATTTTGCTAGAACAAATCCAGCATTTGTGGTTATTATTACATGAATAATGTGAGACAAATTAAAAAGAAAGAAAGAAAGACAGTAAGAAAGAAAGAAAGAAAGAAAGAAACACAGCAAGAAAGACAGAGACAGACAGACAGACAGAAAGAAAGAAAGAAAGAAAGAAAGACAGACACTTGACTTGAAGGCACTTGACTTCACTTGGTTTTCATTGAACTACTCAAATAATTTTAGAGGTATATAATATATATATATATACACACACACACACATATATACACACACACACACACACACATATATACACACACACACACATATATATGTATTTGGGGACATCATCAGGAGTGAGTGTCTGCACCACAGGTTGCCCCTCCTCCTGTAAACTTGCCTCATACTTGCCCCAGAGCATCACAGATCCCACAGCGTAGATAACAGGAAGCAGCAGGCATTGTGTGAACCTGTCCACATGTAGGAATTGTGGTGAATGTTGCTCAGTGGTCCAGGTGTTGTGTTCCTGCCATGCATTCCAGCTGTGTGACGCATATGACGTATCGCTGAGACTGAGTCATAGAGGTGCTCAGTCAATTCCGTGGTATTGTGGCTGTATATTGTGGGCCATTTAGCTGCTATACTGTAAAGCGTCCGTCTGTCTGTCAGTAAGCTCTGACTTGCGAGCACTGTTCCTCTTTGCCGGCACTCTTTTTATTTATTTCTACGTGCGCTTCCATGAGTTTTGAGACCATTTACACGTGACATAATTTTCCATTTTTTAGAGCGCTAATGATCGGTGCTATGGAAGATTTCAGCGTGCGCTCCAATATCATCAACAAAACAACAGATGAGGTGAAATGTTTTGGAAGAAGAGTGCTCCATCCTTACAGTACAGTTTCAGAGACTTGTACAGTATATGCTGAGGTGCACTGAAGCTGTCCTGGTGTCATGTAGTGGCTCAAAACATCACCTCCCCAAATGTAAAAGAGTATTTGCAACAATTATTTAGCACAAATACTCCGTCTATATGAGTGTGCATGAATGTAGAAAGCTTTTAGTGGATTATCATACCTGTTTTTTGTCTTTTTTTTTTTTTTTTTCAAAAACAAGATCCACAGATCTTGTAATGTTGCACTGCTATTTATGAAACAGCACTACATCATTAAGCACTATATTACAAATTAAAATGCATTTTCTACATTCCCATTGCTGAAACTGGTGATGGGGCCCTGGGCTACTGCTGAAGCTGAGGCCTAGAGCTAAGGCTGTTTAGGGTTTAGGGTTAAGGCTAGGGATGGCTGAGGCTTGGTATTAAGCTCAAGGCTGAGCTTCGTGATCAGGTTCAGGAATGAGGCTCTGTGCTCGGGCTCTGTGCTAAGGCTCTGTGCTGAGGCTCGGAACGGGGCTCGGGATGAGGCGTTTTGTTGAGGCTCAGGATGGGGCTGTGTGCTGAGGCTGTGTGCTGAGGCTGTGTGCTGGGGCTGTGTGCTGAGGCTGTGTGCTGAGGTTTTGTGTTGGGGTTTTGTGCTGAGGCTGTGTGCTGAGGTTTTGTGCTGAGGCTGTGTGCTGAGGCTGTGTGCTGGGGTTTTGTGTTGGGGTTTTGTGTTGGGGCTGTGTGCTGAGGCTGTGTGCTGGGGTTTTGTGTTGGGGTTTTGTGTTGGGGCTGTGTGCTGGGGCTGTGTGCTGGGGCTGTGTGCTGAGGCTGTGTGCTGAGGCTGTGTGCTGAGGTTTTGTGCTGGGGCTGTGTGCTGGGGCTGTGTGCTGGGGCTGTGTGCTGAGGTTTTGTGCTGAGGTTTTGTGCTGAGGCTCTAGTCTGATGCTAGGAACAGGGTTCTATGTGTATATAGAGATGAAAACTGTTTCTACAGAATCACTAATAAAGTGAATTAAAATCAAGTTAAAATGACAAATAAACTTGATTAATATCCCCTTAACTGTCTTTTACCAGAACCTGTATGCGCTGCTAATCATTCAAAGAAAGCTTGTGCCAAAAACCTATTGTACAGCCTACTGGACACCTAACACCTAACTCTAACACCTGAGCTTATGGCCTAAGTCAAACTAGCCATCAAATATAAAGAAACAACTTGTTGTTGTTATTCAGTGGCTGAATAATTATAACCAATACCTGATTTCTTTCAAAGCGTACGATCAGGGAAGGGGTGGTGAACGTTCCGACCAATCACACACAAGAAGGCCAGTATCCAGGTCGTCTCAACCAAACACGTGCAAGATAAGCATTTTCCGGGGCACTCCTCTATAGCATTATGTCACTGTGATAATGCGAGCTGTGGGTGTGCCATGTCGCTGCTCCTGACCAGGATAAAGGTCGGCAGGGGCACTGACCTCAGCTGAGAGCTTGCACATGCACATGAACAATTGAGGGCTCTAAAATGCTGTCCAAACCAAGACCAGATGTGCGTATCGGGGTAAAACTAAGAGGGGCAGCTCCCGGCCTCCACCACTCACAGTACAGGAGCAGAACAGCAATATTACTCAACAGTAATACCAGGGATCCTCTGATGAGTGCATACTAGCTGGACAATTAAAATGCTTTCTGAAATACCAAAACACACTTTTAAAAGCTGAATAAACTGTAGAACAGTAAGTACACGTGCACTTCAAGAAAATAGTTTTCCTTAAAGGTAATAATGGATAAACAAAGGTGAGGTTCTTGGGGGGAAAAAAAAAGAAAGAAAGAAAACAATGTGAAAGACAAATGTGAATGGAATGAGGAACATCGGCTGGATCACTTCCCTTAAATCAGAAACCTGTTACAGCGCAGTTGCCAGGTCTTCCTGCCAAAAGCCGTTCATTATCCAATAAAACCTGCCCAAAAAAAAAAACAGCTCAATACCAAAACTCTCACAGACTGCTTTTTAAAGTTCGGCGTTATCTCTATTATCGAGTTGTGTATTCTAACCTTCATTATACAAAGCCGCTTTTTAATGAAGCAGGTCTGAATAGTCTTGTGTTATTACACATATTGCTATTAAATGTAGTTATGAGAATAAGTACACACAACATACTTTCATACAGTTTACACAAGCATACACAGCGCACATAACTCGGAAATGGGCTCAAGATGTTGAAAATGGGATCAGAAGGGAAAAAAAACGGGCCAGAAGAAATCACTTCACATTGGTCTAGATGCGTTGTGTGTTTCCATGGTGATGTGTGATTATCAGTTTTATATAGTATTTTGGTATAAATAAATCATTTCATCTGAACAGCGATTTAGCTCATACGCGTTCTCCGGCTTAAGACTGCTTTTAAGGAAAGAGATGCTCAAGTTTAATCAAAGAAAACTGAACTTGCCTGACACACTCCTCTTGAACTTTGGGTTGACCGTGAACGCAAAAAGTTTGCTTTGAATCCTTCTAGCTACAAACCCGAATAAACAAAACACCAGACACTCTCCTGTAAAACTAACAGTGCTGAATTAACACCTAGAGTGGTGTTTAGTTGTGTTAAGACTCAGAGAAACACTGCATGCGTCATACTTTAAACGTCTGCTCAACTTTGTGTTAATGCTGAAATGAATTGTTCACAGATTCAGTAGTTCAGCTGTATATAAGACCTATGAGTTGTCATTTTTCAATATCACATCACTCATTTCTTTTTTTCAGATATGCTTTTACTCACATAAATTGCTTGCTTTTCTTGTGATGGCAAGGGCAAGGCTTGAAATCCTTGATCTCAGGATCAGGGTCCTTGTCAAGCAACATGTTTTCTATCAAAACCATCTGCTCTATATAACATAAGTTGAAATGGGTGTGTTAGAGAAGGACTGGGGTTTTCTCCAGGACCAGGTTCAGGAACGTACGCTTCCCTCGGCACTTTATCATAACTCACCTATGATTTTCTCCTGATATCCCTTGGTGAAGAACTGCATGGCCGTGGCTGCCCGGTAAGGCGTCTTCAGCAGGCCTTGTCTCTGCGGATCTTCTCCCAGACCCCTGAGGATGGTGGTGTAGGCGGCGACGATACTCGGCAGGCTCATCTCGTTATCTTCCACGCTCCGGGTGCGCTCTTCTCTCCAGCTCTCCATCACAGACGAACATGGAGCACGGGTGATGCTCTTGCTGGTTGGTTTCTCACCTTTGGGCGTCTCTTTAGGCGCTCCATTCCACTTCTCAATCCCATCCAAAAGTCCATTCAGGGCGGTATCGCCGCTTGATGAGGCTTCACTTTCTCTTTGTTTGGAGCGCTCCATCATAGCAGTGATGATCTCTAAGCTTTCTGGTATAAAGTGTATAACATATAGTAGTATTAGGTAGACTCAACTATTGCTTTAACGTGACATGTTTAACTGGATAAGATTTTAATATTAGGTATTTTTAGACTATTTTCCCATTATAATCCTACTTCAGTTAGTAAAAATTAAAACTAATCATTTAAGAGCTGTAGGAGTGCTCTGTCACTTTAAGAGGCGCAAAGATAACTGTATTAATTATACAAGCTTTGTATTAATAGCCTATTACCCCTCTCCTTCCTCTTATATAATAATTGGTATAATTATTGAAAGCTTTGTATTAATGTTATTTCCTCTTTCTGTGATAATAATAATAATAATGAAAAGATAAACATATACAAAGCTCTCACTCGTGTGAAGTTTCTCCGTTCAGCTCCTCAACGCTCAGCTGCCTTTTCTCTTCAGGTTGTGTGCGCGCGCGGTGCACCTCAGCCTTTATAACCGTATGCTAATTCATGAAGCGCTATTGGTCACTCTATCTGCTCACGTCACCCTTAGGGAGAAGCTCTAAGCACCTCGCTGATAGGACGGAGTGCTCTGCGTAGGGCGTTAAAAAAAACAAAAAAAAAAACTGTTTTATACCAACCTGTTGATAGTGCGCCTACGCAGGGAACAGCGAGAGGTTTGGGATTGGACCAGGTTTAAAGGCTTTTTAAGCGGATGATCGACACTAATAACGTTAGAGAAGCGATGTTGCAATGATGATCTTCCACTTGATGCTTTACATTTTTAAATATACAACCGCTAAACTTCCCAAAACGTACTCGTCTAACTGAAATGTATATCTTAATAATTTTTGAAAATATTGAACACCCATGGTGTATCTTCTAGGGTAAAATCATTTTCACAAACCCTTAAGATCACAGCATTTATGAACACCTGTACATCTGCCTATTCATGCAAATATCCAATCAGCCAATCACGTGGCAGCGGCACAATGCATAAAACCAAACAGAAACAGGTCAAGAACATCAGAATAGTGAAAAATCTGATCTCAGTTACACTGACTGTGATAAGGCTGTTGGTGCCCGATGGGCTGGTTCAGATATTTCAGAAACAGCGGATTTCCTGGAATTATAATGTAAAACAGTCTGTAGAGTTTGTACAGAATGGTGCAAAAAACAGAAGAAAAACAGTCACCAGAAAGCAGACTGATTCGAGCTGAAAGAAGGCTATTGTAACTCAAATAACCACTCTTTACAACCGTGGTGAGCAGAAAAGTATCTCAGAAATGACACGTCATCAAAACCTTGACACTGATGGGATACGATAGCAGAGGACCACATCGAGTTCCACTCCTGTCAGCCAAGAACAGGAATTTGAAGCTACTCTGAAACTGGACAGTTGATGACTGTGGAAAAACATAACCCAGTCTAACAAGTGTAACAACTTTGGAAGTGGCTGTCCATGACCACAACCACACTATGAAAAAGCTTTTAGGCTCAGAGCAGTACTCTTTTAGGAGGCCCAGGAAAAAAAGAAAAGAAAAGAAAAGAAAAGAAAAGAAAAAGTTGATCCCTTACTTCACAGAGCCCACACACTGAGAACCATGGGGCGAGATTAATTTACTCCATCAATAAACCAAATATTAGCAAAATGACAACTACAGTGTGTTTCACTACAAACATTGTAAAAGTCAAAATTTTATTTGTCTTCAGCTTCACATATAGTTAAACAGTTCACAGAAATATGTACAACCAATAAGACAAAAAAGGAACAATGGTTATTGTAAAGTTTAAGTTTAGTTTTTGAAGTTGACAAGAAAATAGATATTTATAAGAACTTGCAAGTATTAAAAATAAAAAAAAAAAAAACCCACAAACACTAAACATGAGTATTAATTCTTGTTGAAGGCAAACGCTGAAAGCTTAGCTGAAGTGTCCAAAGGCTTTTTCTTCTTTGCGCTGTTTTCATCCGCGTCCACCTGCCCGTCCACTTCATTATTCCCCTCTTCGTCTCGCTTTCTTTTCTTGAGGTCTGCACCCTCTCCGGTCGAGCCTTTCGCCTTCTCCGTCCACTTCTGAAAAGGGAAGATGCACAATTCGGCATTTTGCGTTTAGTAGCTCTGTTTACATGTGGCCTAATAATGCGTTAATAATCAGACTGATCGCTCAATCGGAATGAAATTCCTATCAAATGAGGCGGGTAATCCTTTTAAAAATCCTTTAACGAGAAGAAGAATAATAGTCACGTAAACCTTTGCGTCTGATTACTTTTGCTACTGGAATATGAGCGTGCATGAGTCATATCTAAAATAACTGTTTTTGAGGACGACGTTCTCAAAGTTCTGGTTCTGGTCATCAATGCCACGCTCTTTTGTGCATTTGATAGCTTTCGCAAGTGCATATTAAGCTGTACTTTGAAAAAACGTCAACAGTGAGGTAACCGTCCAATCATACACCGTGACACCGTAACAACCCTAGCTGAGACAGAAACCATGTATATAAAAAAAAAAAAAAAAAAAAAAAAAGCTGAACTGATGGATATGACCAATAAATATGACAGATATTAGAAATAAATAACGGTAAATAATGTTATACTGAGTGGGAAAGGAGAGGAACGAGGAAGCTCTCGTTCTTTTCCATCATCTGGTGAAACCTAAACGAAACCTAAACGAAAGCAGGCTTTGGCCGAGTTTAAAACGCTGGGCAATAAAAGACAGCTATAGACAATGTTTAAAAGGACATGTCGGAGAAGCAATGCTTCCAGGGGCTTTAGGTAAGCTACTGAGCTCCTCACGCAGATATAACTTGCATATGTTATGGTCATGTGACCTACTAATAATCAGCCACAAGCCCTACAACAAGCGCTGATAATAAAGTTTGTATTAATATGAGGTGTATACAGTATGCATGTCATTTTTAGTGCGACAACCATGTGTGCATCATCAAGACACTCTGCATCTGTCAGTTTGGGAGTGGAAGCATTAGCAGGCCCAAAAAGTGAAAGAACGTACTTTGGATATGGGGATACATATCGGTGAAGTTCTGTTTCTTTGTTTCTGGCAACAAAAAAAAAAAAAAGCCATCGATTTACATTAATGTCAATTTACGTCGCACTTTGCTGCTTGTAAATGCTCTGCATGACTACATTCGATTGTTTATCTTTCATGACTCACACAAAACTCCATATAAGGCAAAGCTCAGAGTGTTGTTGAGAAAACAACAAAATGACGACTAAACGGTGAAAGAGCACGCGCTACATCCTCCAGTTATGCAGCTCAGCCAACACAGCTTCCCTTAACTGGGTGCCATTACTTTCATCCGAATTGAACGCCTAGTCTTCTTTTCTTTTCCGGATTTGTTTTGGAATGCTTTCTTTTACGTCATTAATATGAAAGGACTCCATTTCACACAATTTTCGTGAAATTCGCGTGTGCTTCAGCAACTCATCGGTAATTATATACAATTTGAAGCCAATCAATCGAGGTTCACATTAGTGAATATTTCTATAAAATTCTCGATATCCTTCTCGATAAACAAAGCAAAATAAATGTAAACTAGCTAAAGAAAATGATCGCTGGACCGTGAATGTGCACGAGCACAGTTTATTAACTGAAGGTTAATAGCTAGCAGTGAAACTGGGTAATTAATGGCCAAGCATTAGTACGAAAGGGGAATCTTCACCAGATCAACACTGTTCTTTTCGTAGTTAGTTAGTTAGTGTTTCTGCTGCTGTGCCCCTCCCCCATATCCCTTTTCCTCCTGCTCTCTCATTCTTTACCTTTCTTTCTGTCCCCATGACCCCTGACCCCTCACCACATTCCTGTCACCACCATGTTGGAAATAAGACATGGTGTTTTATAAATATATTTGGGCGGTTGTCAATATATAGGCGTTAGGGGTGGGCGATATATCGAAATTGCATCATGCAAGTAAAGGATATCTAGGTAGACAAAAATTGTAAAGACATTGAGGTTAAACCACATGGTAATGAATTATCGGCACATATCTGGGCCACACGTGCACAAGACAGATACGAATTCAAACTCTAATCACTATCGACAGAGCCGGTCCAGACGCATTCGCTTCCCGAGTGAGGAGGCAAAAGCGGCGGACATTACAGACCCGGGAATGAGTCACCCACACACGGCTCATTTATGAGAGCCAGAGCCTGTTGCACACGTTCGCCTTTCATCACTTGTTCTGTTCATTCAGCCTCTCCGAGTCCAGTGCCTCCTCCTCACCACTACATTAACATAAGATCAATGAACGCATCCAATAAACAACCCCCCCCCCCCCGGCTACGTTTCCAGAGCGACAAGGTGGCCGAGCTCCCTCATCTTGTATCTGGGAGGTGTGTTTCGAGTGTGTTCTGCCCTGAGCGGAGTAGCCGATAGAGTGCAGGGTCACGAACTGAGAAGTATAGCAGGAAAAATAAAAATTAATGTCATTTTAATTTACCCCTTACTCCAAATGCAGTTGATTAGATAAGATCTATTTGGTGTGCCTTCAAGGAAAATATCAGCCTATAAGCTTTGTGTTTATGCATCAGCTCCCCAGAGACAGAATCCAGAAGGGGAAACAGTTTAACCCTGTTACAGGTTAAATGAATTTTGAATGCCACCATCCGTCTCAGGAAGGTAGAAACGTCTGATATGAAAACGTGACATTTCAGCGACGCGCGAGGATTGTGGATGTAGGAGGCTCTTCAAAAAACACTCAAAAAACAAATCTGTACCTGTACTTTAGAACAATTTCCTCATCCGGACTGTAGTTATGTTATGATATCATCTACATACTTTTATACTCATACATATACATATACATAT
>CM075012.1:23903862-23919201 GCA_037576675.1 Pangasius sanitwongsei
AATTTCCTCATCCGGACTGTAGTTATGTTATGATATCATCTACATACTTTTATACTCATACATATACATATACATATTATGGCCCTGGATATGTGCCATTTTGCACAGACTGGCTGTGATGTCTGGGTGGGAGGGACATACTGTCTCTGCCCTGTCAATCAGAGAGACACTAGCCAATCATAGGCGCCCGTGAGCTCATGTATGCGGAAGAGGGCAGACAGCGCTTTCCTCCAAGCGTGTTCAGCTGCCCTGTGATGTAGAGCAGCAGCGGCTATGCGCGTACATAAGCATAAGAGCAATGCAGCTAAAGTCTCACCAGCCTGTCCTCGCTTGACAGCGTGCGGAAGCGGCTCATGGCCTCTTTAATGATGTCCATCTCCTCCAGGTCCGGGTTGTCGGCGAGAATGCTCTTCCTGTTCTCCTCGAGCCACAACTGGAAACCGGTCTTCGGTCTGAGTTTAAAAATTAATTACAAAATCAATATTTAACGAGACAGATACAAAAGAGAACAGCATAACGCATAGAAGCTGATGGATAATTGGAAATAAAAATACAATTGTACATCAGAACTAAAAGCGGAGGAACTTCGTTACGGTGTGTTTTTTTTGTTTCCGCGCACCTCACATTTCCTCACAGCCGCTCTATCTGACTGCTTATAACGACAACAACGTGATAAATACTGACAGTGAGTGTAAGAGATTTTATGGAAAAGTCTTTCTCAAAATGATCTTTCTAAGAAAGAACAACGATTAGGGGATATGATTTTCATATACAAGGATGTGCAAAGAGAATTTTGTACAAAGATTTACATCTACCACCAGCTTGTGTGTTTTTAAATGGAAGATTAATACCATGATACAGTGAAACCATAATATTTTTCGACTAGGTTATCATATAGTGAAAAATTCAAACCATAACACGACTACAGAAAAATAAAATAAAAATAAAATAAATACATTTTCATAGACATGACTGTCCTGCTCTCACCTGGTGTTCTCCGCATTGTCTCCAGGTGCTGCTGCTGCTGGTTTCTCAGGTTTTTCTACTCTCGGTTTCTCTATCTCTTTCTCCTCCGGCTTCTTAGAAGCTCCTTTAGACGTGCTCATCTGCAGCAATGTAGCCTGAGCCTGAAACACAGACAGAACACAGCTTTATAACACACATTTCTGGGTGAGAGATTTTTTGCTGCTGTTTCTCACTGAAACATGTCTTTCTTTTTTTTGTTTTAATAACCGGTGTTCCTATTAAAGCGGCCATTGAGTGTACTTATCAGGACTTTTTTTTTTTTTTTTTTTTTTTATGGCAACAGATAACATGAGGTGCCAGTAAAGATCACATCTAACAGGGCAAAAGTGAGGCTTATAAAAGCTGACAAGATGAGACAGGGTTTTGGAACAGTGCGTGCGTGCGTGCGTGCATGCGTGTGTGTGTGCGTGTGTGTGTGCGTGTGTACATATGTACCTTGGAGCGTGGTTTTGGTGCCAGAGGCTTTAGCACTGGAGCTTTACTGGATGATGTGTGTTTCCTGTTGGATGCTGTCATGTTGTCCAGAACGTTAGTAGCTCTGGGCTGCGGTGATGAAGACGTGGACGGCTTTCCTGATCCACTGACCTGCTCGTTCCAAACACAGCACGTAATCATTTCTGACTGGATATCACTTGCATATAAATTCTTTAAAAAAAATAATAATAAAAATAATAATAATAATAATAATAATAATCATAATAATACTTAGATGCAAACAAATGTGCATACTGGTCTCACCTTAAAGGGGTTCACACGGCCTTCTTTGCTGACTGTGAGAGGAAAAAAATTATTTAAAATAATCAGCAAAACAAAAATCAAATTTTATACATTAACTCTCAAACTCAAAACCTTCACCATTTAGCTTGACAGAATGCGATGACACTGCGTCAATGCATTTCAAGTGGGAAAATCGAGAGGAGAGGACAAGGGGGAAGGGGCGGGAGCTTCCGATGTGTTAATTAATATTGGAGAGTTCAAAACATATAAGTAACTGTCAATCATTCTAGCTTCACATATTAATTGGCTTATCTGCCGCTTTGATTGGGAAAAAAAAAAAAAGACTGCTCTTTTTGTGTGTTTTTGAGATAACCCTTAGCAGCGTATGTTAAAATGTGGAGTCCGTATGCAAAATCTTACACCAAATGTGTAAAGGATAAGGGTTTTCAATGATTCTTCCTCAAGAAATACTGTACTATTCTGAGCTAATGTTTCAGAGTTTGAAAGGCAGTCCATGGTTTTCATGATTTTTCAAAGATCTGGGAGGTTCGGGAAATTATATCCAATCGGATACGTTTAATTTCATCACGTTCATTTCGGCAAGTCGCAATCGAATTGGTTCAATCACATGGCTGCGATTGGCTTGAAGTTATTCCTTTCTGGTTTGTCACTGTTATTTTTCAACAGTGCAGCAGCCAAACAGCTGGCCAAACTATCAAAATGCCTTTTGAGTATAAGCATAAAGAGTGAAAAGGAAAGAAAAGGATTTGGACAGGGCAAAGCTCAAAGCTATGTTTGTTTTTTTGGTTGTTTTTTTTTTTCGATCTCTCCTGGTCCTTCTGGTACCTCGCCTCCCTCCTCAGTAACAAACTCTGATGTACTGATGTATATGATTGAAGAGAGAAAAGAGAAGAAAAGGAGAAAAAAAAAAAAAAAAAAAAAGCAATAAATTATCCTCTCACCTGGTTTGATGGGAGGTTTTTCAGGTGATTTTGTGCCTTTACTGAACGGATTCACACCTGCAATACCAAAACCACAAAGTCATATATATATATATTTGTTCATTTTCTTTTTTGGCCTCTCAATCAACAGTAAAGAGTTGAAACAGAACACTCCAGAGAAGTACATATTCGGTCAGAGCAAATGGGCATAGCTTCTGTGAAACAAATGTCAAGACATGAAACACCCAAAGGCAGATGAGAAGCGGTTCCATTTACCTGCTACTTAAGACTTCACATGAACTCAAGTGCTGCCAGCACAATACACCACTCACAATCTGCAGTAAGCTCAGTACTGAACTCTAACCCCAGTTGAGTAGCTATTAAAGCCTAAAAATGCCTCTCTGGTATATAACATGTAGTGTAGTACATATGGTATATAGACACATAATTACACACACTATTCAGTGATAAAATCTAAGACAATATAATTCGAAAGCTTAAATCATTTTGATCCCACGATAATTTTATTTATCGACATTTTAGTTAAAGTTGTGTGTAAATGTTTTTTTTTTGTTTTTTTTTAAATGCCAAACCAAACCAAAAATTCCTGCCAGATTTAGAAAAGTTCCCATAACATGATAATGAATTTACTCGCATGCGTAGGTTGATAAATGGGAGTCAGTCGTAAATTACATTTACATTTATGGCATTTGGCAGACGCCCTTATCCAGAGCGACTTACAACTGAGCAGTTGAGGGTTAAGGGCCTTGCTCAATGGCCCAGCAGTAGCAGCTTGGCGGTGCTGGGATTTGAACTCTCAACCTTTCGATCAGAAGTCTTAACGTCTTAACCACGGGGCTACCACTTCCCTTTACCGAGATTACAGAAATTACCAAGAGTGTTCGTAGCAGAGCTGATTTACATTTAGTGACGCCCAAAAAACTCCATAAAAGGCAATGCTTGTACAGAGCTGAAAAGGACAAAACGACGACTCAACAGTAAAAGATTTCCTCCTACATGCAGTATGCTCTAAATCGTCCAGTAATGCAGCTTAGCCACTGCAGCGCATCCTCTACCACAGACACATTCTAATGTGGCCTGGTTTTAAAAGGCGCCAATACTTTTGTCCTACTTGAATGGCTATTTGTTTTTATTTAAAGATTTCTTTTGGACTGCTTTCTTTCAAGTCATTAATATAAAAGACTGAGAGTCATGAAGTTTCATGAATGCCACAGTCTTTGCGTAAATGCTTACGATTTATGATTTACGAGTAAATTGATTCGCATCCAGTTTGATAAACAAGGCCCAATATTTGTATGAGCAATAAAGTGATAGAGTTATGATTTAAGGAACGTGAAAAGATCATTAACTTGCATTCAGTGGGGTTCTAAAGATTACAACATAATCCTCTTTAATTGTCTTTTAAGCCCTATTCGGACCGGATTAGTAACAGTATAAACAGCATACTGACGTGACTTTTTGCTTTCCGGTCCTTCCTCTGCTTCCATCGGCTCTTCCTGTGCATCCTCGTCTTCCTGCTCTTCTTCATCGCAGTCTTCCTGTGCCGCTCTGCTGCTCGAGTGTCTGGCGACTCGACTGGCTTGACTAAATCTGCGAACAGCAATAACGCTCAACTTTCGGTTTCAATTTTTTATTTATTTATTTATTTAAACTGTTCAGAGAACTAATCTTAATTTCCCATAATGAACACGAACAACCATTTTTTAAAAGGTGCATTAGGTAAGATTAGTCTTTTTTTTTTTTTTTTTTTTCCAAAGATTAGGTGGTTTTGGCATCTGAATGATTCCCGCCCATGTTCACGAAGCTCCGCCCCCAGGATCTTAGGTAGCCCACATAATGTCTATAAAATGAGTCATGCATCCAAACACAATCAATCATTCCGGACCAGAAGTTAGTTTTCCATACAGGTTCTGCTTAACCCATTGTTCTTTTTCGATCATCGTGTAAATAAGGAATAAAAAGGAATCGACTATTGCACCTTTAATCAACCACTTACATGTGGTAGCACATGAGCAAACAGCACTAATTACAGATTTCTGATTTCCTCAGTGTTGCTGCAACATATAATCTTACAGCCTAAGCACCACTAAAAACAAGTAAACTTAGACATTAACACCCCTGTAAACAAAACAACAACAAAAAAAAAACCTCCATTCTCAGAGTACCTTGCATTTTGCACCTGGCTGTGATAGGCTGCTTCGTCCTCTGGCTCCGCCTCCTCCCGTAGCTGACTGGCCTTCTCCAGAGCGAGCTCACTGAGCCTCTGAGCAAGAAGCATGCGTCTGGAGCGTGAAGCGTAGCGGATGGCGAGCGTCACCACACTCTGTGTCATCATCTCAGCCAACTCGACACAGCGGAACTCGCGCTCCAGCTTGCACGACAGCTGACACAGCAAAACATAACGCAAACATGAAAACCTAATGCTACTTTCCCACTCACATCCTTTGAAAAATTTTAAGCGAACTGCCAAAAAGAAAACCTGTTGCTGTCATATTAAATATGAGAAGTAACAAGATGGCATCATCAATCTGTTTCATTTATCGTACAGGAAACAACACCGGTTTAATGAGTGCTGCAAATTAAAACATATGACGCAAGTCATCAGGACAGAAGATGTTTTTTTTTTCCCCCCACTTTTCTTAGCTGCTATAACGTAAGTGATAACAGGAACTAACTTACCGCGAACATCTTCATCAACAGCTCCTGCTGCTCCTTCTCCTGCTGCCTCTGACTCTCCTCGTCCGTCTCATAACCGCTGGACGACAGGAAGCCAAAGTGATTATGGAAGAGCACCGAGCGCCAGTACTGCTCCTGTAGACACGTTCGCAAAAACATCGCAAACATATCGTAAGTAGCTGATTGGAAAGCAAGAAAAACTTGATTCTAATAGATCGAATGATTAGATTTAGTCGTACTGACTAAATGACTAATTTATTATTTTTTAATTAAAAAAAAGAAAATGGGGTTGAATTGTTAAACTTGCAATACAGGAGGCTTGATGAATGTTGGGGTGTGTTCCAGATCTTTAGAGCACACAAACAGGTCCGCCGTTCACCACGGTTCACGCGCTTAATCTTACAAAACCTCAGATTTCATAACCCACGTGATCTTTAAACTCCATTTGGAACACAGCCTGGCAGGCTTTCCGATTTGTAGGAAAGTGCCAACCTATTAACACCAGGACCCTGGATTCAGCTCTTTTGACGTGATATCAGTAGGAAGTAATCAGTTGTGTGCTCACAAATAACCCAAGTATGACACCAAATAAAACTAATCAGTTTAAACCAAGGACAAAGGCCATGTATCTTATCTCTGAACTAGAACAGAAATAACAGTTTCCCAGCTGATTGTAGACCGGAGAGTCCATGTCAGAGTCTCAATCAGTATCTGCCTACCTGCCCACACCGGCCTGACAGGTGTAGACTAGTATTACAGGAAAACATCTTTTATTGCATTTCCTTCCCGGCCTGAGCAGACGACAAAGCGGCTGATATTAAAACAAACAGTACACACACACCTCCATCTGGCCTTTCTCCGTGCTGGTCTGGCAGAAGGGCAGTTTGAAGGGCAGGATGGCCACAGCAGGACGAGGAAGAGTCGGGGGAAAAACGGATCCTTTACAGGGAATGCACCTGAGCACAGAGAGCAGATCAAACTCTTCAACTTCTTTAAAACACAAGAGCACAACATTTTCCAACAGGCTTTAAGCTTTTAACAGGAGTAATGAACTAATTATTGCCTCAAGTTTATGACTGCTTTTTTTTTTTTTTTAAACTTTCCAAACCGTGTCTATACTTTTCCAGGTCGGGAAATGAGTGCCTTTAAATTCCAAAAATTTTCCTCTGCAAGGTCAAAAAAATGGAATCGAGGTTACATTACAGCTGAATAGACAATTATAATACTGATTGTTTAACTTTATGCAATGCATATTTATATTCCATGAACTACTAAAGACTATGTTACTTCCAAGTTATTCAGCTAGATTAACTCTAGACTACAGCAGAAATTGTTTCACCTAGTGGTGACGTTGTATTACAGGGATAAAGCAAAGGTTTATTATTCAAATGTACTAGGCCTTGTACGTTTTTTTATTAACTGAACATTACGTAATTATATGAATGTCAGGGACTTCAATCAAAGGCCATCATTTTGCCTTTTAGGCGGCCACTAGTGGTCTGCATAATGGTGAACACACATGAAGGTTCATTACACCAACCTAATGTTTCTATTACACCTGGGTGACAATACAAGGCTTGTACAAACCCAGCAAACAAATTTGCCCTGACCCAAAAAAACCTCTTACCAAACCCTATTTTTGGACCAAGTTTAAAAATAGCCATGGATCCTTGAGTTAACAAATAAAAATGGTCACAAAACATCTATTCTTGAGTAAAGAATAGGGCTCTCTAGCTGACCCAAGTGAAGGAAACGGAATAATTTCAAATGGAGATTGCTGGAGTTTAAGTCCCAGTTTTTGAAGAAAAACACAGTACCAAAAGAAGCCAATGTGACTGGGGGAAGAAAATTTGAGAGAATGGTTCACATTAAACCTGTGGAGTCTCAAGACAATCAATATTGGTCAACTTCAGTGTGGAGAAGAATATTCTACAAACTTCCCACTATCACAATAATAATCGTCCATTACACCAATCTAACTGTTGGAAATTGTGATCGTGAGTGCAGGCTCAAGTCACGAGACTGAGAAGAGGATTAAGCATTTGAGCTCCTGTGGAATTTTGAGTTGACTAACAAAAGAAGTCTAAAGCCTACAAGTAACTGTGGATTCTCAAACTGACCAGTAACGGTCAACTCAGTAATCAAATTTTAGTGAAAGTCACATGACTTTCCATTTCAGTGTGCATGAAAAGTACTGGCACGCCAAAGCAAGGCGTGTCAACAGAGGAGGACGTTCTAGAGAATGGTATTGGGTCCGAGCATAAAACCTAAGAGGAGGAAGAATTCCAGGATGTACAGCATCCAAATACAAGTCAACATACACAAGCCACCTTTATAGTCAGAAGACATTTTAATCCTACTATTCATATGGGTCTGAACATGGTGAACAATTTCAATGGTAACGCACAAGTTAAGGATATCGCTTTTACAGAATATGACTTTTTATACAACAGTTAGCTCCGGTCCACTAATTTGATTGGTTGAGCGGCGTTCCAAGAGTACCTATATTTCCTATAACCGCACTGGGACGTTTTGCTGTGTGTATCACTCCGCATGTTTGTATTTGCCACGTAAAAAAAAAAAAAAAAATCCCACTTCCTAGCTCGAAACCGTTACTACAGTAAAATTAGCGACATCATCAGCCGATCGTCATCAGCCGACATGGCAAACGATACTTTTCAGGAATATAATTTTAGAATTATAACATGAAATCTCATCAGATGACGATAAAAAGGAAGAAGGGACGGTGATTTTACCGGAAGCACCTTTAACTGCAAATCGCTCTGAGCTAGTCAGCCAGCTAGTCGACGTGTTATAAAGTGAGTGTGACTTCTTCGGGATCTATTTCTGCTAGTGGGGCAAAGATGAACAAAACATTTGGCCATATGGTGTCCGAAAGGTCACCCACTCGATATTAATTTCTTGTTTAGAGACTGCTTTTATGCAGCAAATATCGCACTCGCAATCGTACCGTTATATTTAACGTGATTACCTACGGCGGAATCCCAGCTGCACATATATTCAGTATAACCGCACTCGTGCTCGTGCGGTATTGCTTAAATACACTGTTGCGTGCGAACTTCCTAGGAGTGATATGCTCACACGCTGAGTGAAACTACTGTGATCACCCTGTCCTTCTATCATTGCTCCACTTAACTCCTTATCTCATCCTCTAGCAGGTCAGTTTGGCACGCAGAACTCCTCCAAGAGCTGCCCCCTGTGGCCTAATTCTAATCCTGTTTGATCTTCTACAGGAAGTAAATTGCTGACCAAGTATTATTTGTCTCATTCTGCTGTAATACAATACCAACCCGGATCCACAACATTAAATATAACTATAAGCACATAAAAGTATGTTTTTTTTGCTGTGGTATAAGAGAAATAAAACACTTTTTGAAACTTTGCTTCTCATCGGGCCACGTCACACCACACTGTTGTTTATTCTTCTCCTGGAAGAGCTGCTGTGGTGTGTTTTATTTCTTACATGTTCTCGAATACCTTTAATAATAATACTTTTCTTACTGCAGCTGGACTTAAAAATCTGGGGATTTACGACGATTGTGCGCAATGGCTTGGAAAACACTGTGGGATGTAGAGCACATGCACTGGACACACTGAACTATTCAGAGAGATTCTTAAATCGAAGTCCTAAACTGAACAACATTTTCTGAGACGTTACTGCCAGGATCAAATACATGAAAGGACCGAAAACTCTTCTTTTTTCCCGCACTCCATGAAGCAAGAGTGGGAGGGTTATGGAGCTGTAATGTTCTTCTTAACTACAATCAATTATCCTAAAGTAGGCGCATATTTTTTTTTGAAGGAGCGGCATGGCCTGGAACCAAAAATCCCTCATCTGATTCCCTGCTGGACTGATTTTCTGGTCAACAAATCCAACAAAGCCTTACAGCACTAAAGAGTCTCACCTGAGCTGCTGGGGATTCTCGTGGATTCCGACCACCCAGTAATGATCCGACCTGCTCTTGCAGCTGTCTCTGGTGTTACACACAGGAGTCCAGGTGTTTCCCAGAGAGCGATTCAGCATGCGTGCCACACCCTCCGAGTCCACGGCACATGGTGTTCCTGAGCCCCGAACACAGTGTTATAATGCTAATAACTTCGTGACAGTTTTGAATTGCGCTTGCAGCTCGTCATTCTGGGTTTTTTCCCCCCTTACATTCAGTAAAACCTGGTCCATTCTTTCATCTATTACTGTCATTCAATGCGACTCACCTTCTGCACTGAAGCCCATCCATGCCAGGTGGGACTTGCGGGAAAGAGGCAGAGGTTCACCGTGGATGATCTGCTTTCTTTTTTGACCGAGCTGCAGAAGCTGCACCCCGAGAGCCTGATCGCCGTCAAACCCAGTCCCTTACACACAACCAAATACTGTTTCCAAGTCACGTGATACGACACTTTACGACACACAGAATTGTCATGCAGCCAAGAATCAATCCCCCCCCCCCCCCACACACACACACACACACACACACACACACACTATCTTCATACCTCTGTGATAGACTATGAAAAGCTGCTCCCCGTGTCCGGCCATGCACACTACAGGGCCCGGGAGGCTGAAAATCTCTCTCTGAACGCCGCCGATGGAGAAGAGTCGCACCAGCATGGCACTGGTGGCCGCCGCCGCCCAGCCTTGTCCCAAACACAGCGCCCTCACGTCCTCGCCTTTCGGCAGGTCCACTATCCACTCCTTATTCGTGTCCCATGAGGAGAAGTGCAGGCACTGCAGCTTGCTGGGAAGAACACAGCAGATTTAACCGGGTCATGAGCAGTGTACATAGTGCACAGAGCACGTGTGCATTGGAAACAACACACAACCCAAAACTGTAATATAAAGCATCATCAATAAATTAAAAAAAAAAAATTTTAAAAACAGCAGGCGTGGTATAATTGTTTCTTTTGCTAAACGATTTTTTCATGCTAATTAGAGAAATGAAGCACAGTGTAATAATGCAAAACACTTTTCAGAATGCGGTTTTATATATATATTTTTTTTTTTTAGTAAAAAATGTTAAATGAAGCATTTAAATCGGAAGAGAAGATACCTAGCGAGTTCTTCGGTGCCTTCGCAGGCGAGCAGAACGGCCTCCTGGGATAGATCGGCCATGCTGTGCTCCAGCGTGTTCGTGAGGTGCATGGCGTGATGGACGGCAGTGTCGTGGAACTCCACATCGATGGCGTTATCCTGTTCATCGTTGTAGCTGCGCACGATACCCACCGAGTTCCAAACCTGAGGGGACACACACACACACACACACACACACGACATGTTAACCTCACTGCTTTTAAAACTTTATAACACTTCAGCGCCGCCCTGAACGTTCTCCCATGTCAGTTAGAAAGTCCTGACACTGGAGACTCCTTCCAAAAATAAACAGTAACCTCACAGAAAACAAGTTACTATAGAAACGATAACGTATAAGCAAAAGTACAAGTGCATTAATATAAACCTGTGACTTGGATACCGTCCGAGCTGCTAATTAATCTATTAACTATTAATCTATTAATTATTCTGTTAACGCTCTGATAAAGTGCCTTCTTTAATTCCTTCCCAATTTGCAGCTTCTTGTCATCCATCACACTGTCCTATCACATAACTAACTCCCATCTGTTTCTTTCTCACCATGAAACGGTGCATGAGGTGTGCCGGAGTGGAGCCGGACTGGAAGGCTCTCTGAGGCGCAGTGGGCATGGGACCCTCGTAAACCGGGCGTGGCGCTGCTGCGGCGGGGGGCGCCAGAGCGGGCAAAACGCCGCTCTCTCCATCATCCTCAGCCAAACGATCCACCTTCACTGAGCCGGTGTCTGTAAAGGAGCGGTGGTTTAATGGATACAGGAAGCTGAGCGAAAACATCATTTAAAATCTCACACATAATTAGTATATAATAGATCGTGATCAACACAAATGAAGACAGTGATTTAATTTTTCTTACGGTTCGTAGGTGTGATGCTGTATAACGCAATATGGACATTGCTAATTCTATTTATAAGGTGCCACCAAAAAAAAAAAAAAAAGTGCTGTTTTCTTAGTGTTTTGTCAGACATCATTCTACAGTCCAGCAGCGTGATACTGTATAACACTATGTCAATATTATCAATATTAGTTTTATTTGCTGGTAACGGATTATGTCAGATGGATGACTCGCACCTCTAGAGTTCTCGTCATCGTCCAGGACGTTCCCTCTGTTGCGCGGTTTGCGAACAACTGGCATGAGGTCGTCGCCATCCTCCTCACCCGCCGAGACGCTCCGACATTCATCTAGCAGGCCGCCGTCATCCTCATCAAACAGATCGTCATAACCGTTCTGCTCTTTACTCTCAGCAGCCTGCTGACCACACACACACACACACACACACACACACACACACAGCTTTCAGCATGCAGTTTTAAGAAAACCAAACACATGAATAAGATGATGTGAATAAGGGAAAACCGTTAGGAGTAAATGATGATGCAGCGAGTGTGTATTTCAGATTCACCAGTGCTAATTAATTAGGTCATGTTGGGCATCCTTTTCAGAATACTGAACAGAACAGTAACAACAGAAACACACATTTTGGCTTAAACATTTAAAGAAAAAAAAAAATCTCCCCAAAATTATATTAACCAACCTAAAATATTAAAATATTAAAAACTGAAATACTTTTAGTATAGTTAGAATATATGTAATTAAATGTATTCATTTGGAATGTGATAAAATGGTTATTATAGATAATATAATAACAATAATAATAATAATAATAATAATAATAATAATATTTTTAATAATAACAATAATAACAATAATAATAACATATGTTATTATTTACAATATTTTCTATTAAATTCTGATGAAAACGTATCAAATGCATTTTTGGATCTAAAATAATGACACTGATTTAAATAATATTTAAATAACACAAACACTGTATACTTTTAAATATTATACTAAATATTTAGTGTTATATAAGGTATTTAAAATAGTTAGGTAATTCAATTTATTCAATACTGCTTATTTGGATAAATGTATGCTGTTAAATTTATTTCAAATACAAAATAATTTTAATAATTTGCAATAGCTTTAATACTTTGTAATGCTAGTTATTGTGTATACATACAAACGTGCGTGTTAATAAATATCAACAAATTCAAATATATAATTTATTTTAAAGTAGCTGTTTGCTCTTAAAAAATTATCCATCACTGAAAGAGAGAGATAGTGGATGGAGAGACTGACCGTGGTGTTCTTGGCGGTAATGGAAGAGGAGGAGGAAGAGGAGGATGAGGAAGATGCACACACTCCGTCCAGCAGGCCCAGGCAGCCCTCGGTGTCCGTGTAAGCGATCTGTCCTCCGGAGGGATGCCAGGCCATGCCACACACCGTGTAGCCTTTCTCATGCTTCTGCCTGAAAGAGAAAGGACATAACGAAACAGTTTAATCAGTTTCTTTTTTTTTTTAAAAAAAAACAGTCAGCAGATTGCATCATCACTAATTCACCAAGATGGAGTAACAACAGCGACTTTGGGAAACGTACGAACCTCATCAGCTACTCCCTCTTCACTATACACGGCATCGTGGGATGTTTTTCCATTATAAATTTACATCTAAAAAGCATAGCAGTGGATATCCAGTGCTTTCATGAAATCCCACAATGCACTGCAATAAGTTCGTGTCCAAACACTGCATGCCAGATGGCACAAAATACCCATAATGCACTTGCTAACTGTAGGGAAAAGGGAGTAGAGTGACATTATAGCAATACTGTGATAAATTATGTCACAATACGCTTTTCTGAGATGTCCTGGATACTGTACTACCTTCATAAGTAATTACAAACTAACTGGAAGCAGCTTAATCTTAAACAAAAATGTAATCTCAAAAATGTAAAGTCTTAATTTTTTTTTTTAGATTTAAACATTTTTAAATGTCTAAAAATATTAGATATTTCTAACGTCTAAAAACATTTTAGAGGTCTTTTTCAGTGTTTTTTTTCATAAATAATCGTAATGAATATAAGAAACAAAAACAAATTTGTGATATACAAATAAATTTGTCGTCAATTTTTCCCACCCTTAATGTCATACCATTTCAAGTAAAATATGTGTCAGAAATTGCAAAAAAAACAAAAAAACAAAAAACAAAACAAAAAAAAAAAACACATGATGTATGAACAGGTTATCAGTTAAGGATAATGTAATGTAAAGCTATAAATGAAATATGATTCTGGTGACAACCACTGAAATATTCTAAAAACAACGACTCAGGGCGCTTTCACACATGTTTACTGTGTCAGATTCCGAGCGAACTTGATACTCGTGGTTCATTTGCTATTTGATTTGGTTTGGTTTGACATGGCATGTAATAAAATGGACCAAAAAGCAAAAACACTGACTGAGAGACAAACCTTTGGCGAATAAAAATGAGAAGAGAGGGGGGGAGAGAAAAAAAAACAAAAAAAACACCTGAGCATGGAGAACATGGAGTGAGCACTCATTATATGTATTAAATAGGCAGCACAGTATTTGTTGTGGCTCCTTTTAGCAGCTCACTTCTACAAAAACCTGCCGCAACTCCGAATTCAAAGCATGTTTTGAATGAGTCACTTCCTTCAGTTGATTCGATTCGGAGTCGAATCGCTTTCTCCTGCAATCGAACTGCACTACAGTTCACTTGAACCTGAGACCTCTCGAACCGTCTGCTTGATTGCCTAACGAGCCACACGCCAACATTCCACTCAAACAGACTGAACGTTGCGTATGCGAAAGCGCGCCGAGAGCTTCATTTCATCAGGAAACCATGTTAAACCCTGAGTACCTCTCAATGCACAGCTTCGCTTCAACGTCCCAAACGGAGAGAGTTCCTCCCACGGTTCCGGCTGCCAGAAACTTCCCACACGGCGACCAAACCACCACGTTAACGACCTGCTGATTCAGAGCGGAGGAAAAACCTGAACAATGGACTTAACATTACTGTGGCACAAAACACAGCACTTTTCTCATCACTAACTTTCCACAGGTTTAGAAAAAAAAAAATAAAAAATACATGTGGGCATTAGAATGAAAGGTTTATTTAAGTCATGGAGTGAGAGTTTATAAGCTGTTTCCATTTTCAAAACATTTGTTAACACATCACACTTTTGATGTTGGAAATGCTTTTTTTTTTTTCTAGACTACTAAATATTTCCCTCTCCAATAAGCGCTGCGACTTATACAGCTACTCGACCTTTACGTCATCATTCTCACTTACACCACAGCGCTGCTGAATTCTCTAATCGGATTGGCCTAGAAGGTTTTGATTCATTTTCTAGAGGCACTTTCTGTAAGGAGTCTCCAGCGTCTGCACGTTCGAAAAGTAAAATGTAAAGCTGTAACTAGCGCTGTGCTTTCTCGGTAACGACACGAGCTGCATTTGCTTTGTCTTATTAACAAGGGAGGGAACTAACTTGTTTTGCGTGTGTTCCACAGCATCGATTGTAACTATAAACGGATAAAAAGTACAATGGGTCATTTTATAATAAATGGAAGCTTGTTAGCGTTGGCACGTTGCTGTGGTATAAGAGGAATAAAACACTTCGGGACATTCTGTTATAGGCAAATATACACCTTCAGCGTGGCACAAGCAACTCCACATTACATCACATCACCTCAGGGTTGATTAGTTTCCTACAAAGCACATCCCCATGTGCAAACTATAAACCGATTTGTGAAGAATTTTTTAATTTAAATTTTAGACTGTGAGCCAATTTAAAAAAAAAATAAAAAAAAAAAAAAAAAAGATCTATTTGTACTAAACTTAAAATACCTGGTACCCTGGTTCCACCAGTGTGTGTGAGTGTGTGTGTGTGTGTGTATATAATTATATATATATATATATATATATATATATATACACACACACACACACACACACACACAAATATACATACACACACACACACACACATATATATGTGTGTA
>CM075012.1:23919301-23958327 GCA_037576675.1 Pangasius sanitwongsei
TCCGGAGGTGCGAAAACGCCAAAAAGTGGGTAGTTCCACATTTAGTTCGGGTACTATGAAAAGGTTCCCGCGGTGCGAAAGGCCCTTATGATACCAAAGTATAAGACACGCACCCTATCAGCTGATTTCCATTGTAAACCGCACTGACCTGAGTGAGAAGGTCATCAGATAGAGTGCCAACATGAGTCCAGGAGTCTCTCTCATACAGATGCACTGTGGTGTCCACTGGAACTGCAAGCAGCTACACACACAGACATACAGACACACACTTTAAAAGACCAAACGGCTTTTTTGCTTTGTTTAAAATGCTAGCAAGATATAGATCTGATCACAGCTGCAAAAAAGACTAAGCAAGCAGGAAAGAAGTCACTGTCATTCCTGTGAGTAACACAAACAGTCTCCTAATTCTGTCTTAATTTGTCCTAAAAAGTCCCAGAAGTAAATAATCTGACCATTTTCATAAATCTCTCCATCAACATGGTTCTTTCTTTATTGTCAAAATTAATTTGACAAGATCTTGACTGAACTCTGTAGCGTTTAATCTTAAAGCCACATATATGAGCTCCTACCTTCCCAGATCCTTGCCATGCGAGTCTGCACAGAGATTTAGCGTTGCTCAAGTCACTCGACTTCTGCAGCACCTTCCAGTTCGCCACTTGAGTCTTATGCAAAAAGAACGGGTTACAAATGAATTGAAAGTAGAACCGTCCGATAATTTCGATATGAAGCTGAACAGCATTTCAAATTGAATTCAAATATGTTATCTATAGCTAAATTTGTGACTTCTTTATACGCATGAAATGTACAACTACACTGCACAACCCGGACTTGTATTGTGGACGAACCACATAAACAGATCAAACAACATGTATAATTGTTGGTATGACGTTTTATTTCTTTTTGGAAGGAGTCTCCAATGTCAGAGCTCCGTAACACTCCGTTTTCCGACACAGGAGAGTCTCCAGGATAGAGGGCTTTACACTTTCTCAGTAACATGACAAGCTATGTTTTTTTGTAAAAAGAAAAAAAAAAAAAAAAAAAAAAAAAGAGAGGCTAGTGAAGGAACAATTGTACACCTAGTTACAAAAATGTAAGACATACACTATATGACAAACACCATTATCTGGTTGTAGAGCTATCAGCATTCCTTAAAGACAGATTACCCCAGTCTCAAAATCATAACAGAGGAATAAAAGTCCTCACCTGCTCCTCTATAGACCACACGGCCACCGAGCCGTCACAACTGGAGGAGGCCTGCGAAGCAGTAAATCAGTGTTAGCACACACCATATAAACTCAGATCCTTTCCCTTATTTTAAATGTTTGGGAAAAACACTGTGGGTGTGCCCTTGGTTTCAATGGTTACAAATACTGAAAATATGGATTTAAAATTTAAAATATATGTTTTAAAATTTAAAATATATATTTTAAAAATACCAAAAACATAGCAGAATTAGGGCTGTAACTGATCAGCAATTCATCCAACATTTACTAAATACCAAAAAAGGTTTATTAATAGAGGTGTCGCAATGCAAAAAAACATTGTGATGCAAAAATGCGACCGTGTGCACCGTGGGAATCAGCATTCTATTAATTCTGCATCTAATGCAATTGCACTGTTTGAACACCAGAGGTCCCAATCTGCACAACCCATAGAGTTAAAATACACAATACTCTACACAGACCACGCTGACCGATAACTCAATCACTCAATCAAACGACTGACATTCATTATACATTATACAGCTACTCAATCACGATATAGCCAATAAAAAGAGCTCTTCATTGGCTTTCAAAGATCTACAGTGCATAATAAGGAGAATGTGGGAAGTCGGACATTTTAACCGACTTTGGAGCTCTATTTCTGGTTAAAATGACATTTCAGATGCTGCTACGGAGCTTGTTTCAATCAATCATTTTTCCCGGGTCAGAGACTTTACTTATTCAATCAAATTTCCGGACGTATTTATAATTCTTTTAAGATATGGGGAACATTGTACATAGTACATTTTGTTTGCAATATTAGACCTCTGTTTGTAGCTATTTTTGATTTATTTAGTTTTATACAGGCAAAAATGATAGTCTAAAGAGTCTTTTCAGTCAATTTTTCATTATTCTAATTTTGGTTGAAATATTCTGAGAATCGAATCAAATCTTGAAGCCAGTATCGTGAAACCAATCGTGACCCGAGTGTATCGTTACACCTCCATAAAATATACTAAATAGCGAAATAAGATTTCTTTAAAAATATTTCCCAGCATTTCAGTCAAATAATACTGCTACAGAACTCTCAATTAATGAACAGGTCACTAGCTACAATACAATATTAGTGATATTTATCATTTATCTGTTACGGTATGTGATTATAATAAATTGCTTATGTTGACTTTTTTTTTTCCCCCCAAATCAGGGACCCAAACTTACGCAAGGCCACAGTGTTCTCTACACTTCTTGCATCTATACATCTGTATGATAAATGCACTAATGGGAGAGAGTCATCCCTGCATTTCAAGCCCTGAACTGTAGGGCTGGCCAATAAGACAAAAAAATATCATATCTCATGGACATTTCTGCAATACACAAAATGTAACAGGGTTTTTGAATGAGGCGAATTGTTTTCATTGTATAGAATCGATGCTAAAGCTTTGAAATTTCAATAGCTGGAGTCAGTGAATCAACTGTTGGGTCAGTGGTTAATCCCATCACCAAGATCCTTAACCCTAAACTCTTCAATTTTATCCTAACTTAGTTTTATGTCATTTTGGATAAAAGCATAAGTGAGTAAATGTAATTGTGAACAGAACGCACCAGATAAACAGCGGCCGGCATTTAAAAGGAAAATAATAAATAAAAATACTGAGCAGTGAAAATGTCTGTTCCACTTACAACATACTCATCGCTGGGGTCAAAGGTCACACTGAGTACAGGTGCATCGTGACCGCGTAGAGTCTTCTGCTGACTGCTGTCCATCACCTCGATCACCTTTATCAGGAAGTCACTGAGACACAGACAGGGAGAGAGAGAGAGAGAGAGAGAGAGAGAGAGAGAGAGAGAGAGTACAAATCATATAAAAGCTGCTCGCAGATGGGAAATGAAGGCAGAACTCATTTCCTAACACTACAGGAAGGGAAATCAAATAACCTGTGCGGGCCTCAGCTGCTGGCGCACGCCTGATCAATATTCAAAACAAAGCAAGTGCAGGAAAACGGCTGGACCGATGGAGTGACATGGCGTGCAATGTTTCCCATTTAAAAAAAAAAATCTATACATCCAAACAGTCAGGCACTTAGTGAGAGCACGAATACTGCAAACTGATCAACAGAACCTCCTCTTCCTCTCTGTACTAACACAAACACCATCATATAGTGATAAAGCCATGCAGGACTCGGCCACTAGAGGGCCTTCAAGAGCTATGACCCCATAAACAATGGCTCTAATGACCTCCTGTAATGTCAATGCTACTATATAAACACAAACAAGATTATGTCATTATGCCATATTATTATAATTAGGTGTATATGCAGTACTAGACATTACGGCAAAACATTTATAACACAATATAAAACAATAATAAATGAATAAACTTTTCGAAACTAGACACTAAAATTGAGTCTGATTATAAAATTAATTCTAAACATGTTCATCATTAGTGGTTATCAAAATTAATGGGACATTTGGTGCAGAGAACATGTGAAATGATTTATAAATCCTCCTCCCAGCTAAAAAAAAATGTATTTCCTGCAAATTTACACACTCCAATTTACATTTTTTTAAATTTACGTTTACAAATCAAATCATTTTATGATACGAGCAAGAGAACGCAACTTTGATGAATACATGCCAACGTGACTATTTTCAGAACACTAGCGCTACCTGGAGCCAGCAGCGACTCGTGTGCCGCTGGAGTTGAAGGTGACGTGGTTTGCGTTGGTGGTGAAACGGGTGAGTATTCCATCGGGATCTCCGTCGGGGAACGTGTGGATCTGAACAGTGTTGTTGGAAACGGCTGTGACTAATTTCCCACCCTGGAAGAGGAGACAAACCAGAGTTACAATGAGTTACATACATCATTATCCAAGATGGGAGAATCTAACTATAATGTTTTGGATTGTTCTTCAACACATCAACGAGGGTGCCAATATTTCTTGTGGAAAAAAAAAAAAAAAAAAATCACATTTTTTCCACATTTGCGCAAATGTGACTAAATAGGCCACAGTCCCGCCCACTTGCTTTCTATTGGCTCACAAGACAGTCTCATGAATTCACAGCTCAAAACTGACCTGTGTCAATTCTGTCCTTTCCCCTTCAGTGAATCTGGTCTGCGCATTGGTTTGTTTTATCTTAATAAGCAGATGTGTGTAGACTTCAGACGCATCCCTTATCGCTGGAGCAATGAGGTTGGCTAAACCATAAAATTTTGGCACCTCTGCATTAATAAAAATGGCACAAGTAAAAGCTAGTTGAAGTAAGTTTTGAAAAATAGTACTGACATATCATTTAACATTTAAAGTACTTTCTAGGGGTGTTAATGTCCCTCTTTCCGATGAAACGTTACACATTATGATACAATACAAAAAGTAACAAGTCAATACACTTCAGAACGCTACTGATTCGATAGGATTCGGTTCAGCAAGGATACAGTTTGATTCCAATCCGATTCACTATGATTCAGTTGAGTTACATTTCAATTTTGAGTTCTGCGAAATTAAATAAGGATACATTTATTGATAATGACTGCCTTTAAAAAAAAAGTACTTTCTAGGGGTGTTAATGTCCCACTTTCAGACAAAATGTTACGCACTATGATATGATACAAAAAGTAACAAGTCAGTATGCTTCAAAACACTACTGATTCAACAGGATTCGGTTCAACAAGGATACAGTTTGATTCCAATCCGATTCACTATGATTCAGTTGAGCTACATTTCAATTTTGAGTTCTGCGACATTAAATAATACCTGTGAAATAATTTGGGAGGTTGTCTACTGCTTTCGAGCTCTCTCTCTTTCTCTCTCTCTCTCACACACACACACACGGATTATCATCCAATTTTAACCCCTTTTCTTTTCAATTCGAATCGATCTTGGCTTGTAAATCGATGCTGTCGACTTGTTAGATGGATTTTCCGATTCATTTTCATACAGATGTGCGTCAGCAAACCGACGACTTACTCTCAAAGCTACAGAGTAGGCCTTCTCGCCGACATTTATGGATTTAGGATCGTCGTCGTCTAGACTTTCCCATATGCGCACGTCTCCGTCGCTTCCACACGTAACAATGCATCTGCAAGTACAGCAACGCAAATACAGAGTGCTCACTTATACGTTTAAAGATCACAAAGGTTATGAGTGGATTATAAGACAGACAGACAAAAACAGATTAATATAATCACACAGACAGACTAAGAGAGAAAAATCAGGCAACAAAAACAGAGAGACAAAGAGAGAAGGAACAGCTGGTATATATATATGGGCTGCAGCGTTAAACTCCGCCCCTCATTTTCTTTATTAAAAAAAAAAAAAAAATTGTCATCCATGTCAAATTAGTAGCTCTTAACTAATGTCTTAAGGAGGAATCTTTTGTGGAAACACAACAAAAGCAGTAATTATCGGAAGAAAAACCACACAGAACGGTATGCAGAAGCGGGAAGCGAGGCTGGGGCTGATTTCCTTCTAGCCCAGACTGTAGATTCAGACAGAACTGCAGCACGCACTGCAGGACGGTCTCTCGATTTCAGCGTTACTCACTTGCTGTGCTCGTCAAAGCAGACGTCCGTGTGGCCCTCTGAGTGGCCGTAGCGCATCGGCTTCCTCTCGCAGGGCATCGTAGGTCCTCCTGCAGCACACATTAAAAAAAAAAAAAAAAAACAAAAAAAACATGGAGTAATGTCAATTATCTTGCATAGTAGCTTCACATATACATTCATGCTCAAATTTTACATATAAAAATATTCAGACATCATAAGTATAGATTTATTTATTTTTACATAACTGTTGAGGTAGGTAAATAAATAAATAAATAAATAAATAAATCTCTTTCCACCCACACAAACTTTTTTTTTTTTCTTAATAAGCAGATATGTGTAGATTTCAGACGCATCCCTTATCGCTGGAGCAATGAGGTTGGCTAAATTGAAAATTTTGGCACCCCTGCATTAATAAAAATGGTACAAGTAAAAGCAAGTTGATTTAAGTTTTGAAAAATAGTACTGACATTTAACATTTATTGATAATGACTACCTTTAAAAAAAAAAGTACTTTCTAGGGGTGTTAATGTCCCACTTTCAGACGAAATGTTACGCAGTATGATATGATACAAAAAGTAACAAGTCAGTATGCTTCAAAACACTACTGATTCGATAGGATTCGGTTCAACAAGGATACAGTTTGATTCTGATCCGATTCACTATGATTCAGTTGAGCTACATTTCAATTTTGAGTTCTGAGACATTAAATAATACCTGTGAAATCATTTGAGAGGTTGTCTACTGCTCTCTTTCTCTCTCTCTCTCTCTCTCTCTCTCTCTCTCTCTCTCCCCCACACAAACAAACAAACAAACAGTTCAGTGGACTGAAATTCTTCATCCATGCTGTCAAATATCAGGTTTGTAGTGAGCTTGGAAAGTAAACTAGATAAATAGTCTAATAAATATGAACATGTTAATAATAAATGTTATGCTTCTGTGATACCAAAAACGGATAAAAACAACATCCACTAACGTTGCGTTAAATACTGTGCTGATTTTACGGATAATTCCACCATGTGACATAAAATGCACAGAATTAAATACACGCAAAACTGCCACAGAATAGTAATTAGATAATTAAACATCTGAAAGCGCTGAAACCACAATGTTATAAAGTGTTATTATTATTATTTTCCAGCACTCACCTCGTTATTGGCGGCAATTCTCTTAAACACAGCTTTCAACTCCTGTCTCCCGCGCCAAAATGATGACGTATAAAAGAAGGCGTGGACTTCCACGTTTCTCACGCGTCTATTGGTCAAAACATGCTGTTTGGCTCCACCCATTAATGCGTCACCTGTGATGCCGGAAGAAAATTTCCAACGGCATGAACGAAATAAGCTTCGAATAATATATATTCAGCTATACTTAGAAATGTTATTATTTCTACTTATTTTAAAGCGTAAATATGTACGACTGATAGGATATTTATTTATTCTTTTTTTTTTTTTACATTATTATTTTTTTTAAAAAGTACACATCCATGACAGGAACGCGGGGTCGTCTGGACCAATCAGATATCTCCGTCTCATCCGGGTATTCCGGCTCCTCCTACCCTAGTTAACAAGCTAACTAACAGAGATGTCTAGCTTTTTAACTATTCTACTAAAAACATTCTTAATAAATGCATAAAATATTGTAAAAAAAAAAAAAAAAAAAAGAATGCCAGGGCTACACAAACCGAACAGGCAAGCTTTCTACTTAGCAAAATTTATCTACACGCTAATAATAGCGAGACACCGGAAGCACGGGTGTTCATGGGATATGTAGTTTTTTGGTAGTGGTTGTACCGGAAGCAACGCAAAACACGGTTACAACTTGGGAATACGTCATAAAAAAAAAAACTAAAAACAAATAAATAATTAAATAAATAATAAAAAATATATATTTAGTTTGTAAAATAAATAAATAAATAAATAAATAAAAATTCTTTAGGCTAATAATGAGCCTAATAACTTTTGTTTTTAGGTTGAAACCATGATTTAAATTGTTTTTGAGGTATTGTGCAAGGTGTGTATTATGTGCGTACACATTTCCTATTTCCTATGACGTGTCAAATAATGGGGAATTGTTTCTTTCCTTTTAAAACTTTCTCTTTTTTTTTTTTCCAGTGAAGCTCTAATGGCTATATTGTTTTTTGAAAAGGCTGTGTAGGCTATAATGCAGGTCATCTGACACCGAGCAGCTTTTTTCCATGGGGAAAGACAGACAGTTTGCTTCTGTTTTTTTTCTCTCCCAGGAGTAATTTGATATGAAAAGCAGGAAGCAGCTACAGACTCAGCCTGGTATAAGATGGCACTGAAATTCAATAACAAGCCACAGGGATGCAGAGGATGGAATGGCAGAAAAGAGTCTCTTAAGGGAAAAATCAATTTTCTAATATTCTACTAGACAATAATAAAGGTCTAAATGTATGTATTCTCTCATGAACACACACAGCCCAATATTTAGTGGTTTTAAGACATTTTAAACACATGTAAATTGTCCTTCACCAACATCTATGTTTATGCTTCGGACAAATAATTTAAAACAGCATTTTGCCAGCTATGATTACAATTTACCTTAAAATATACAGTCATCATCCATAACATTAAAACCACCTGCCTAATAATTGTGTAGATCCCCCTTGTGCCACCAGAAAAGTTCTGACCTTGACCCTGTCGCTGGTTGACTGCTTGTCCTTCCTTGGACCAGTTTTGGTAAGTACTAACCACTGCATACCGGGAACACCCCACAAGACCTGCCGTTTTGGAGATGCTCTGACCCAGTCGTCTAGCCGTCACAATTTGTCAGCCCCTGTCAGAGTCGCTCACGTCCCTCCGCTTGCCCATTTTTCCTGCTTCCAACACATCAACTTCAGGAACTGACTGTTCACTTGCTGCCTAATATATCCCACCGCATGACAGGTGCCATTGTAACAAGATAATCAATGTTATTCACTTCACCTGTCAGTGGTTTTAATGTTATGGCTGATCTGTGTATAATTATTAAAATATGTCAAAAATATTTTGTCCATTAATGTGTGAATCCATTTAACAACTCATGCTTGAAACATCATTTTCATTAATCGTCCATTATAGGTTATGACAAATGTCCATTTTAGTTCCACAAGCTTCACTCAACCCTGTTACCTGGACACATTCTGCCCTCTGGAAGTCACAAGTCACATGTTTTACAGGAAGTTGCATCATCTGAATTTCCTGAAAACATGTTCACTTATTGTTTTTTCCCCCTTTGTTTTCAGTTATATACTGACTGATGAGGTCATTTTGAAAGTACAACCTTGTTACGTAAATTATAGATTGAAAGTAAATTATTAGTAAAGTAAATTGTTCATTAAAAATAATAATTTTGGGGAATTTGCTAAGTCTATGCTGAAAAAATTCAATCCTGTTGTTCATTTAAGAGCAAAATGCAGTAAAGCAAACACATTTAAGACATTTTTAAAGGGTTAAATGTCTTCTTAGATTCAGTGTTTAAACAATTCTGTTTAATTTAAAATTTAGAAGGGCTGAATTTCACCTCAATATTATAATCATCCATTTAAGCAGCAACATCCCTTAAGGAGTGTTACACCAGTCACAAAAAAACGTATTAATAGACCATTTTTAACTATATTTAAAATTAATTTTCTTGAAGTCCCACATAAAAATGTCATTAGACCAAAGAAAAAATGCACAAAAGAAGCTAAACTTTTACCCCGAAATATAAATCCTATATGAATATAAAATTCAAAATGACACCAGTCCTACATGCCCCGCCCCCTTAGGAGGTCCTTTAAAAAAAAAAAATTAATGTTATTTCTAATAAGCTTAGGTATTAAGTCATTATATAGAAAATGTTTTTGATGATTAAAATGTAAGACAAGTGTACCAGTTTAAATAATTTAATTTTAGATAGACTAGGTTTTTTAAAATGCAAATTCACAGTTAATTTCACTTTCCCTAAGATTTTAGGACTAAGAGGATATTAGGATATTCTTTATTATACTGATAAACACAGACTGACAACGGTCATCATATGATAATTTGTATAATTTTTATATATATACAATCATAGGAACATTAATATTTAACAATGATGGGCTTTACAGATCAATGTTTATGGTTCCTGCAGAAGTCATTTGAGAATCTGGTTTCTCATATGAACATACATCTGGATTAAATACACCACAGCAGTCTATAGACAGTCCCTGCCTTACAATGCTTGTTTTAATCAGAACCTGTGAAATACACTCATGAACTAGTGATTATAGTGGACTGGTGGAGAAAAATATCTACATACAGTATTCATACAGAGAGGTTTCCTACATCACAATCTACCGAACATCAGTTATCTGTATTACCATTTATCTCCAGCACACTTGAAACAGTCTGGTTCAATCAAAATGTTCAATCTAGTCTTCTGATCCACATTTTTATTCTGTTTAAGCTTCCAACAAACCCACTGATAGACCTGATGAATCTACAGTCTGAGCTAGAAAGAAGTCAGGCCCAGAACTTTTCTTAGAACCATTGATGGTTGCCCTTGGCTCTACAGAAATCGAAAATAATCTGCTTTAAAACACATGGGCTGTGCTTTGATAGGAAAATAATCAACAACACGGTGGTGTGAATGCAGCCTGATGTAAAGCGGAGTTACTGTTGTACTTGTGTGTATGCTAAATGACAATCAGATGTAAATTATCAAGTGGGTTTATGGCACAGCTGATTTACAGTACTTTTAGAGACACCCACAGAACTCCATAAATGGCAAAGCTCAGAGAGTGTAGAAAAAAGTTTAAAAGTTACAACTAATTTGTAGAAGTGCAGCGTTTACAAAATTTCCGGTAATGCAGCTCAGCCACTGCAGCGCATCAGCTACCATGGACCTACACTAACCCTTTATTCGTTTGCAGGGTGCCATTACTTTTGTCTTAGATCGCTTTCTTTCATGTCATTAATATGAAATAATATGACCAAATTTTCGCAAAACATTCACTAGATTTGTGTTTGTAATTGAAATAAATAATACGATTATACGATTTGAAGCTGATCATTCGAGGTTCACAGTATTTCCTTACACGTAAATTTACACAAACTCTCGTGAGATATGAATGTTTTTTTTTTCCTCAAACAAAATGGATTTTCGTGAGTACCACATTTCTTCAGTAAATGCTCCAGAGAATGATTTACGAATGATTTCGTTCATATCCAGTTTGATAAACGAGGCCCTTTGTGTGGATAAAAGCAGGATTGAGGAAACTCATTAAAAATGCATCATAATGGCTTTATAGTCTTTTATCATCGATCCATACTTAATAGAAGCAATACAAAGAAAATATCATTCACGCACATTAACCTGGTCAGTATTTATAGGCAGTGTTTATTGAAAATTGTGAGCTATTACACATTATTATTCATTGATGGAGGAATTTAAGGTTATTGGTTAACAATATGGACCACTTAAATGACACGTGCTTTAAGGGTGATGACATAGTAGGCTATTACATGACAAAAAACTGAGATGTCCAATTGCTTTTTTCCACTTAACATCGTTTCCATCTGGCCATATATTACGATAAATACGATGTTAAACCATTAGCATGAAGAAACTGCGGCTGTTCCGTCTCATTATGAAGATCAGCAACAGAGTTCAGTACATATACATAGTATACAAAGAATATCAGACATTATAGTTTACAACAACATCTTTTCATATGGGGTATAAGTGCAAATCTGCTAAAAGGCAACGGGTAATTCTGAAAGGCTATAAATATAATTGGCTATTGGTTATACATGGAGTAAACGGCCACGCGAACTTTGTGCAATTAAATAAATAAATAGACAAATCTATGCTGAAACAAATCCTGCGTGGCCATTTCAAGAAATTACACAACCATTGCATATGTCTGAGATCTCATTTGCATGTAACACAGTAGATACAGTCAATAGAAACGTGAAAAAGTATGACTCCAGTGTGAGCCATGGACCATTACATCTTTAATGCGATTTGGAAAATCATGAGTACGATGGCTGTTCAATAATATACAATGCAGTCTTAAGGTCTTGTCCACATTCATAGGAATACATTTCTAAACTTTGTCTTTGTTTTGAGCTTGCATCCACATTCAAGCATCATTTCATCCACCTCAAATTTTTTAAATAGACATTTTTGCATTAAAATATAGATGGTGAAATCTGGAGACGTTTGAAAAAATGTTGGCATCTATCGATTTGTGATAGGCTCCTGATTGTTGGTGCTATTTTGTTGGTTTTGGTCACTCTTTTACAATTGAACTGCTCTATTTACAGTATAAACACATTTCCTGCATGCAAACCTTTTTTTTTTGATGTATGTCTGGAAGCCTGGGAAAACCCATCAGATGTTGCTGTGGCTGAATTCTGCCAAACAGCCAAAAAAAAAAAAAAAGACGCCTATAAAATACTGTAGCAGGAGCTTAGCACACTTCTCCTCCGCACCAGAAGACGTTGCAGTCAGCAGAGTATTAGCACAAACTCTAGCAACTACTTTCTATTATTTTAAGTATTTAAGCAGCCCAAATGCTTTGCGAAGTCTTGCCATAACTAATATTCTGTTACTTCTGAGCCTTTTGTTACATCTGACTGGCTTGCCGTGTTTTGACCCTTGCTGTGTTTATATTGGTGTATTCCTTAGATTATCCTTTGACTTTGTTTACTGTTGCTGATTGTTTTGACCTTTTGTCTGCCTTTGCCTGGATTTTTGGGTTTTTGCACATGGACTCTAACTTTGAAACCTTTAATAAAATATAAATATAGTGTATTTCACCAAAATGATGTGGAAATGTATTTTATTTAGGCTACTTTCCAACCTTGCCTGGCAAAGATCAAGGTCAGTCTGTCTAAAAAGGTCTAACACCGAAGTGTGTGTGTGTGTGTGTTTACACAATAAATGTCAGGCTGTTGATCAAGCTGAATGATGTCACAAAATGGACCTCATCAATTCAATTTATAATCAGAAATCCACTGTCAAAATGTCCGCAATGGTCTGACCTCTCAGTCAGAATCAAAACTTTAACTGGAATTTTATCTCTTTTGATTTTTGGGGGTTAACCAGACTTTAAAATTTTAGAACTTTACTTCTGGTTGAGATACATTTTTAGTTAATTTCCACTATATATAGTAGAAATTGTCAAAATCTCACCATGTGAAGGGTTTTCCCAGGCCACCACACATGTACCTGTATTAGTGTGGACAATGTGGACAATTACATCTGATAAAAGCATCTCAAATGATTGCACAAGTCCAGTTATCTTAGTTAACTACTACTAGAAATTTCAAAATTAGTATTTTAAACGTACACATTTTAAATGTGCATTAGTGGTGAGTCAAGGCGACTGACCTTGTGATTATAGCACAAGGCACTACATAAAAAAAGGGAAAGCCTGAAAATTGTAAGGGGATCAGAGTTTGGCTGGAATGGATGCATTGATGAATACTCTAAAGATCCCAAAAACAGTTTATGCCCAAGTCTCACCTTTGTTTCAGTGTTTTAATCTCACCTGGATACTGTAGATCTGCATCTAAGAACTGCTGCTGTAATCATAAAGACTAAGACATACTTAGTACTCTTTGTTTTTATTCTTCTATGCCTGTATAATGTAATAATTTATTACACCAAAGAGGATGGGTTCCCTTTTGAGTCTGGTTCCTTGTGTCATTGTCACAGTTGCCTATGCCTTAGTCATTAGGGATCTAAATCTACATCCAGATTTCTGTAAAGCTGCTTTGTGACAATATCTATTGTAAGTGCTATAGCAATAAAATTGATTGCGGAGATCCAGTTAAAGTTTTTCCCAGCAGACTCTGTGTGGATCTCTGTGTGCTGGTTCCTGGCCTTACTACCAGATCATTCAAAATGACCTTCATCAGGAAGACATTTTCCAGCCGGAGGCTTTCTACAGTTCTTTCCCAGTTTAGACGGCGCCAGCTCCCATCACATTATCTCTCCTATCATACGACGGTTACTTGTGCAGCAGGATGAGCGATAAAATGTGTTTCCATCTCTTCTGTTCAAATTGCTGCTCATCTCATGCTGAACGCTGCCTCATTTTGTATGAGTGTTATAGGTCTGATTTTTAAAATGTAGTTTTTCAGAGTTTTTTTTTTTTTTTGGTCAGTGTATTTTAACTTCAGTATTGATAATTCTTTGAGTGACTTTTAAGCTTGATCTTTACAGAAGGCTGAATATGCATTGCACACTGTGTAACGACTGAAATGAGCAAAGGATGTTCAAGGTCTCTTTAATGTTCTACAACTATAGTGAAATACAGTATAGCTGTCTGAATGTGGAACAAGTTTAAAATGAGATGAAATGGAAAATGAAGTTTAAAATGAATGTATGCTAATTAAGAGCATCCATGAGACCTAACAGTCCATAAAATACATAAGTACTTCAAATGCTAATGTTAAAATAATAATAAAAAAAATAAATAAAATGCAAATGTAGCAAGAAAATAAACAAAACCTGCAGACACACTCTCAGAAATAGAGGTACCAAACTGTATGTTTCCTTGCTGCTGTGGTGGTACCATCAAGAGGACATGTTTTGTACCTGTAGGGTGTGCATTTAAGGTATATCAGTGGTTCTTAAAGTTAAATTATGTGCCTTAAAATGATCCTATATTCACTTTTTCAGGTAAAAGATACAAACTAGAGGTACAATAGATGTACCCTTGATGGTACCACAACAACAACAAGGAAAAGTACAGTTTGGTACCTTTATTTCTGAGAGTGCAAGGAAATCACAGGGACCTTTTTTTTTTATATATATAAGAGACAACTCATAGTTTTGATTTAGTTGTAGTCAGTTTTTTTTGTAGTTTTAATTTTAATTTTGTTACTATTATTACCGTGTTTTGTATAAACGAGCTAATAGAGGCCCAAGATTGGCTAACTCTGATTGGAAAAAGGAAGACCATCATCCCTCCCAGAAAATCAGGGACAATAATGCTTTTTCGAACTCAGACAGATGGCTGTAACCTTGCCATTTGACTTTGCGATCTTCTGTAAAAAATTACACCACTCAAGAACCCACATTCTTTATGATTCTAACACAAGTCCATTTGCCCTGACTGTGTAGCTCGTCACACATCACAAGCCCCGTCACATTTGAAGTGGTATTGCCTGAGGTAATCCCTGAGTGTATGAGGCAGGGGCAAAGTCTCGATGCCCTGATATGTAGTGCAGCTACAGATTAACGCCCTGCACAGATGCTGAAGGGAAAAGGGGAAGTTCCTGGGCAGGGGGCGAGACAGGAGTGGCTCAAAGAACAGGCATGTGGCCGGATCGCTGTAGTGCTTCAGCAGGCCTGTGACACTCACGTCTCTGTACATGCAGGGGTCGCGGCAGTCGAAGCTGAAGCGTCTGCCGCTCTGCTCTATGCGGGCGTGCAGAGAGCGGCTGTAGCGCCTGAAGCTGACCGAGAAAAGATAGTCATCCTGGGCAGAGTCTCGAAGCAGGAAGGTGCCTTCAGGCTGGCCTTCTAGGAGCTGCTCAGCCTCAAAGCGGTTTAGGACGCCCCAATAACAAGGGCTGTTGTTGATTTGAAGAAGATCAGGCACTAAGATGTAGTCGGTGTGTGCGCAACACTGGGGCGCTCCATGAATAAAGGATGCGTCCCAATCAGTCAAGCTGGAAGCACCATTAGAGCTGACTTCCTCCCAGGAAATAAAAGTCGAAGGGGATGAGGACAACCTTCTGCTTTTTTGATCCTCTAGGACTAATGATGCACTCTGATGTGTGCCATGCTTCTTGATAAGGTGCCAACACTGCGCCAGTTCGGACTTCGGCGAGAAGGGACACTTGTCCTCCATAAGCTCGGACACGTGAATCTTGCGCTTGGACCACAGGAGCACCGAGAACGGTCGCGACGAGCCGCTCTGATGATGATGGTGGTGATGATGGTGGTGGTGATGATGATGGTGACCACGGAGAGGGAGACACTGCCCCACTGCATCCTGGAACTTCTGTCTGAGAGATCGGCGAGACAGCGCTTTTCTGCACATGGAGTCTATGTCTCCGTCTCCAATAGCCGTGCAGCTGCACTTCCTCTCCCTCCGTCTCTGGGGACAGGAAGTTGAGCGGACGTTCTGTTCATCTGGCGCGTCTCCTTCCTCTCCTCCTCTGGCAGGGGCGTCATGGCGTGGACCACGCGAGCGCTTCTTAACGCTACGGATGTAGCTGTCCACGCTCCAGCTACGCAGGTTTTTGGGACGTGCATCTGAAGGTCTGGATTTCTTCTCTGACATAATGTGGAGGATTTGCTTTACGTGCTGCACAGGATTAGAGGACAAAGTAAAATATATAGACAGGTTTACAATTTATAGTTCATCACTGATATAATCAAGCTGTAAGCCACATATTATTATTTACATAATAATAGTGATAATAATAATAATAATAATAATAATAATAATAATACATTTTAAAAATTGTGGAGCAAGACATTTAAAAGCAGCTACTCAGATTTCAAGAATAAAATTTAAAAATTTAAGTATAAGCTTCCTTATTTGCTCAAGTGAAAACTCAAAATAACTTTAATAAACATACACTCACATTCCTGCTTTTTTTTTTTTTTTTAAACAAAGAATTCCATAGTAAAGTACAGCAAGGGGTTTGTTTAATCAGGCAATTAATCATTAAATGTCATTCTTTCTATTTTACAAATTATTTAACACTCGAAATAAACTTTCAACGCATTTAATACATTCTTATGACATTTTGCCCTCCAGTTTCCCAATAAAGAGAAGTAGACAAAACCTCCAATGTTTTAAAAATAAATAAATAAAGAAAGAAAGAAAGAAAGAAAGAAAGAAGGAAAGAAAGAAAGAAAGAAAGAATAATATATTTTATTTCCTGAGCAGCATTCATACATATACTGTACCTCTAGTTCCTTCACAAAAATGATTACAATAAAATCAGAAAACAAACACAGCAATAATAATAAATAGCAAAATGAAATGTCCCTAAAATAATAAAAAAAAAAAAAGAAAAAAGGCTTACCTTGAAACTCAACAACAGAGTGTAAAATGTAAGATGTTAATAGTTAGTCCTCAGGCGGTGAACTGTCCCATGGCGTTAAGAGGCACTGGGTGTGTGTGTGTGTGTGTGAGAGCGTGTGTGAGTGGTGAGCGACGCAGTGAGAGTGTAATGAGCACAGAGAGAGAGCGCGTCTCTCGCCTTTAAAGAGCTCTCATGGAGCAATTCCTCAGAGACACACTGACCCTTCGCTGAGAGCGCAGGAGAAACAGCACACACACGGCGTTAAAGTAACACACACAGTGAGCAATTAACACCTAAAGCTTGGAACGACACTCTACAATCTTTATTGGTTTAATTATTGAATCTAAAGGTGTTTATTTTATTTATTTTTTTTATAGCAGCAGCTCTGACAGTAGTTCCGGCTGCAAGGCAAATCACGGGTTTATATTAATGCGCTTGTTGCAATGCTTTATCGTTATTACAGTGACAACTTACACATGGACTTGTATAGCAGATGCTCCACATAAATGCATTTAAAAAAAAGTTGTTTTCTGAGAGGACATGTTTAGCATTTATGGAAGGAGTCTCCAGTGTCAGTGCTTTGTAACAGAGGAAAGTCTTCAGGACAGAGGAATTTGTGCTTCACGGTTCCTTGGTAACATTAAAACTAAATTTTTTTTTGTCTCATAAGCTTCAAGAGAAGTAGAAAAGAGTGAGGGAACGACTGTTTATAGCTGCTGTAATTAGGGCTGTAGGACTGACACAAGTCCAGTCTCAAGACGTTTCCTGTATTGACTTTGTACTTTGGAACTTTGTACTTGTATTTGTACTTGGACTTGCTGTCAAATTAGAAGTTTGTAAAAATATTGTCCATGTTGTCTTTTTTTTTTTGCATGCATGCACGACATTCGAAAAGAAGTAATCGCTTTTCCTAGAAAGCAGCCTAATCATTGGCTCAATGCATGAATAAAGCCAATCATCTGAAGTAAAGGATTTGCCTCGAAAAGGACTTGATTTTTGGTGTCAATCCTGACTTGGCCTCAACCACCTTAAGACTTGGTCTTGACTTGATCTCGGCAAGTCCTGATCTTGGACTTATCTTGGATGTGACTACAGCTCAAGCTATAATGTAAGTGACAACAGGAACGAACTTATTTCATGTACATTCTACAACATTAAATGTAACTTTAAAGGGACAAAAAGTCCAAAATGTATGCCATTCTTTAACATTGTAACTTAAAGCCTTAGTTAGTCTTTGTTAGTCAAGTCTTAACACTTTTTGTATTTATTAAGGCTGAATTAACTCTTATAGTGTTGAATTAGAACTTAGAGTGTTTAATGTCTACAAAAAGTGGTGAATTGACAGTCTGAAGCTGGGCATTCTGGGCTGAATTTCCTCAAGGATGAATTTACTTTCATATCTACAGTGTCACATTAACCCCTAAAACAGGTACACATATACAATGCGTATACAGTATATATATAGTACATAGGCAGTGGTAGCTTAGTGGGTAAGATGTTGGACTGCTGATTTTAAGGTTGTAAGTGCAAATCCCAGCACTGCCAAGCTGCCACTGCTGGGCCCTTGAGCAAGGCCCTTAACCCTCAACTGCTCAGTTGTATAAATGAGATAAATATAAGTTGATCTTGATACGGGCATCTGCCAAATGCCATAAATGTAAATGTATTCCAATAGCCCCAATAAAAAAAGCCTGTTTATCGGGCTTCATGTTGTCTACAAAGCAGAAGTGTTAATTATATAACATGTTAAGCTACATTTGTGATATTTTTGACCTGCAGTTCGGCCTTGGCTAGCCACCAGTCCGTCTTATAATTAGTCGACAGCAGCAGCCGTTAATTTACCCAGGCAATCTTGTTAGGACGGAAACGGAAAGAGCTCTTAACCAGCATTGAGCGCTTGATTTATTGATTTTCTGATCGATACGAGTCTTCCTCAAAGCCGTGCACATCCGGCCAGTCCTGCTCTGTCCTTCTGCTCACCCATTAGCCGTCACGACCATCATCCAGGTCTCAGATGCCATTTCCAGTACCAAGCCTAAAAAAAAACCCCTTCTCAGTGTCAGATATCAAAGGCTGAAGGACGGCAGCCTAAAAGGCCTCCATGATCAATTCAATGACTCCTCAGGACTTAGGGGTAATTAGGTGATGTCATTTTCAAGCTTTTTTTTTTCCTACCATCACATCTTGTGTTTGACAACCCTCCTTATTGCGATGAAATATTCATGCAATTGTTTTGTACTAACACACACTTGGGCATCTCAAAAGGCTGAATGTTAATGATGTTGTCCTCAGCTAAAAGAGGTTGTGTCAGGTTGCCAAAATTTTATAGATATCAAATATGAGTGAAAGAAGTAGTTCACTTCATATAATTTTTCCTCTTAGCCCAGTTGTAGTCAATCAGCCAAGATATTTTGATATCTAAAGGTCTTGACACCTGACCATCACATGCTTGTTGAACATCCCATTCCAGATTAAGTCCCTTCTTTGCTGTTATAATAAGCTCCACTCTTCTGGGAAGGCTTTCCACTAGATTTTGGAGCGTGGCTGTGGGGATTTGTGTTCATTCAGCTACAAGAGCATTAGTGAGGTCAGGCACTGATGGTGGGTGAGGAGGTCTGGGGTGCAGTCGGTGTTCCAGTTCATCTGAAGGTGTTCAGTGGGGTTGAGGTCAGGGATCTGTGCAGGACACTCGATATATTCCACTCCAACCTTCATAAACCATGTCTTCATGGAGCTCTTAGTTCCAGTGAAGGTATATTGTAATGCTACAGCATACGAAGACTTTCTATATAATTGTGTTCTTCCAAAGTTGTGGTAACAGCTTAGGAAAGAACCACATACGGGTGTGATGGTCAGGTGTCCAAAAAATTTTGGCCATAGAGGGTATATTGTTATCTGAGAGTTCAGTTTCATGATGGACATACTGTATAATTCAGTTTTTAGTTCTGTGATGTCTTTTTTTTTTTTCCACTTCTAAAGATAACAGTGTGTCATACAATGTCAGAAATCTCAAAGCAAGTCAAATGGATCGATAGATGGATGGCTAGATAGACAGTTGGAAGGATGGATGGATGAATGAATGGATCTTTGGACAGATGGATGGATGGCTGGACAGACAGTTGGAAGGATGGATGAATGAATGGATCTTTGGACAGATGGATGATGGATAGCCAGTTGGAAGGATGGATGGCTGGATGGATGGATGGAATAATGGATGGATGGTTGGATAGCCTGTTGGAAGGATGGATGGATGGATGAATGGAATAATGGATGGATGGTTGGATAGCCTGTTGGAAGGATGGATGGATGGATGGATGAATGGAATAATGGATGGATGGTTGGATAGCCTGTTGGAAGGATGCATGAATGAATGGATCTTTGGATGGATGGATGGATGGATGGATGGACAGATAAATGGATGGGCGGTTGAATAGATGGTTAGAAGGATGGATGGAAGAATAAATGGATGGACCAGGTCAGTATAAAAAGTCACGTTTGGACTGTTCCTAAATCTAACGTACTCTAAAATAAATTTTCTCTCTCAGATTATGATATTTATTCAATTTCAATTGTCTCACATAATAGGATCCTGGATCCACCAATCCATACTTTATTACTTATTCATTTCCATACTGACATATTATTTGACTTCCGGGAAGGGCAGAGTAGGACAATGATGGACGGATACAGTTTCAGTTTGATAGAGCTAAATGAATAAAAGTTGTTTAAAAAAAAAGCTATAAAATAATTTATTGTTGAATTTTAATGTAATATTTGAATAATTTATTGATTTATTGATTACTGTATTCGATCATTTCATTTTTTTGTATTTAATCATTAATTTTTATTTATTTTATCATGTATTTATATTTCATTTAATTTATTATCCTTTGGAATATTTACTTCTGAGGTGTTCATATATTATACATTTTAGAATAAAAATAAAATAAAATAAAAATAAAATAAAATGCAAGCCTAGGCATGTATCTCTACTGAAAAAGCTAGACTCAAGATCATTTCTTGAGTGTTGCGTATCAGACTACAGGGAGAACAAATCTTCTCTTGTCATTGCAAAACGCATCCTTGTCTCTGATCTGCACGTGAACCAGCTACACCCAGGAAGTCGCCGTAACTCAGTATGCCCATTAATATGGCACAGTTTATCTTGGCGGTGGAGGAAATTGGGCCAAGGAGGTTTCACATATGCCAGCTATTACACCACCATCGATCTAATGAACAGCAGAGCCTCCACTGGCATCATGAATATTTTATTCCACTGTGCAGTCAAACGGGAACATGACAACCGTACAAGGCCTCGCCCTCTTTTTATGAGCACTTCCTCTTGTGCTGAAGCCTTAACACCCCCCGAATGGCATGTTTATGGCATTTAATGAGGTTTAAGGCTCATTTAGGAAACCAACTTATAGACTATTCTCGTCTGTCATGTAGACTATATAGAATCAGCTGACTCACTCTGTCTGGAAGATAATATCATGTGACCATCATTCATTCAGCTCTAGTCAAGAATGGTGGCTCTTCAGTGACGGATAGAGGATAATTAAATCAGCAGGAGGTCTCTGGCTCTGTAGATCCCACCACGTGTCCTCATTGATCCGTATCTGTGGATGCAGAGCTGCCAGAACTGCTGTAGGTGATTAAGACGGTGTTATGAGCCAGTGTAATCACGTTGTGGGCGCATCTTTAAAGCTTATAATTAGTTACTGGGAAGTCTTCAGAGCTGACCACAAATCAGACAAACCGAGAATTTGGTTTTCCGGTTAGCTAATGTTTAATTACACATAGCATATTAGCACCAAAAACAAAACTTAACTAAACTTAGCTAGCTAATTTAAAAAGTTAATTTACAAAACCTAACTAGCTAGCTAATTTACCAAACTAATTTACAAAATTTAACTAGCTAATTTACCAAATTATGTTAACGCAACTCAACATACTTCTTTAGATTTGATTGTGAATTTATCTTAAGTATAGTAATGAAATACAATTACACCCAGTGTTAGGATTAACCCAGTGATAAGATATTGCCATTTCTATATGCAAAGGTGAAGCACATTTAACCAATAAAGTGTTGAACAAAATTATTGATATATTGATTGTTTAATTACACATAGCATATTACCAAAAAAAAAAAGAAAAAGAAAAGGAAACAAAACTTAACTAGCTAGCTATTTTAACAAACTAATTTAAAAAACTTAACTAGCTAGCTAATATAACAATTCAATTTACAAAATGTAACTATCTAGCTATTTTAACAAACTCGTTTACAAAACTTAATTTTGTAATAATTGTAATTATTATTGTAATCATTTTAATTAATTTGTAATAATTTAACAAGTCAATTTACAAAACTACAAAACTGGCTAGATATTTTAACAAACTAAGTTGGAAAAACATTACTAGCTAGCTAATTTAACTAATTAATTTATTTAACTAGCTAATTAACCAAAATTAAAGTTAGCATAACTAAACACCTTAAGATTTTATTGTGAATTTATCTAAGTATGTTAAGTATAGTACTGAAGTACAATTAATTAAGTATCCCCCATTACCCCAACGATAAGATATTGCAATTTTTATATGCAAAGCACATTTCACTAATAAAGTGTTTTTCGACATATTTATCCACATATAGATTTTAACCAGTGGAAGTCACGGAAGTTGGTCATGTGATCCACACCTTTGGCTAAAACAAATAATCATAAATATTGGTTCACATGAAGGTAAGTCCATGTTTTTTTTGTTTTTTTTTTTACTAGAAATTTTGGATTTACAGCATAAAAACATTCTATAAAATGAAATGCAGATTTTTAATACTAAGACTCCAGGGTACAAAAAAACCGAATGTAATGTAAGTCAACCAGTGTTTGGATTCTGGTGTTAGCTTAATTTTGTCTTGGAGCTACAAAGTTAATGGAAACAAACATCAGAAGACGATCTCACCTATTTATCTGAAAATACAAGCATGCCAACCACACCCCATTCTTCAGTGATGTCACACGGACATGCTGATGTGGTTTAGTGTGATTTATAAATATAAACTATAACTATAAACATGAACAAAGTTCCAGGGTGTAGCTGAACACTACTGTAACATTATGCGGTCGGCCATTTTGGACAATCAGAATCTTTTTTTTTTTTGTGCAATCTGGTGTCATTGCTCCCTCAAGCCCCAGGAAGCTGGAAGTGATGCAGATGATGATGTATTTCCCCTAGTGGAGGGGTTCTCAAACCTTTTGCAGCCAGGGACCCGTTTAAGTGTAAAATAAATTCCAGGAACCCATTCAGTATGGATTTATTTTATGAACATTATTTAAATGTGTAATTCGTTAGAGCCATAGAGAACTTTCAACAAATTAAACACATTAGGGGTGAGTTTTAGTCTTACTTGTGTTTGAGGTTTGGATTAAATTCATTTTAATTCAATGGACCAGTCAAATAAGCTAACAAGTACTAGACGTCAATAATAAATATAATAACTTTGGTAATGATGGATTATGATTTCCACCACTGTAACTAATTTAGTTAATCACTGCCCTCCTGGCTATGCTTCACAGACCCCACTTTGAGAACATTTTTCTTTTTTCCTAAGAGTGCATTTTACAAAATTGTTGATTTAATAGTGTGTGATTTAATTACGTAGGCTGCTGTGGACCGGTGTCCCAACCAGAGTGTATTTCTACCTTGCATCCAGTTTTCCCAAACTCCAAGAAGACCATGATCAGGGCCAAGTGATTGCTGGAAATATATTCATCCAGTACTTAACAACATTATCCCTGTCGCAAATGCTGTACATCAAACTCATTTTTGGGATTTAAAATTGCGGTAAATTTAATGTATTTTCCTGAACTACAGTGCCTTGCATAAGTATTGACGCCCCTTAGACATTTTGATAGCTAAGTGGTCTTGCTGATGCTGTTTGTTTAGGTATGTTTTCTATACTGAGATCACGTGACACTTTAACTGCACACAGGTGGACTCCAGTCAACTAATTACGTGAAATTAATGTGCTTATTCTAATAGGTTTGTGTTTTCTATAGTAAAAACGTACACAGGAGACGTTCCTTTAAAATTTTTGGAAGGAGTCTCAACTGTTAGCGCTTTGTAACAGTCAGAGGTAAAGCTGCAACCATTACGTTTTCAGAAAGGGAAAAGTCTTTAAGACAGAGGAGTTTACGGTTTTGTCACAGGTTTTACTTTTTGTCTCATTAATTTTAAGAGAGAGGAAAAAAGAGATGCTGGTCAGAGGCTTTTTATAGGCCTAGTTATTATAACGAAAGCGGTAACAGGAACTAACATGTTTCTCCGATGTTCCACAACATTAAATGTCAATAAAATGGAAAAAATGTTCGACATGTCATTAAATAATAAATAAAAATTGTAACTGTTAGCAAATTGCTGTGATATAAGAGGGAAAAAAACACTTTGGGATGTAAAAGATGTGAATAAACAACTTCGAGGTGTTAATAATTTAGTCCTTTCTTGTTAGATTGTTCCAGTAATGTAGTTTCTGACATTTCTCAGTTTACTAAGAAATTAATAATAATAATCATTTCTTGGTTCCTGTATAGTTATTCCTTGGCTCAATTTTCACATTTTTGAGTAGGCGATTTAAACATACAGGAAACATAGCGAAACATGAATATAGTGTTCAAAAACTTTAGACTAGCCCTTTATATAAAAGCCCATGTTCCTTTTTTAAGACTTTACCATCGTGCCAATAAAGGCAACAGAAAACTACGGATGTGGTATGACTAGACATACAGATTCAGTTTCAGAGTCTGGCCATTAGGAACAGACCCGCTGCATCTCCTCGAGTTATATCTTCCACTCAATGCAACGATCCGTACAGGAGTCATGTGAACTACTATATCAGCTTTCTGCCAGGCAGTTTTTCCCCCGCTGTGAGCTGAGCCATTTCCCGGTTCATTCAATACCTGCTGTCTGTTGGCCTGCAGCGCCAGTAACTGAAGATGAATTATGGAATAACTGTTATTGCCATGTGTCCTATTGCTAGTTTTTAATGTCCTGACTTTAACTTCTCTGGAACAGTTCTTCTATTTCTTTTTAAAGCTGAAATCTAAGCTGAAAACTTTCCTGTTCTTACACTTTCACCTTTCTCCTTTTTTCACTTTTTTTTTTGTAAATTTGTTGAATGTTTCTGTTAATGACTGGTTGTCTGTTTCTTTTATAAAGCACTTAGGAGTTGAGAAAGACACTGTACAGTATGAAGCTGGTACACTGTGTATGCAGAGGGTTCATCCATAATCCAAATCCTAACCTAAGACCCAGTTTACACCTGGTCATTTCATGTGTCTTGTATCTGCATCGTATCCTGATGAGATTTGAACCACATGCATTTACACTTATAGGCAAATGTGTTCTTGGTCAAACACAAACTTAAATATGATTTCTGAATTACAGATAAGGCCAGAATTTTACATACACCTAGGCTAAAGATAGTCAAACTCCACACATTTCAAGTTCCCATACATTTCTTTTAGCAAGTCAATTGGGGCATCCTCTGTACTTTGTGTGCATCAGAGGTCATTTTAAAACAATCGATTGCGGACAGATTTATTTCAGCTTTAATTCACAATATCAGAATTGCAGTGTGTCAAAAGTTTACATACACAATGTTGACTGTCTCTTTAAACAGTCCATTCCACAAATTGATTGTAATGACTTATAGAAACTTCTGATTGGCCAAATGTCATAATTAGGAGTTAACTGGGAGAACATGTGGCTGTATTTACAGGCCAGTGCCTTTTTGCTCTGGATATTGTGGACCTCCACAAGTCCGGTTCCTCCTTAGGAACAATTTCCAAACAACTGAAGCTATAAATTTTGAGACCACTCAGACACTGCTTCATCCAGGAAGGAGGCACAAGGATGCCTCCCAAAGATGAACGAACTTTGGTCTGAAAGGTTTGACTGAACCCCAGGGCAACAACTGGTGAAGGAGTTGGAGGCATCAGGTATCAAAGTATGTACATCCACCATTAAGAGGGACTTACATGTCCAAGATCTGATAGGTTTTTTGCACAAAAAAGAAGCCTCTACTTCTGGGATAAAAACGTCAGACTGAAGTTTGCAGGTGATCATCAAGATTAAGCTTTTGGGAGGAGTGTTCTCTGATTTGGCCATAATGATCAGTATTATGTATGATGGAAAAAGAGGCTTTTAACCAGAAGAACAACATCCCAACTGTGAAGCATGGGGGTGGCAGCATCTTGTTGGGGAGGTATGTTGCTGGAAAACTAGACGGTATCATGGGGAAGGAGGATTGTCTAGAAATTCTGAAGAAAAGCTCAAGACATCAGCCAGAAAGTTAAAAGCTGGTCGCAACTGGGTCCTCCAGCAGGACAATGATCCTAAGCATACTTCCAAAGTTGTAACAAAATGGCTTAAATATGGCTTGGAATAAACAGATCTTTATTATATGTGTATAGTGTGCGGCAAAAATGCGTCTTAGTCCTCCTGAAGTTGTTTGTGCAATTGGATTTGAATCTGACTTAAATGTATCTTGGGTACTTTCATTGTTATGTGGTTCATCCCTTTCATTCCTGATACTTAAGAATGAAATGACTAAGTGTAAATGGGGTCTAAGAATATACAGAGGATTGATGTTCCGCATAGAGAAATGTCCAATCTTGACACCAAATATTAATTGTAGGACGGTAATTTCTGTATATCTGTAATAAACTAATCAGAGTTCTGAGACTTCCAATAATTGTGCCGTACACGCTGCATATCTTCTGAAGTTAACTATCATTAACACTAACTCAGGCTTGGCGTTACATCTTTTTCCATCTTTTCCTTTCTCAGGTTCTTTTTGCACGTCCTGTCCACTCAGCCCGAGTGTGTAATGCATTCGAAACGTTTTAATAATCTTTACGTTTAGGTGCTTGACAAAAATCAGTAGCTTAAAAGAGAATTCCAGTAACTGTGGGTGTGTGTGTGTATGTGAGGAAGAGACCTTCTCACTTACTATATTGTATAATTGTATTTATCAAAACATTAAACTTTAAGCAAGAACTAACCCTGGGTTGGTCAATACTTTGACAGTGAGATATCTGAATAGTAATGTCTCACAAAGTTGAATCAATTAGTAAAATAACTTGTCTGGGTCACATAAACAAGGTCATATCAGCCATCTTGGGGTCACAAATAGGACTCTGTGGCCTATTTTCCTAGTAGAGGCTGACAAGAGTTTTTAACAAGTGGTGAAGCCAGAGTATGTGTGCATTTTGTCTGGACTTGCAAAAAAACGTTATTGGAGCAGGCAGGTTTTACTGTCATGCACATGGGAGGGGGTCAGATATAAGCTCATGGAGCTCATTCAACAAAGAAAGGCCATGCTGAGTAACATGCTAATGTATTAGACACACAACACCTTTACTCCCTCTGGTGTCTAAATATAGCAGTATCCCGTTACCAGTGGATATCATAGTAGACAAGGTGATCTGTGTACATTTTCAAAACACCCATGGTGCGAAGGAGAGGGGCAAAGGGCAGGACTTTAATGCCTGCCCTTGGAAGACAAATCTTAGGAAGGTTCTGTGCTCCTGGGAAATGGGAAAATCAATATAAAAGCATTTCACAGGTCCATGGATATGATCCAACCCTGTGGCTGCATGGCTTGGACCACATCCGTCACCTGTAGCGTAGAAAAAGAGAGGGTCTTCTAGAAGATCTGCAGGTACCGTCAAGTTTTAAATGCCACCTCAAGTGTCATTCATGATCAATTTTGCAATTATGATATATGTCACATATAAAAACCTCCAGGTATTTAGGAAATAATGCATAGTTTTGCACACCCCTTTTAATGTAAGTCTTGATATCTACGTTGTGCTGTAATGTTTCACCTCAAAAATTGAGGAAGAACTCAAAAAAGAATGGAGTTATACAGTGTCTTGCATAAGTATTCACCCCCTTGATTGTTTCCCTTCTTTGTGTTACAACCTAAAAGTGAAATGGACTTAACTGGGATTATATGTCATAAATCTACACACAATAGCCCATTATACTGAGTCAGTGGGAAAATTTAAATATAAAAAAAAATGTAAAAATTGTGATTGCATAAGTATTCACCCCCCTCAGTGCTGTAAAACCCCTGAATTATCTGGTTGTACCAGAGGAGTTTCACAACAGCAGTAATGAATTCTTATGCAAGCCAGTACATGGGGCAAATCAAAGCCATCTGTAGAGCAAAATGGAGATTTCTGGAGGAAAAAGCACCGGATGACGTGTGACCGCGTTCCAAATGCAGCTACGGGAACTGTTGGTTTACACCTGAGCCTGCGTTCTAGAATGTAAGAATTAGTGTGCACGTGTGCAGCGCGCACGCTCGCCGATTGGAACACAGCCTAGTGTTTATCCTGTTGACGTCCGGGCCCCGCCCCTTCGCGCCTGTGTGCCACGTCATTGCCCATCGCCCGGAGTGACGCAGGCGGAAGTGCGGCGCGCCGGAGCTCCACTCACTCACTCACTGCATCTGAACACACTTTACTTTGACAACATTTGGGTTATTAAACCAAACCTCGCTTCTGATCGACGTATGTTAGAGTAAGTACGCTTTCTGACTGACATTATTACATGTGTGAAATGAATGGAGAACAGACACAGGAGGTGGGGAACATGCCAGCTGCTTCATTCAGGTTCTTCTACATGACAGAAAGCTGAAGCTGTTTGTATATTATTATTATTAGTCCTTTTGCTTATGTGGCATTTTATTTGACCTTTGTCAAGTACATTTCCAGTAGTTTGAGTATATGATATAACTATGGTTATCTTAGATAGATAGATAGATAGACAGACAGGTAGATAGACAGGTAGATAGACAGGTAGATAGACAGGTGGATAGACAGACTGTTAGTCTGGTTAACAGTTCTAGATTTTTGAAGCTGTTCCACTGAGAAATCCTCTGTTGTAGGTTTTTACATACACCCTTTATTATGAGCTTAGATAGATAGATAGATAGATAGATAGATAGATAGACAGACAGACAGACAGACAGACAGACAGATCACTTGGATGGTTAACATTCTGGCTTTTTGAAGAAATTCTACTTGGATCCTTTTCTAAGAAGGAAATCCTCTGCTGTAGGTTTTTACAAAGAACCTTTACATTTTTCCCTATAGATACAAACCAAAGAATTAGGATATGAGATAGAGCCTCTTGTTATTATGAGGATAGATAGATAGATAGATAGATAGATAGATAGATAGATGGATGCACTGACTACTAGGATGGTTAACATTCTAGCTTTTTGAAGAAATTCTGCTTTACTAAGAAGGAAATCCTCTGCTGTAGGTTTTTACATAACCTTGATTGATTGCTTGATTAATTGATTGATTGGATGGATGCGCAGGATTCCTTCAGAGTGTTAGATAGTACTGTATACAGCAGATAGACAGATAGACACTTATTTATTTAAAGTTCCCAGCTCATCAGATAGTCATATTCACATCTAATCTCCACATTTTCAGCTTTTTTTTTTTTTTTTTAAACATATTTTCCTGTAGTTTGTCTGCATGACTTCATTAATTCGTCTTCAGTAGGCGCTTTATCCTGGTCGGATCCGGAGTCTATCCTGGAAACCCTGGACATGACGCAGGAACACACCCACCCACACACCCACCCACACAAACACAAACACACCCACGCATCGCAGGGCAACAAGAACACACGCCTAGTTCTACTGAAATAACCTGGTATTACAGAAATCTGACCCTTCACGCCTGTCTACATAACTTTATACACCCAGGAAGCTAGTTCATGAAACTGAGATGTGTAAATGATCAGTCAAACAATTATGGAGAAAACCACAACTTATTAAGGATTAGGATGTGTTAAAGAGAAAGCTCATGAGCACAAAGGTTTAAATATCTGACGTCTGTACAGAGTTGGATCCTCTGTACAGGAGATCAGGAAATGTTTGATCAGGAAATGTTTGAGGATCATAGTACACTGAACAGACCCGCCTCTGTGCGTCACAACACACTACATGACTCACGTAGGAATAAGGAATAATCGTCGTCAGTGTTTCCTTGCGTAGTCCTCAGGGACTTCTAGAGAAGGTCCACACCCCTCTGACAGGACCACTGAATGCTGGGATGTCTCATTCCTTTAGCAGGCTCCTAGCATATTTGCATTATTGCACGTCTTCAAATTGATCTATTAAGTTGATTTGGTTTTAATTTGCCAAAAAAAAAAAGATTCCATATTTCTGTCCAAATTCTCTGGACTGTAGTTACACCAGACTCTACTTTCCATTGAACACACCTCTGGCCAGACACAATGATTGAGTTTTGCGATGTCAAAAGATCCTCGGAGGTCGATGTGTGTGCCATTTAAAACCGCATTTGAATCTGATCGTTGCTCAAAACCCTTCTAGAGATCCGAGAGACATTGTAACCACATCACATCAGTCTCTCTTAAGCCATACTTGCCAAGCGAAACCGATCTCAATACATTACAGGGGTGGACAAATAATGCTAAGTAGCAGGTTACGTTTATTCGCAGTTGCCAGGCGGAGAGGTTGGGTCAACAACCGGAAAAAGAAAATAAAGTCTACTCCTTATTGTATTGTTCAAAACATCCAATGACTTTAAAAATTAAACATTAGATGTGCTAGGTTAGAAACGTAGCTATCAATAAGCGTATGCACTTAACGTAGCTATCGTTATTACATTATGTTAGCTATGACTTTTTTTTTTTTTTTTTTTTTAAACTAGTTATTAGGTTTCTGGACAACCAAAACATCACAGCAGCACATTAGCTACGTTTACATGCAACCAAATAATCCGATAGTAATCGGATCGATAGCTCATGAGAGCGGATTGAAAAGCCTTCATGTAAACACCTCAGTCGATCCGATTGAGCGCAATCCGAAAGAAATTTCGATCGGGACTGAAAGGGGTGGTGTAGATCTGAAATGATCTGGTAAATAGGGGGGAAAAAAAATTAGCCATGTAAATTGTATGTTTATATACATCTTATGTTATACGTCTTAAACATGGCGTCGTGTGGAAAGAACTAGCCGTCGGAGGAGACAGAATATTTGTTAAACATATTAAAAGACAAAAAGATTGTCGAGAGACTGGACGGAAGAAAAGTCAGTAATAATGAGTAACATTTGAAAAAAAAAATGGTGCGGACATATTTTTATAAATGCCAATCAGGCAAAAACACTTATTAGCGCATTTGGTGTCGTGTCCTCGGTGGCTGTTTCCGCGACAACAGACGCTTGCACAGACCTTTTGTTCGGAATATATGTAACGCACACGTAAACGGATATTTGAATCAGACTGCGATGTTTAGGGTACGTTAGGGCTGCACGATATTGAAGAAAAATGCGATATGCGGTACGATAATTCTGTAAGTGTGTAAAATCAATTTAAATCATATTTACATATATATTTAAAAACTGAAAACGACACAACCAGCATACGTTTCATGTTCTTCTGAGGAAAAGAAAGCATTCTCTGCTATCTAACTTGCTTGTTGATGGATTTATACTTTGTCCACTCCGGTTTCTGTAGTGTGTAGTTGTATTTTTGTACCTCGGGGTTTAAGCCCCACCCCCCTCCTCATATCTTTCTCATATTTCCATTCAGGGCCTGTGGGATGTTGCTGGACGAGACGCCGCTGTTTGACCCCTCCCTGCTCCATGAGCTGGACTGGAGCAGCAGCAAGGTGTCCTTCTCACCCCCCATCTCACCCTTAGAGCCCGGAGACGGCCTCGTCCTCCGTCCTCTCCGCCCTGCCGACTTGGACAGAGGTACACGCTTTATTCGTCTTTCACTCCGTCTCCTGTCCATAGACATGCGTCTGTCTAATGCAGAGGGTGTTGTGTCTGCCTCACGTTGCAGGACTGTATAAGGTGTTGTCGCAGCTCACGGTGGCAGGAGACGTCACAAAAGAGCAGTTCAGAGGTACTGATGCCTGTTTCGTAGCTAGCTTGCTAGCCTTTTAGCTAACCGGCTAATTAGTGGTAGACACCATTTCTCATTTCACTGCACATTCATTTGAATGTTCTATTTGTAAACCGACTTGATGCCAGGTGTTAAAACGTCATGTATGACATTGCAGTGCATTGTGGGTAATACACACTGTGTAAGTCTAGACGGAATGCTCTACCCTAACAGCGAATTTTGAACACATGAAGAAAACGGGCGACTACTACGTCATCGTGGTCGAGGACACAAACGTGGGACAAATCGTTGCCACGGCGACGCTCATCGTAGAGCACAAGTTCATCCATGCGTGTGCAAAGGTAAAGCGTACTTTCTACCATTTCTACCATACACGTGTGAGGGGGAAAAGTGAAAACCGCTCCTAAAGTTAACGTTCCTACTCCAGTGATGAACACCAACACACTGATTGTCTACAAGCAACCCGTATATATTGATTTCATTTGCATTGAACGTTTGCATTGAATGTTCTGATTTAAAGAATTAATTGCCTTCTGTGTTGAATCTACTTTTATTTTTCCTTACCTTTGAACTTGACTAACTTAAGAGCGAGGAAGTGCTTTTTTATGACCTGCTGTTTTCTCGTTAGCGAGGGCGTGTTGAGGAGGTGGTGGTCAGTGACATCTGCCGAGGGAAACAGCTGGGAAAACTGTGAGTTCACATCTAAACTCCTGTCGCTTTGTGCTTTTATTAACACTTCTCAATACCCTGCAGTTAGAATCATGTTATTGGAGTTTGTATTGCATTCAGAAAGCTCAGTGTGAATACTAATAAAATAAAACTTCAATAAAACCTCACATCGAGTTTTGAAACTGAATTTCATAATGTTGATGATCACAATAAAGTAACCATATGATCAATAACCCAAAGGCATTCAATCCCTTAATTCAAATACATTTTAAAATACCTTTAGTCAAACAGAGTCTAATATGTACAAAGGCCACGCCTCCTTCACTAGGACTGACAGGCACAGAGACCACGCCTCCTCCAGTTGGACAGACATAGGGTCCACACCCTTTTTCACTGAGACCGAGTCATGGATGCCATACCTCCTTCACTGAGTCTGACTTTCAGAGGCCACACCTCCTCCACTAGTACACACCTCCTTTATTGAGTCTGACTTTCAGAGGCCACACCTCCTCCACTAGTACACACCTCCTTCACTGGAACTGACAGGCGCAGAGGCCACGCCTCCTCCACTATTACACACCTCCTTCATTTAATCTGACTTTCACAGAGGCCACGCCTCCTCCACTAGTACACACCACCTGTATTGAGTCTGACTTTCAGAGGCCACGCCTCCTCCCCTAGTACACACCTCCTTTATTGAGTCTGACTTTGAGGCCACACCTCCTCCACTAGTACACACCTCCTTCATTTAATCTGACTTTCACAGAGGCCACGCCTCCTCCACTAGTACACACCTCCTTCACTGGAACTGACAGGCCCAGAGGCCACGCCTCCTTCTCTGACCAGGTGCACTTGTATGTAAATGCAGAATTTTAACAGTCTAAGGAATGGTTTTAATATGAAGGACAAAACGATTGTTTAAAAGCTAATCTAATCCATCTGATGTTTTGTGCGCAGGCTCGTTGCGACGTTGACTCTGCTCAGCAAAAAACTGCAGTGCTACAAGGTCACGCTGGAGTGCGCACAGAAAAACGTGGAATTCTACAAGAAGCTGGGTTACATGCCCTCGGAGGAGACCTACATGCAGTGTCGCTTCTTCGACTGAGTCCTTCGGGGACGTTACAGCGCGTGCAGCTCCTGATATCCGAGCTCACGCTGACTGTAGGTTTACCTTGCTTCTGTGCCATTTTCCACAAGAACGAGCCGAGACTTGCCGCGAGTCTGGGACAAAAAAAAAAAAAAAAAAAATCTACAGCATGATGAAGGATTGCGGCTCGTGAAAGTAGAATATGAAGTACTGGTTGCTAATACTCTCAGAAGGTCTCTTCATTTGTTAGTCATTTATGCTGGAAGTTATCTTTAAGAAGAAGGTACTTGAATATTTTCTTAAAAAAAAAACAACAAAAAAAAAACAGAGGTATAACTTTTCTATTCTATTCTACATGGTAATTTATATTTTACTTTATAATAAACAGTACCAAAATATTCTCTGAGGGAGAACCAAGACCAGTTTGCGTCAACTTCGAGCATGTTTTGCTTGTTTACATGCAATCATGTATCATTCTGCATTTTTTTTTTTATGATAGTTTGTCAAAAAAAAAAAAAAAAAAAAAAAGAAATAAAAAATCCCAAATGTATTCGATCAGCCAAAAAAACCGTTAAAGCTGGGTTACAAATTCCAGAGACTCTGGAGAGCTCACATGCAGAACTGGAAGCTGAATGAAATGAATTTTTTAGCGGGTTTCTCTGTCTGACTGTACTGCTAGACATGTGCCGATATAGTTTCCTGTCACGGTAATCTCTTAATCACGGTTTACAAGATCATGATATTTAAAAAAAAAAAAAAAATTATTAGTGCTAATTTTTGCATCCATGCATATTGCATAACACTACTATTGTGCATACTGAATATGAGTAATATATTGAATATTGGCACATGTATACCAGCATAATGTATACCAGAGAAAGTGGCAAATAAACTGACTACAAATATATGTTCCGATCAAAAAAAAAAAAATGATACACTACCTAACATTTATTTTTATATCACAAATATAAAATTTTGATCTGGAGTTGTTTATATACTGTATGCAGCATTTTCTTATTTTGTTATAGTAAATGCTCTGAAAAGGAGGGAAAAAAATGGGTAAAATAAGTTATTTTTAAAATTCCAATTAAAAAGCTTTTCTGTTTACGTGCATCCTTTCCTCACACCACTGTGTCAGTATGACAGGTACTCAAGTTCAGAACGTGAACTACTGAGCAGAGCTGCCGTTATAGAAAACTAATTCTGACCAATCAGGTTTGAGAATTTCGGCAGCGCTGTGGTATAAGGTGCGACATCACACACTACATTACTGGCAAACATCCCAACGGGATGTAAACGTCTGACGTGAAGACAGAGGCTCTGAAACGATTCAGCCATCTTTTTATTGAGTAGGTTGTTAATTCTCTCGCAAGCATCGATCTTTTTCCCCATCCAGTCTTTCCCCACTGAAGCGCCCTTCTCGTTATTCCTTTCACTTTCCCTTAAGCAAATGCGATCATCTAGCGAAAAGAAGAGTAGTTCAAGTATCAAAAGAGCATTATTGCAATACTGTCCCACTGCAAATGCAAAAATGTGTTAAATATTATAAAACTGCAAAAAACATCAGTGCATACGGCTCAAAAAAACCCCAACAAATATCAAATATTCCCCGGTTCGAGGAGTAGCCTCTCCCTCCCCAAACACCCCACCCCCCTCCCCATTTTTTTTTTTAAAAAAAAAAAAAAAAAAAAAAAAAAAAAAAAAAAAAATCAGGATATTTACAATTTTAAATCCCATAAAAATGTAAAACAAACAAACAAAAAAAAAAAAATCCAATGCAGCTAAGCGCTAAAGTACAGTCTATCCGTTCTGCGCTGCCTGAACTTGCATATTCCCAAAATCATCATCTTCTTCTAGTGTTCGTTTCCGGCTCCCTGTGAAAACAAACGGAATATTGTTAACGGGAGTAATGTGCACATTTTGTTTTTGACATTTCGTTCTTTTGAGTGGAGACTAAAATATTCTTGGAATTAGACGTATAGTCTGGGGAAACTATTCTATAACCTGATGAAAACCGACCAGCTGTAAAATGATGGCTTGATTCTATAATGGTTAAATCTAATAACTGTGAAATGTATCTCACTTATTCAGCCACAGAAACATCAAACTGAGCAACCAGCAATATTGTTATAGGTAAAGTGACGGAAACTGACCTGTCGTTCCTGCTTGAATGGAGAAAGATCGACCCAACTGAATGGGCGACATCATCTTGATGGTTAGTCTGGCAAGATAGATCGCTTCATATTCCTACAGATACACAACAACAGAACATCAGGCTTTTATCCAAGTCCACATCACATGACTTTAGCCCCAGTTTCACAGTTGCGGTCTAATTTTGTGGCTCGGTGACTACTTGCTGTGCGCTCCCGTGACGACTGCTTGTGTAATATGAACGGTACAGCAACGTGATTTTCTCAGTCTGTGAGCGATTGCTCAGGCTTGAATGATTTTCTCAGCAATGAATCACGAAGTGTGGACCCCTCTGCAACAAGTTGCATCTCGATGAGAAGGTGCTAATGAGAGTCTAAAAGGAAAACATTCATCTGCTGGCACGCGCAGCACATTCCTGAATCCAGATGATCAGGCATCTATTTGGATGGGAGGCACAATAATAATGCTTACGGCATAATAACAACACGAAATAATTCCTGGTGACAGTAAAAACTTAGCTATGGTTCTTTTTACTATACCTCCAGTTCTCTTTGCAGAACAGACAATCCTTGCCGCCTGCATCTCCATAACCAAAGGTTCATCCAACTAATCTCTTATTTCTCTTTTTTTCTTAAAAAAAAAAAAAAGTTGTGGCCTAATGGGGGCAGAGTTGGACTTGTAACCCGAAGGTGAACCTGAAGGTCATGTGTTCGAGTCTCAGGTCCGGCAGGGATTGTAGGAGGGGGGAGTGAATGACCAGCGCTCTCTTCCACCCTCTATACCACGACTGAGGTGAGACCCTTGAGCAAGGCACCGAACCCCCAACTGCTCCCCGGGCGCCACAGCAAAAAAGGCTGCCCACTGCTCCGGGTGTGTGTTCACGGTGTGTGTGTGTGTGTGTGTTCACTATTGTGTGTGTGCACTTGGATGGGTTAAATGCAGAGCACATGTGTCACCATACTTAGCTACATGTCACTTCACTAATGGACAGCTCTCAGGCTTATTTCTATGAGAATTCTGTGAGGATTTTAGGATCAGGTGCACTTCAGCTGGGATATCTCCAGATAAAAGAATGTGTACTGTGTGAGCGTCTGCGAGTGATTGTGTAGTTTTACTTGCCTGGAAACCTAATAAATAGGCTTAAAAAATGGTAGCTAACATAACAGAATGTATATACATATAATAAGGGATGACTCGGCCATAGTAATTATCCTCTCTTAGTAAAGCTTGGCTATGACAGCTTGGTGTTTTCTCTTCACATCGCATGTAAAAGATATTCAAATCTGGCTAGCATCGTTATTTTGTCTTGACATGTCTAACCACATGGTGACTGGGTATACTAAGCAGGAGAGTTTTGCTTGGTTACGTTGCTGTTTCCACATACATGTGTGTTCCTGTTTCTGAAAAGGCTATACATCATCCATGCACGCTAATTAATCCACCTGGTGAAAATGGATGTGTGTAGTGCAGCGGTTCTGCTTGGCTGTCACTGGTTATTGGCCTTTCACACATTTACAATGGGAGGGGTTAAGAAGACTGGATTGTACTCCTCACACCACAGGAAGATGATCGTTTTAGACTAGCCTAAAATCATGCAGTCATCAAGAGGGACCAACTCATCCTCATCGTCCTTGGTCCATATCTCTTCTAGTGTGGCCCAGGCATGAGTGAAGTCTTCACGACGTCTTTCTACTCAACAATGTTCCTCATAACTAGATGAATTCAACTAGACCATTTATTTTTTTTACCACGATAATTCGCTGTGAAAACGTGACTTACGTGAATTTGAGTTTTACATCATACCTGTAGCTGATGCACGAAGCCTACATTAGGGTTGATGCAGAATCTCCGCTCCTGGACGTGACTGAAAGCGTCCCTGCGAAGAAACACTGGTCATTAATCCATTCGTGAAAAGCACAGAACACTGGGGTGCAACACAAATACGAACCCAACTTCAAAATAATGTCTTAAATATATTAACATTTTCAGTGTTACCTGTACTTCACGCCAAACGTTTCCATAAGGTAAGCAATAACTAAGGCGGCGCTGAAGGAAAGAAATATGACACAAGATCAGCGTTGTGCACGTATGTTGGGGGAAAAAAACATCCATCAGAATGAAAGGTGTATGATTAGCTGTATGATTAGTGTTATTTTTGTAATAGCGCAGTCAGCAATATACGATTATTACCAAAAAAAAAAAAAAAAATCATGGATGAAAATTTCACGTAATCAAATATAATAATATTTGCCGAAATAATATCAAATCCTCGATTATTAATCGAGGGAAATGGTGAACTAATCGATGATCAAAATAATCAATAGTGACAGCCCTAAATCATACCTTCTGGAAATCCCTGCATTCCCATGAACAAGAACCTTTCCTGTAGAAAAAGAGAGTCGCTATTTAAACACGAGGCTATCACAGAGAGAAATTATACACTATATCACTAAATCAGCGTTATAAACTATCCCATAGATAATATACAGAACTGAATCAGCATCACTATCAAGCATCGATTACCTCCAGTCTCTAAACAGCCATCGATAAATTCTTTAGTCTGAGAGGAGAGACAGAAAAGAGATGGATATGAAGAAATCCATCATAATACACAAAGCAGTTATTCTACATGTAATCTGAGCCACTGTGTATTGTATCATACCATTTGGAAATATTTAATGATGTTCTCCACTGGGTTATCCGCAATATCTAAAACAAGGTATCTGCAAACATGAAGAGCAAAATTAGAGAGATAAATAGGGGTAACTGAAAATGGATAATTGAAATTGGCATAAATCACACTCTGTAGGCTGTGAGGATCTTCCACATCATTTGCATTGAAGGCGAGGTTATTTGTATAGCGTGTCATACACTGAGGGAATTTAGCACATTTTGCATGTATTGACACGTGAACACAGCATCACTCTTCTGCTCTGGTTATGTAACTGCACTGTCTACATAGATGATACAAATCTTATTGCATGCCTACTTCACCAGGACTGACAGACACGGGGGGCACGCCTCCTTTACACAGCATAACAGGCACAGTGGCCATGCCTCCTTCATCGAGTGACAGGAACAGAGGCCACACCTCCTTCATTGAGAGTGAAAGGCACAGAGGCCACACCTTCATCATGAGTGACTGGCACACGGGCCACACCTCCTTCATCAAGAGTGACAGGCACAGAGGCCACACCTCCTTCAACAAGAGTGACAGGCACAGAGGCCACACCTCCTTCATCAAGAGTGACAGGCACAGAGGCCACACCTCCTTCATCAAGAGTGACAGGCACAGAGGCCACACCTCCTTCAACAAGAGTGACAGGCACAGAGGCCACACCTCCTTCATCAAGAGTGACAGGCACAGAGGCCACACCTCCTTCATCAAGAGTG
>CM075012.1:23959882-23988399 GCA_037576675.1 Pangasius sanitwongsei
TATATATATATATATATATATATATATATATATATATATATATATATATATATATATTATAACCAGCTTGAAATTAAGTTATCCAACTTTTTAATTGTCTAATCATTTTAATCACCTGCATCTCTCTTCGCATGGGATATGACCAGTCCTGTAACAAAAAACAACAAACAAACAAAAAACAACATACAGTGGAAGTCTGCCAATTTTTTCTGAGACATTGGCTAAATCCTAATACACTCGGTACTCCCTATATAGGGACACTTCTTACAGTATGATATAATGACTTTATACAGTCTATGTGGTGCCCTAAGTATCCAATAGGCAGGCGTTTGGGATTCGGCTAACTGCTTATCAGGTTAAGAAACGTGACTAAACAAACCTGTAGTAAGTAAATGAGGCACTTCAGTTTATTTCAGGAAATTAGAAATTGTTGTAAAGACCTCATTCTCTTGCCATACAAAGCAAAAAGATATACATACACACATGTATATAAACTGTATTCCTTTCATAAACTACCATTAGCTCGCACAGCTAGCATACCAGTTGGTCTTCTTTGCACACAGGAAGGGACGGAAACTGTATTTCATTCCCCTCGTCCATACTGCAGCTTTATGAAGGTCGTCCGATATCCAGACCTCGACTATAAGCTGATTAAAAACACGCCTGACGTTAAACTAGCGTTAGCAGTTACGCTGGAGTTTGTCTCGGAGCTCCACACGCGTGTCCGCCATGTTTACTCCCCGTTTAGGAACTGATCACGTGACACACGGCTTAGGGAGCGTCTGATGTGTGCAGGTCTTCCTTTAACAATTTAGGGAGCGCCTCACGTGCAACTCTGACCCTATATTCAGTTCACACTAGCAAGCGACAAAGTGACAGGCGACCAATTCATTTTCAGTTTCGACAAAGTGACAGTTTCTGTGTACGTGCGCGACATGGATCCATGATTTCAGTGACAAAGCGACAAGCGACATTTGAACTGAGATTCTCTAGTCCAAACGACAGGCTCAGAAGAGTCCTAAGTCCTAAGGCATGTGTGGTCAGACGTTTCTTCACTTCCCCTTTCGCACCTTCCAAACATTGTTGCCACCTTTGTCCCTAGATTTGGCAGAAGTTTAAGACCCCTTAAGCGACTTTAATTCACAAATAGAATAGACATTATTAGCACATGTCATGCCTGTCTTGAATTCAGTACGGCTCTCTAACTCACATCACAGCTGCTAATAGCTGTTGAGAGAGCAGGTTCGCTCGACTCATCAAGTGTGTAAAGCCTAACTGAGTTGCTCTTGCGACCGATCACTGATTACCATTGTTCCCAACGACCAATCACTGATCACCCTGTTTCCCAATGACCAATCACTGATCACCACTGTTTCCCAACAACCAATCACTGATCACCACTGTTTCCCAACAACCAATCACTGATCACCACTGTTTCCCAATGACCAATCACTGATCACCACTGTTTCCCAATGACCAATCACTGATCACCTGTTTCCCAACGACCATTCACTGGTCACCATTGTTCTCAACGACCAATCAATGATCACCACTGTTTCCCAACAACCACTCACTGGTCACCATTGTTCCCAGTGACCAATTACTGATCACCATTGTTCTCAATGACCAATCACTGATCACCATTGTTCCCACAAGCTTCGTGTCCGACTGCACACATGAAAGCAAAAATCACCCATTCCCATGACGTATTGGGTTTCGCAGGATCCCAGTCCTGAGACACACCTCCAGCTTGGGTGTGTCAGGGCCCTCACACAAGTTCAACTTGCCTATTGGATTCTTTGGGAGCATCTGATATGCAGAACTCACCTTTTGTCTCTTTTTTTTCTCAAACCCAAGCCTTTGTTTCCAGGAGACTGATTTCTTGAATCATGGACATTAACTCTGTGGAACCAGCTCTACTTGAACGATGTCTGTTACGTTATTTTCTTGCCAACCACAATGACATAAAGACTTTCGTACAACCTGCAGGTGCTGGACTGCCTCCTATTTAAGCTAATCTCTGATTCGTTGTTTAATGTTTTTGGAACGAGTAGTTAAACAAATGAGTATTTGATGGGAATCAAGAATAAAAGCATATGCTATGACTGTTATAGTATACATTATATACTGTATGTTAAGATGTTCATCAGATTGACTCAAAAAAGTGAAAAAAAGAGGTGTTCTGGAATGAATTTCAATAAATGGCTGAATGCATTGTATGTGTTTATATACAGCTCTGTTACAAATGAAACCCCAGTCTCAGGCAAGTCTAGCAAACTATTAAACAAAACATATGATTATTATAAAAAATTTTCATTAAATACAAGTCCTTTATTTCTCGGTCCGTCTTTCTCTTTTCATCTATCTTCTGTATGTGATGAAGACTCAGTCAGACTGATGCTGCTGTTTGTGTCCCCCAAGTCATCAGCATGGTACATCAGATAGTTCAGGCCTTCATTGCTGATAACATGAGTAAGTCCTGATCCCAGACCCTCATCTGTATCCACATCTCGGGAAATCTCAAGAACCTCTGCAAGAAGATAATAAAAGTGTCAAGTCTCCAGGGTCATGGTACAACACACAAGACTGTTACAATTAATCATGCTAAAGTGTTAGTAAAAATAATTTTTCAAGAAGTTCAAATGAATAACTTTTACAAATTCAGTGTGTTTGCAGCATCTTACCTTCGTCTTCTTGGTAAGCAGGATTCACATGGCCAGTTTTGCCATCCTGGCTTCTTGTTTCAGTCTCTCTTAACCGCTCTAAAGTCCACAGAAGGGAGCGGAAGCTTGGTCTCTCCCTGGGCTCCTTCCTCCAACAGGACAGCATCACGTTATGTCTGAGGGTGAAGAGACAGAGACAGATAGAGACACAGGCATCTGACAAATTACATTATTAGAAAAAGTGTATGTGCCTTAATTAAGTGGATTTTTAAAAATGTGTGTAATTGTTGAGACATTTATTTAGCATGGGAATTTTGGAAGGAGTCTCCAGTGTCAGCGCTTTGTAACACTCTGAGGTAAAGCTGTTCCTTTAAGTATTCTAACACAGGAAATTCTTCAGGACTGGGGACTTTGCACTTGCGGTTTCTCAGTAACATGACAATCTGTGTGTGTGTGTGTGTGTGTGGTTTTAATTAACTTTAATATAGAGATAGAAAGAGAGGCTGGTGAGGGAATGACTGTTTATAACTGCTAGAACATAAGTGATAACAGAAACTAACTTGTTTCCCAGATGCTTCACAACAATAAATGTAACTATATGTGGATTTAAAGTAAAGTATTAAGTATGAAAATTGTAATTGTTGGCAAATTGCCTCAGTATAAGAGGAATAATACACTTTGGGACATGCTGTTATAGGCAAATAATGAGCTTCAGGCATCACTGCACCCCATTAATGATTATTTTCTTATAATACCACAGCCTGTCATGTTCATTTCTTACTTAACAGGCCACACCCACAAGTCAACTTCGAGAACTGACTGTTCAGACTGTTCACTTACTACCTAATATATATATATATACTATATACATATATATGCTGCCTAATAGTATATACAGATTTATCAGACTTATATACAGATATTATATAATGGGATAAGCTATGTTATTCATGTCACCTGTGGTTTTGATGTTATGGCTAAACTATCTATATATATAAAACCTAAATAATTTAAGGATTTCTAATACCAGTTGATTCAGGCACTTAAGCGAAAGCATGACTCGTACAGGCTTTGCGAACACCCAGCAGGTGCCGGCAGTCGTCCTCCTGCATTAACATGATGAAGAACCTCCTGGTTGGAAAAAGCAGGATATGGCTGCTTTCCTAAAGTCACAGTTTCCCACAGAAGCACTCCAAATGCCCTGGAAATACACCAATACACACAACATGGCTGCTGTTTTTATCAGCGCAAAAAAAGCAAAAAAGTATTAACATTGAGGGTGAGCCAGAAAAATCTGTCAGCACTCACCATACATCAGAATACTTATTAAAAACGCCGTCTGTCAGACTTTCTGGTGGCATCCAGCGAACAGGGAGCAGGCCCTCTCCCCTCTTCCTGTAGTAATCATTCTTATAGACATCCCTCGCCAAACCAAAGTCTCCAATCTTAACCACCCGATTAGGGTCAGTATATGCTTTTCCTGAAACAAGACAGTTCCTGGCAGCAAGATCTCTGATAAAAAAAAAAAAATGAGGTGAGACAGAATCCAATCCAAACACCGCAAGAGTTGAGCAGTTCATGGTTGTGTTCTTGGTCATGGGCCGAATATGGTCTCGTTTTTTGTTTAATGTACTACCCAGATTTATCACACAGGACTGTCTTTACAGATTTTATTACTTACAGTAATACATTAAAAGTGAATACAGTAATACATGGCTGTTTCAGTGCCTAATCCTGTTTTTAATCACAGTGTCTAGTACTAAACTTGCTCTAATTTCGACTCTGGACCATAACTATAACTTCTATAACTAACTATATTCTAATACACATGATTAAGTACATACTTTACAACGTGCATTATACAGTATGTGCAATATTGTGTTTCGGATAGTTAGTGTGCGCTTATCCATACCTGTGAACAAAGTGGAGCCTCTCCAAATAAGCACAGCCTTTGGCAACATCCACACTGATATCCAGGAGGTGGGTTAGGATCAAAAGTTGTTCGTTTTTCTGCAACATTCATAATTTATCATGAGTGCAACAAATCTGACACATTTTGACCAATTCATTGCATGCTAACTGTTAATATGTCTGAGATTTCTATTTTTTTTTTCTCATACAAAAGTAACTCTGGAATTCATGTCTTACTAAAAATGTCAGCCATTTAAAGAAGTATTCTAAAAACTGGAACACTAATTACCCACAATGCACTGGAGGCATGTGTCAGTTTTTTTAGCTGAGAAATGTCTATGAGTGAGTTGTTTTACAAATGTAACAAATGTTACACTTTCGTCTGATTGTGTAATGAAAGAAACTGTAAAGCATTTACTTCTATCTCCCATGCAGTTAATTAGCTAATTAGCTAATGCTAATTAACTGTTCAGCTAGTAGCCTGATTGTCACTCGTGTTCTATCAAATTTCTTTAAAAACAGACAATGTGAAGTTAGAGTGTCAGTGGAAATAAGACAAAACTGTCCGGAATATTGACATTTTCCTCAGATATGTTGATAAATTGCTAGAAAAATAAACCGTATGACTAAAATAACAGCTACTGCGATGATTGCTAACCTGGTTGTGCTCCGCCATATTGACAAATGTCAACATTGTGTCAAGAACTCAGTCTATGTAGACAATGCATAGTGGAACATCTTTATTTTTTTTGGAATATCTTCTGGTTTAAACATTGTATTAAGTGTTTTAAGAACAATTCAGTTGCATCTTGTATGTACTCACGGAAGTGGCGCGAGCTCCCCTCAGGTACGAGCGCAGATCTCCTCCCTCCATCAACTCCAGGATTAGATAATGGGGTTCATTCAGCACACACACTCCCAAGAGACGCAGGATGTTCGGGTGGTTAAACTGGCTGGATACACACACACACACACACACACACAAAGCAACATACCAAAATATTTAACATGGAAAACATATGCAGTATAATAAAAACTTCATAAACCCTGTCACATGGTATGAGCTGACACACAGTGTTAATATTTGCTTAGACATTATAATATGTTTGTTCGTAAGTTATTTATCATACTTTTCACCTTCGTAACAAGTCGATGACCTTCAGTAACTATTAGCATGTTGCAAGCATCTAAATTACATTTTCGTTGACGCCCATAACACCTCTGTAGCAGCTAATTTTAGCAGCTAATTTATAATTTAATTTGTCTGTTGATGAACATACAGTACATAGTAGTTTCAGTCATATTTTGTTCAATATTTGGTTACTGTTAGCTTTAGTTTTAGTCCAGATTTAGCTGACGAAAAAATTGTATAGTATGTCCATTTTCTGCCTCAGATTTCCTCAATATGTATTGTTATAGTTTCCTAAACACAAATGTGACCAAAGCAGAACTCTACTGTCTTGCATTAAGCAGGAATCATACAGTAAATTATAATTTAGTTATCATTTCATTTTCAACAAATTTAACCCTGGAATAGCATAACTATAGCTGTAAATTTATAACTATTACAGAATTTCATATTATAATGTCTCATCATACTGGTATATTACTATACCTCCTACATGAACAGTTAAAGGAATGGGTTAGCAAAAATTTTTTATGTAATCGGAATGTAGCACTGATATGTTTGTTGCTCTTTAGCTACGAGCCTGATTTAGCTAACAAGTAATGGAAGTCCGTCGCACCAAATATGTTCCGTAAATACATGCGCAAATGAAACTGCTAAGCTATGTAAACTATCTTACTTTCAAATGAACATCTGTATGAGAGTCTGTATTTACACATCTAAATCCGACTATGTTTTGGGTAATTTGAAAATGGTGCAAATTTGAATTTTATGAAACTATTCCTGATGACTGTTCTCTTACCTCATCAAATGGGCCTCTTTTAAAAAGTCGACTTTCTCCTGATGGCTAGCTCCTTTTTGCAGCGTCTGTTAAGAAAATTGCCATTTGTGAAGCTTGTAACATCTCTATTATGAGTGTTAGCACATTTAACATCTTATAAAATTATGATTAAATTTGTAAAAGGTCGTGTCCTGCCAATCTAGAATGAACACTTATTCATTTAGCAGATGAGGTAGGGCTGGGCAATTAAGGGTTGCAGAGAGTCCTGAGATTTGACCTCACAACAATCTGGCCCCTAGAACAGCATTTTTAACTGCTGTTACTAACAAATAACCAGTGCACATGCAACAAATGCCATCCTATAGATTTATTTTTCATCATTCAAAATTTAACCTTGACAGCGACTCTTGTCTCAGGCATTCCACTGGCGTTGTGTTCTGCGACGGTAACACCTTCATAAACTTCTCCAAAAGCTCCGCTTCCCAGCAGCCTCTGCAGCTTCAGACACTCTCTAGGAAACGCAGGAAGAGACTCGAACTCTTTATGGATGGGTAGTGCACTGAGAGCAGATAAAAACACACGAGGGGAAAAATGATAGTTAAGGACAGTAAGAGGATAGGCTGAAGGGCTTTATTTACTCATTTGCAACAGAAGTGTGCTATCGGTGTGCGTTTTAAAGTGTGTAGTGAACACAGTGTGGTGTTATTTTCTCCCAAAAATGAAGAGCTAAAAAAGAGTTTGGCCAATAACAGGAGCAAGGAAATAAACCACTTAGGAGTTTTTCCAATTGTAAAATAATCAATGATGGTGGAGTGTGATGAAGCAGAGTTACTGTTACCACTCCAAAGTTAATTATTTTCCTATAACATCATGTCCTGAAGTGTTTTATTTCATTTGTACCACAGCAATTTGCCATCAATTACAATTTACTTACTAAAGAAGATGTCATACTTTTTATCCATTTATAATTACAAATAATATCGTGGAACATCCGCAAGACGCATTAGTTCCTGTGATCATTTACGTTATAGCAGCTCTAAACAGTCATTCCCTCGCCAGCCTTTTTTTCACTGACTTGGAGTCTATAAAAAATAGGAATGTAGCTTGTTATGTTACCAAGAAACCACAAAACACCAAGTCAGTAAATTTTCTGTGGTGGGAAACGTACAGACTTTTACAAAGCACTGACACTGGAGACTCATTCCATAAAGTTGTCTTTGTTAAATAACATCACAATTTTTAATCCGTTATTTATCACAAGTCCTTGTGTAAGTTGTGACTATAGAACCTGTGATCTGAATTACAGCAGGAAATACTGTCAGAGCTGCTGTGATAGAAAATTAATCAACAACTTCCGAGCAATCAGATTCAAGAATCCAACGGCGCTGTGGTATTATTTGGATTAACACTTTTCAGACAAGACATGGGTTGTTTTCCAAAATGTAAGGAAAATATGTAACGAACAGTTTTGCTTTGTGGAAAGCGTAATGTTAAATGTGTGAACAAAAGACGCTTCCAGTCTTGCCAAATGAATAAATTTATCTTAGATAGACTTTAATTACAGTCTGGATTCATTTTCAGCAAGTTTTAAAGTGTGATTAGTCAGCTAAACAGTCAAATCTGGCAATGGTGATGTGAACTCAAGATTTCAACTGTGTATTTTGTACTCTTTACTGTATTATGTTCTGTACTTTTGTCAATAAAATGACACCTTATTGTTGCACACAGTGCTCATGTACCTGACTGCATAGCAGGCGTTTCCCAAACCCACCAACTCCCTAATTTCCTCCAGTTTGCTGCCTTGCGTGGCTAAGTCAGTCTCCATATCTGTCTCTGGTGCCTTTTTACTTCGTCTTCTAAAGTAAACTTCCAAATGAAACACAACCATGATTGTATTTTCATTTACTGTTTTACACACATTATGCACAGTGGAGGATATCTAAGAAAGAAATACATAATGTGTGTGAACTTACTGATCACTCCAGTAACGATGATAATTACTGTAAGGAGACTAATCACGACACTCAGCGTGATTTTGGCATTTGTTTCTGTTGCAGAGTCTGTGGAGAGATGAGAGGCATCAGAGAGACAGAGAAACGCGAAGGCACAGTGCTCTGAAATCACAATCACATAAATCACAGAGATGTTTATGTAGCATTTATGGAAGGAGTCTCCAGTGTCAGTGTTTGTAACAGTCAGAGGTAAAACTGTAAATTGGTCATTTCGGTTTTATGGTAACAAGAGAAGCTACATTTTGTAAAAATGATTAGATTAAACGGGAGAGAAAAAAAAGAGAGGCTGGTGAGGGAACGATTGTTTATATATTCCATTTTACATTTATATATTCAGATTGACATTTATATTTTTGGAATTATAACTTTATATATATATGTATATAAAATGCTGAACCACTTTAAATACATAAAAATGTATTCTTTGTGTAACTGTAGATATATATTTGTATATATTTGTTCTGGGTTCTGTCTCTTGTGTTTTGATGTCCTCAAGCGTATTTCCTGGGATTTAAATAAATAAATTAAATTAAATTAATTAAAAAAGAGAATTGGTTTATATTATAACACAAGGACAGAATATTCAAATAAAAAATAAAAAAACTATTGCTTCCTATGTTTTCATTCAACTAATATAGGTGATACTATGAATATTATATATTATTTACACTATTTTAAATGTAAGAATATTGTAAATTCTGTATAACAGAAATATCTTACCTCCACTTGGTATGAGGAGAGTCTGAAATGTTGAGTCACCTCTACCCCAATATGTATATGGAGTTATTGTGATATTAATTTTGGTGTTTGGCTTGAATTCATTTATTTGCTTAAAGGGTTCAGAGACCCTGTTGGGTGATGGGCAATGGCTCCCTGAATGAATCTGCAGGAAAATGTATTTCAGATTAGAAATGTTAGAGAAAAAAAAGGGATTATGAAAGGAGAATCATTCTTTCTCATGAGTCTTACTATGGCCAAAATCACCTTTTCTGTTTGTATATTATATACATTTAGCTCTACACAGTAGAACACAGTCCCAAGTTCAGTGCTGCTTGGATCCCAGACGATCTTTACCTCCATTTCATTCAATTTGAGGTGAATAGATGATTTGGAAACAGCAGAAGGGATTACAGTCGGGGCAGAGACAAACCCATCTGAACAAAGAAAGACATGCCCATTTGAACACTTTATGATCTGGTAATAATGAGTCATTTTGTGTAATGTGTGCTGAGTAAATGGAACAGAAGGATATATGTTATATATATCCTTCTGTTCCATTTACTCAGCACACATTACAAAATCTGAATGTTAAAATAGGGACCAGTTAAAAGTCACTGACCTGGAAGAGGTTTTAAAGTTCTCTGCAGAAGAGTGAAAGCTGTTAGAGTGTTACTTGGAGACATGACGACGCTCGTTGTTTGGTTCAGTTCTTGAATTCTCAGTTTGCCATCCGCATCCAGCCACACAAGGCGGCCGCTGTAGTAGGCTAACTGCTGATTTAATACTGTAGATGAGCTCCATTTGAGAACATGGTGCACTCTGGAAAAAAAAAAACAAGAAAAGAAGAAAAAAAAAACCCCCAGGAAACTGCATTTCATAATTGCGTCATTTATGATTGTGTCCAAAAATCAGAGTCTATTGTCAAGAACTGTTGAATTGTTGATTCTTATGATTCAATGAGATAAATATGAGAAATACGAAAAAAGGAGAAATGCTTGTATAAACGTGAAATCTATCTGAAAATCCTGTTCATATGTAATTTTCTTCATTGTTTCCTAACTGTTGTGATTCATATATACAGTATATGTATCCAACAGTTACTTTTTTTCAAGTTATTAAAGAATGACATGTTGTACATTTTAACCATTTATAGTTACATGTAATGTGGAATGCCCATGAAACAAGTTCCTGTTATCACTTAAATTATAACAGCATTAGACAGTCGTTCTCTCACTTTCTCTTGAAGTTAATAAGACAAAAAAAAAATGCAGCTTGTTTCGGAGAAACTGAAGACTTCGAATGTTACAAAGTTTTGACACTGGAGACTCCTTTCAATCGTTTTCAAAGCTTCACCATGTCAACAATTGTGCATTTTTCTTTTTTAAATAATAATGTTTTTTTTTTTTTATTATTATTTGCCTTGCAACTGGAACTACTGTCAAAAGTGCTGTTATAGTAAATTAACCAACACCTGATTCTTCTGAACAATAGCGCTATGGTATAACACTGGATATTGACTCTGTGTGTATGTGTGTTATTGTCGTTACAGTTCCACCCCACACCACCAGAGGTCCCCATCAAGAGAATACTACATTACTGGGTTACTTAAAGGTCATCTGAACTCTTCCTTGAAACCTGATTACTTCTTTACTGACTCACGGTTTATATATATATATATATATATATATATTTTTTTTTTTGCTCATTCGCGAAGTCTTGCCTGATTGCCTGATGCATTTCTGAGCCTTTATATTTCATGTCTGTTTTTTATGGTTTTCTGAATTGATTACTAATTGACAGTCATTGACTTTCCCTCTTGTTTGGATTGTGGATTGTTAATCTGTTTGGTTTTGACCCTTTTTTCTGCCTTGAACACTAAGATTGTGCCCAAATAAACTCTGCACTTCTCACAGACCGTGCAGTCAAAAAGAGCACAATGACTTATATTAGTAAAGAATGGTGTAATCTAGTTCGAAGTACCATTTGGCCACATTTTATTAATGCTTTATCACTTGTTTTTGTCACTGAAATGTGTGTATGGTTATGTTTACGTCTTGCTGCTGATGTGTGCTCTGTAAAGATGTAAGAAGGATCCGTCCTCGACGAGCCAGTACAGACTGCTTTCACTCCAATCTGCAGTGATACCAGCAATCTGCAATAATAAATGACTTGTTTTACTCAGTGTATGCTGAATGAAAGTACATCAGGTGAAAACTACACATGCTTTCTGTCTCTCACCTTCGTCCCTGAAAAGACACTCAGCTTTTCGAGTAAGTCGCGTTTCTCTCCATCGAACCTGCAAACCTCCAGGGTGGTTTCAGTGCTCCAGTAGATAGCAGCGTTCGGTGAATCTATGAGAATGCTTTTGATCTCTTGGTTTACATTCAGAAATATCTCAGCCTCTGGGCTGGATAAACGACCACGGCATATCTAATAAGATAATAAAGTGGAGCAAGAAATCAGAAAATTAATGATTTTATACCAATTATACCAATCATTTAAAAGAACAAATCGGCAAAAACAAATTAAATAATGAGATTACAAATGTTCAAATAACAAGACATTAATTTGAATTTATGAATAGACCAACTAATTTGAAATAACAAGATACTAAGATGAAAAAACAAGATAATTTGATTTACTGACATACTGACATACATCTTGAAATAATGAGATATTAAGTCAAAATAACATAATATTTTGAATGGTATTAAGAAAAATAAGACATTAAAATAAAATGTTGTTATACTATCTTGAAATAATGAGACATTAAGTCAGAATAACAACATATCAAGATATGAAACGTGTTGTTTTGTCAAAATAATGAGACTCTATGACAAAATAATGACATAATATTTTTAAATAATGAATAATTAAGTCATAAATAATGAGATATTAAGTTAAAATAATGACACAGCTTGTGGTTCAGGGGTTCTCTGGCTAACAAGTAATGGAAGTCTATCTAGCTTATTTCCACCAGGAACATTTGCTCTATTGACAACATTACCAGCACTGTAACTATTTCTGATTTCCTCATTACCATTGTAAGATCATTACACATTACATACCATATTCGTGTTGCAGCTCCAGTATAAACTTTGTCCCAGCCAGTCAAAGGCTATGGCATGAGCTTCCATATTCTGAGACACTAGAAACACTTCAGGAGCAGAGGAGCGATCAGCTACATCCATCCAGCTAATGTGGCCTGAACTGTTCGTCCAAAAGATTGTGTTGTTATACCAGTCCATGCCTGTTGAACACAAAACAATTAAAAGAAAATCATGGGATTATGAGGCTGATATACACTTTTTGCTGGTTGATGTATGAGATATATATTGAATTGCAAATACTCCACAAAAACATGATACAGTGGCTGAGAAAATGCGTAGAGCAAAATGTAGAGCATATGTTTAAAATAATAAATACAAAAGCATATGTAGCATATTAAGCATATGTAGTTTTACTGTCATTGGTTCCTTACTTTTTGGACACCCTGTGTAATAAGTATGCACCACTGCTCGAGCTGAAAAATTAATCAACAACTTCTGACCAATCAAAATTGAGAATGAAATTTACTGTACTGATTTTCCTTCTGTAATAAATAAAAGTGTTATATATTTATTAAATCCCATTTCCTCTATCTCTTCTTTTGTGCACACACACCTGGAGTATCTCTGAACATGAGACAGGATTTTGTCTCTCTTTTACTTGATGAAGATTACATATACTGGATATTTTTTAAAATAAATGTAACTATTGTATTGCTATAATCATACAGATGGCCTGGGTAAATGGGCTTATAAAATAACACAGAACCAAAAAGATTACCTTTCACATCTTTGACACTAGAGGCCAGCATTTCGAAGAAGATGAAACTATCCAGCTGTTGTCTCCAGATGCCTTTGGCAGCAGTGGCACCAGCAATGTATGGCGGATCTTCCTCTGGTTGCAGAGAAGACAGATTAATGATTTATAGTAAAACTGAAAATCATGAGGCACTATTAAACTGTCAGTCCCATTGGAAGAGGTGTGGCCTCTGTACATGTCAGTCTCAGTGAAGGAGGTGTGGCCGCTGTGTCTGTCAATCCCATTGGAGGAGGTGTGGCCTCTATGCATGTCAGTCTTAGTGAAAGAGGCATGGCCTCCGTGTCTGTCATTCCCATTGGAGGAGGTGTGGCTTCGGAGCCTGTCAGTCATAGTGAAGTAGGCATGGCCTCTGTGTGTATCAGGCACTGCGATGGAGGTGTGGCTTATGTCTCTGTCAGTCCTACAAAAGGAGGCGTGGCCTTCATGTGTGTCAGTTTCAGTGAAGGAGGCGTGGCCTTTGTGCCTGCCTTGAAAAGACAAATACACACCTCTATTCTTCTTAAGTATCAACTTTAAGAATTACATTTTTTTAATGTCCGTTAATGTCTATTTAAAGTCCATAATAGTAATTAATTTATTTAAATATTTTCTGCATATTATAACTTTACCTGGTTGGAGAGTTGTGCCCTGAAACATCACTGTGTGTGAGCTTCCTCCAGGAGAAACAGCCCACACACTCAGGACATAATGTTGACAGCTCTGGAGCTCTGGCACTGTTGTGTATGTGGCATCAATATGACTAATTTCACTAATTACTAATCCATTCAGTGAACACTTCACTGAGTACGTCCAGTTTTGCCAAGCTGAAAGACCTGCAAGCGCACGAACAATAAACAGATACACAGTATGATGGATCATTATTTAATAAATAAAACATTGTTGGCATTCGTAAAGTGCTGAGATATAAGAAGAATAACACACTTCGGGACATGCTGTTATGGGAAAATAATCAACTCTGCTTCATGTCAGGCCACACCACATCACATCACATCACCCATGGTTGAATATTTTCCTCATATAACAAATTGTCAATGGTATAACAATTTCAGAATTTTTTTTTTTTGGCAAATTAATCTGGAAAAAAAAGCGCTGATGGATTCACTCACTTGATCCGTTCTGAGTTTCTGGTTTGATCCAGCGTAGAGTGGCTTTATCAGAGCCGAACAAAACCTGCATGGAAGAATGTGGCAAAAGTATATGATCGAAAATCTATTAATAAGTCTTCAGGGTAGACAGCTTTGCACCCAGGCAGCAATCTGATGTTGGCCCAGTGTCAATTTTGGTTGGCTATTTTGGCCCTCCCTATACAATGTTGGTCCAACTTTGGCAAAGGAGCACTTTTTTTTTTCACAACCCTGCCATCATTGGGGCAATGGAATGGCTGACATTGGCTCAACATTGGCCCAATGTTGGAAAGATAGATTTAAAGGTGGCTAAATATCTGGTGGCCCTAGTGGACTAAGTTGGGCCAATGTCAGTTTGCTATCTTGACATTTCCCATTATAAGTTGCATTTTTCCTGTCTTATTAACTTCAAGAGATAGTGAGGGAAAGTTAGGGAATGACTGTAGGTAGGAACTAAACTGTTTCGTGGACATTCCACAACATTACATGTAACTATAAATGGGCAAAAAGTATAATGTAACTTAATTTGGTAAACTGCTGTGGTATAAGAGGAATAAAACACAGAGTTTGTTGTTACGGGAAAAGAATAAACATCTGGGTGGTAACAAGCCACATCACACCACCCCATTATTCATTATTTTCCTTTAAAAAGGAAAATATCATCCTGTCACATTTTATTCCTTATATATTATAGCACATCCCTACCTGCAGGTCCCTTGGTTTCCTGGGAACTGGATACGGCTGAGAGGATGGGCCAAAAAAGCGGACGTTTCCAAATCCTCCATAGTTGGAGTTAAAGATATCGCAGTCCATGGAGAACTCAGTAAAAATGGCCACTTGACCGTTTCCTGTTTGTTTATATACAGCATGCCCATCTGTCAGCATGAGGTGACCGACTTCATACGCTACACTCTGAACATTGTATTTGATTTCGGAATACAGAGAAACAGGCAGCAAGCCGTCCAGAGATATAGCGGACAGTGTGCGCGTCCCCTTGTCATAGAAAACCAGTCTCCTGTTGGGAAAATTGACTACAAAGTCATGCACGGAGTCTGTCTTTGCTAAGAGAGTGAGGTTGTCTGTGTGGTCAGAAACTTCAGGAAGAGAAATGCGATGTATTCCATCGTGCAGAAGCAAGAACAGCCATCTGACAAGACAGGAAGTTAATGTTCAGTGTGTTTTTTAAAGCCTGAGAAATGACTAAAAATGGTCTAGGAGCATCTCTACAATTACCCTCATACACTCACTAGCAAAAATGAAAATGCATGAATATGTAAATGAGAAAAAACACCAATATGTTATATTTCAAATTTCAATCAACTTTTCCAGTAATTTCTTAACTAGAGGTGTTATTAATCTATTTGAACACACTGTGTTTGAAGGCTTCCTTTAAAGGTATGCCACATGAACCTTCTCAGTTTAAAGATACTAAAGGTACAAAAGATATACCCTTATTGGTACCACCCCAGCATAAGAATATAAAAGATGTTATATAAATTTATGATGATATTAACCCATTATATGGATCTGCGATGATTCTTGTAGGAGCTCTGTCTAAGGTGAGGTTAAAGTCCACTGGATGCGAGCAGTCATCTAGTTTACAATAGTGGACCTGCATTTAATTAAAGGGGAGAATAAAACAAGCAAATTTATCCAACATTAACGAAGGACAATGTTGATCATACAGTATAAACCTGGACGAAACGAGGAAGAGTGACATACAGTAAATGAGGAACACACCTTGCCATCAGAGACATAGTAGAGTTTTCTGTAGAGCCAGTCTACGGTCAGGGCTGTGATCTTAGCATGGCCTGAGTGAATGAGTTTTAGGTCGGAGTGATCTGTTAGATTCCCTGCACCCTTTTCCCAAATCCGAGTTCCCTCTGAGAAGTAGACGAGGCTGGAGTTGTGATACACAGCCACTCCTGTAAGGAACAAAATGGTTAATTCCAACTAGGATGATAATTGTACAACTTAAAATCATGTTTTTCAGTAACTTCGTCATTACGTAATAATAATATATGCCAGTACATAAATAAATAGTTGGGCTAATTTTTTTTCTTCCCAAATATAGTCAACCACGAGCACCACAAAAACCACACCCACTACATGACATCAGGTTCAATAATACCATTTATACATACAGCTGAATCAGCTTCAACTGCGTGGACGCAAACTCCGCCCACTAATCCTTCATTTATGTGTCGTATGTTTACCATATTCCTGAGTTTACCCTTATGCTAATCTAATTTACATTAAACGCACAGTTATTTATACAGGGGTTATGATAGTGAGCCAATAAAAGTAGTCTGTCCGAGAGCCCAGGAAAGAAGTAAACACAAGACAGAAAAATACTTTTCAGTGAGTTAGAGGTTGAAGTGTTCCCAACATAGGCTCCAGATCCAGGATAAAGTGCTTACTGAGGTTGAATGAAGGAATGAAGGAATGAACGAATGGATGCATGAAACCATGTTGACAGTTATGAAATTAAAGAGCATATAGGAAAGAAATGTGCTTAATCCGAGCTTAAGTAAGAAGAACAGACCTGTAATGTTCTCCATTATCAGTCTATCAGAGAGACACTCAGCTGCGGTGAACAAATCTGCTTCCTCCTGCTGTTTCCTCAGTGAATTCATCTTGGATGCAAAAACCCAGCGAACGCCGTTTCGCTCTGTTGGTAAAAATTCAGTTAAATCTGTTTTGGTAATGTTTTTAATCCCTACTTTTATCAAGATTTTAATTTTAAGAGTTAATGGGTGACAGTTTGCACATTAACAGTTAGCCTTGATTTTATATATATATATATATATATATATATATATATATATATATATATATATATATATATATATATACTGTATATAAAACTGACCCAGCTGAGGTGCTGTGGTTACATTTGCTTCAGCAGCCACTCCCTGGCCTTCACGATTCACGGCAGCTATGGAAATTCTGGACAAATGTAGAGATACCAACAAGCATATAAATACATCGTAACATAATTGTATCAAATAAAGATAAGATGTGGTACAGACACAATAAATTCATAAAACTCACAACAATGAATCAATGTTTTTGGCAAAATGAAAATGCGAACTAGGCCCTGTCTGAACCTGTCCCATGTGTCACTGGCGATAGAAATTTAACCAATTAGCAAGCAGATTTATTATGTTATGGTTAAGCTGATGGCTTGTCAGAATGCAGATGTTGATTAATTTTCTATAACAGCTGCTCTGACAGGCTGTAATTCAAATCACAGACTTGATTAATGTGCTTGTTGTAATACATTATTGTTTCTATAGTAACCACCTACACAGGGACTGGTCCGGCGGATGCGATGCATAAACGAATTTTAAAATTGTGTCATTAACATGGGGATGTTTATTTAGCATTTATGAAAGGAGTCTCCAGTGTCAGCACTGGAGGTTAAGGTGTAGTTATAACTTTAAGTTTTAAAATACACCATCCCCACTGTGAAGCATGGGGGTGGAAGCATCACGTTCTGAGTTATCCTTGGCCTCTTGGTTGCATCTCTGACTAATGCCCTCCATATCCATTGGCTGACTTTTGGTGGCTGTTTGCCATAATCTTATTTTTTTATAACTGAACCCTGACCAATACTTTTCCAGACCTTTGTCCTGGACTTGTTTTGACAGCTTCTTGGTGTTCATGATGCTGTTTGTTTAGATGTGTTCTGTATCAAACTCTGGGTCCTTCCAGGAACAGGCATATTTATATTAAGGTCATGTGACACTTTAGTAGTCTTGTAGCATATTGCAATGTAATTAATCAAAAGCATGTCCTGTATCTCTGCAAACCTGTACGTGGTGTTATGAAGTGTTGGGTAGAATGTGGTGAAGAAGACATTTTCTGCCGTGGTTAGGGTGAGGATGTGTGTGCGGGAGGTGAGGTTGAGGTTGTATCCCACGATGGAGCCTCTGGGATTCTCTGGAGGGGACCAGCTAACATCCACACACACTCCGAAGTCACTCTCCACACTCTCAATCACAGGACTGGTGGGAACTGAGGACAGTTAATGTGTTATTCATGCTTATATCAAGCACAACTCTGTTACCCAAATTATAGCCTGAAAGTAAAAAAAAGTCAATCATTAGAATATCCTCAGGCCGTTTGTGTATTTGTGTAATTCTCTGCTAAAAAAGACTTGTTTAACAACCTGATGTATAATGCATTGTCAGCAAAGAAACCTTGTAAAAATTGAAACGTTATTTGAGATGGTTCAATGATGATTCAACGATGAGTCAGAGTTTCAATGCTGAAAAATATAAAAAACAAAAAAGGCTAAATGGCACTGAAATTGTGGAATCACCCCAATTGTGGAAATACCTCCAAACGGCTCAGTTCGGTAAAACTGGCTCTCTGGGGAAACAATGTAGATCTCTGAAATCAGGGCCCAAATCCTGAACTTATACAGTGTGAATGGCTGCAGATCCTCCACTGTGTATGTTGGCTCTGTTACATTCTACAGAAGGAAAATACACACATTTATACTACTTTAGAATAAAATATATTACAGAGTATTATTGATGATATTAATATGCTTTGACAAGGAATCCCGATCAGATTAGACACAGTGCCTTGCACAAGTATTCACCCTCCCATGAACTTTTCCATATTTTGAATGGTTTGAAACCAAGAACCTAAGTGTGGCCTAGTCAAAGTCTGATTGTGAATCTGTAGCAAGACTTGAAAGTTGCTGTTCACCAATGGTCTTCATGCAATCTGACAGAACATGAGCAACTTTTTCAAGGAAAAATGGACAAAAATATCAGGATCCAGATGTGCAAAACAGATATCCCAGAAAACATAAAGCTGTAACTACAGCCACAGGTAGTTCTACCTTTCTACCAGGGGGTGAATACTTATTCAGCCAATATATTTCTTCTTTGTTGTTTAATTAACCTTTGTGTTACAATAAAACATATTTTACACGTTCAAATGCTAGACCTCATCATATAAATTAAATGGTAAAAAATCCCAATTAAGTACATGTCAATTCTAGGTTGTAACTAGACTAGGGGGTGAATACTTAAGCAAGGCAAACAATATTTCTACATTATGTAGGTAAATGACTGAAGGCTAAAACGTATTCTTGTAAGCAGACTCAGAGATACTGAAAAGTGTGATGTGTATGAATTTATCACACAGTGTTTATGCTAATACAAACGCATGACCTAGACGTCCATCTCCCACCTCTTTGTGTGTCCAAACTCCAGAGTGTGTTGGTCCGGTCCACTGGGGAATATAAACCACATCGGTGTAGTTCAGAGGAGACCAGGTTAGCGTGATGCTGTGAGAGCCGATCCAAGTAACGTAGGGAGAAGGCAAAAAAACTAATGGGACATGAGACATCATTCAAATGATTATATACAGTATATGGGGACATTTACATAATGTCAAATGTAGTCCACATATACATGTACATGCCCAAGGTAGGGGCCGCATAGACTAGTTGAATAGTTGACTAATGCATTCGATAGTTGCGACTGTTGGGATGTTTAGTCAGCAGTGGAAAAAACAGTGAGGTAGATGACCAAGAAGGAAGTCAATTCTACACTGAACTGCACATTGCGTAAGACTACACTGGGAAAAGTTTTTTTTTTTTTTGATTTCATCTGATTAAAGGAACTTTCCTACCACTATATATGAAGTGTAGAGCTGTGCACTGGCTCCTAAAGAAATTACGCTAGCAGGTATTTAAGTTTTCATTTAAAACTAAATATAATTTCAATAACATCCTTACACAGTGCCATAGTGACTTCCATTGTGACCAGTGCTGTTGCGTGTCACTATCCGAACCCAGCCAGCAAGTTTAGAGTCAGTTCAGCGGCACATGCCATCTGACTTGTTTTCAGACCAGAGGTTGGAGTTAAACATGGTAGTTCAAATCTCTGGTCATTATCAGCCTTGAAAAGCCTCCCAGACACTGCCCTAGACATTCCTCCATTCCTCCAAGGAAGGCTGCACATTGAGCTAGAAGTACTGACTCTGCTGATGGACATGAGCTTCCATGCTGCGCGCTCTCATTTCCAGAACTTCAGCTGAGTTGAAGGTCGTCCACAGGAGTGCATTTTTAAATAGTGTACTACAGTATCTTACACAGGTTTTGGACAGTTATTGTCCTCGATTTATTTCTTTTTCATCAGTAAAAGTGAAGACTAAAAAAGCACTGAAGCTGAAAATGTAATTTGTAGACTGTCGCTACACTGATATGTAGTTCGAGCCATTCTTTGCTATTGTTTATCAGAATTTAATTTCACTAATTCAATACTGGCAGAAGTGATACACAAATTTTCCAGAACATTTCCAACAAAAGTCCATACGTATATATATGATAAAAGGTTTTGAGGTCTAAAAGGCATCACATATGAGGAATTACCCTATTAAGTAATACTTGCTTATATCAGTGTTACTCACTTTTCTCAGTACAATTCCCGAAAGTACATTCAGCCACCTGGAATGGAAATATTCAATTATCAGAACACAAAAAGCAGCTCTGAGGAAGGAAACGATTTGATACAGCTACTGTAGTAGTATTTGGTAATGCTACTTTGGCCCCTTTTGGCCCCACTTCTACACCACTTTAGATGATCAAAAATATTGTAGTTTATCTTCAATCAACTGAATTACACATATACACATTACAACCCTTTTCACCTCCACTGGCTTGCTGTATTTGCTTGCATCAAGATCAGGTAATTGAAGATTGCCTATTCGTCCCAACTGATGTGGATTCTAAGTGTAGTTTTGTGATGGTGGATACGTTATAATATTAGTCTAGCTGAATGATCTGAATCCAGTTCATACGGTTAATGTAACTGATTCCAAATGAGGGGTCATATCAAATCATATCAAATCAAATCAAGTCTTACTGGTCACACACACACAACCATACACATAAAAACATAATTTACTTGTATAGAATCAGAAAAAGAAAATATACAAATATAAATATAAAAGTATAAAAATGTATGAACTGTATGTAGTATAAAGTGCAGATATGTGCAGTTGTATGTGCAATATATTGAGCTGAAGTAGTTGCAGAGAAAAAGCTATCAATATAATATAAATAATTTATGAATATTTATTTAAAACCTCCAGGGTCGTGGGGTTCGAGTCCCATCTCTGCCCTGAGCGCGCAGAGTTTGCATGTTCTCCCCGTGCTTCGGGGGTTTCCTCCGGGGTTTCCAGTTTCCTCCCCAGTCCAAAGACGTGCGTTGTAGGCTGACTAACATCTCTAAATTGTCTGTAGTGTGTGAATAGGTGTGTGTGTGCATGTGTGTGTGTGTGTGTGTGTGTGTGAGTTTGTGCCCTGCGATGGGTTGGCACCCCATCCAGGGTGTCCCCCACCTTGTGCCCCGAGTCCTCTGGGATAGGCTCCAGGCTTACCGTGACCCTGTGTAGGATAAGCGGTGCAGAAAATGGATGGATAGATGGATATGTCGTGTGTATTGACAGTAATGTTAGGTGTTTGGGTGTTGTGCAAAGAAATCCAAGTTATGTATTTAGATGTGTATGTATAAATAGTCGTAGGTATTGTGCTGGCTGGGGCTGGAATGGGCCATCAGAGTATTCAGAGTTATCGACTTTATCGATCGTCTGTATTTACACTGGGAAATTTGCATGCATTCAGAGTCGGGTTACGCACATGCTTAAATCGATTTTCTGCATAGGCCAATCAGATTATACAAATAAACTGCATGTAGTTTATGCCTTCAGATATTTCTAGTGTAGAAGCATCAAAGACAGGTTTATTTTTAATAGCGTCCAGACCACACTCCTTAAACACAAGCACTTCCCTTTAAACCAGAAAATTTCCTAATAAGTCCATGAGTTACATCAGAATACCAAGCTGATCTATTTCGGTATTAACTCTTAATATATAGCTCATTGTGCATATTGTGTCAGTTTTACAAAAACTGTATATAACAATATTACAAACGGCCCTGAACTGATGTTAATGTTTTTCACTTCATGATTAAAATTTTAAAATTGTTGTTAGCAAAGCTATACAGTGTATTGTGATACACATCATGTATTGCAGAAATGTCTTTGAGTATTATGATATGATATTTTTGTCATATCGCCCATATCGCCCTAGGTTGCATAAGGCACATTTTAGTGAAAAACGTCATATTACATATCAAGATAATTAAATAAAACTAGGCACGGATTAGCAATCGAAAACTGAGATGAAGAATTCCTTTCCTTCATTTTAAGTAAAGTTTATTGTTTGGAATCGGTTACGTTAACCATTAATTATTATTCTTAATCTTATCACCTGTGTGTGTCCGTCATTGATTTTAGGATTGTAGGGGGAAAATACATTTAATTTGCATGACAGAGCAAATCCTTTTCCCCCATCAATAAACTGCTAGATGTGACGGCTTGAGAAATAAAAAATCAACAGAAAAGTCAGAAAAGTGCCTCCTAAAACTGTCAATTAAATATAATAAATTATGAATGATGCCAAAAATCCATGGCTCACCCAAATCTAAAAATATTTCAGCATGTCTTACTTGAGCATCTTGAGGCTGATCACCTGATGATGAAGGTCTGAGACACATGAGAAAGAAAAGCAAATGTGGAATTAGACAGCGAAAATTCCTTCTCGTCCAGGTCCCATCCATTTTATACGTATATTTATGGCTGTTTCCACACTTTTCTGCCCCCCCACACCCCCAAACTCTACACTTGACCCCCAAAATTTAATATCTATACTTCACTTATGAAGTCAGTGTGGCATTTTTATTTCAGGTTCTGCTCCTGTCGTAATCCATCTTCATTTTCACCTGCATATGACCGAGGAGGAAACAGGAACAAGCACTTCCAGACGTCTATGTGTCATTCATACTTGGCAATAATCACAGTGGTTTTATTAGATGAACTGAACTATGGACTCGGACTGGATCCAGGAATGAGGCTCTTATCTTTTGGATGAATAAAACTATGTGTGGCTAAAGGCTTAAAGGTGATTCAGTTTCACTGCTACACGGCTTCTGAGACATAAAGTGAGCTCTTTTTTTTTTAACTCAGGGTGATGGGTCGAGACTCTGAATCATCTGATGGTTTATTTGAGGTGTTATAAAGGGGTGTAACAATATGCGTAATTTGAGATAGTTACACAGTTACCATTGTTATACAGCCCAATGTTTGGTTGAATGTCTTTTGTTCCAGCACATCTGGAATTATGTAGTAACAAGTTAAAAACTGAAAGAATACGAATTCTTACTACTCCAAAAGCTACTATATATATAAGTATAGAATAAATTTGTATGTAAATCTTATTCTTAACAAAGACTTCATGGTCCTCAGAAAAGAAAATGTAAGTTGACTTAAATTATTAAGGTACAATTAAACATGAGAAAGAATCAGACATAGGTTTTTGCCTAACTAAACTAAAGCTAGCTATCTAAAGATCTCTAATCTCTCCACTGTTTGCTAGTATGACAATAAAATGCAAACTAGCTTGCAAACATGTTAATATCTGTCACAATACAAATTGTAGCTAAAAGCATATCGATATTTGCATGGCAGCCTGGGAAAACATTTTTACACGGTGAAAATGGGATATTTTCTACTTTTCCCGCCCATCCTATAGTCGTTCCATGTTATCCTTTACTTACTTTACTTTTTTTTTCACATTTTATTAAAAATAAAGAGCAAATAGCTTTTATACATTGTTGGAATTCACTAGATTTACATTATATTTGGAGTCCTTAATAACTCTATTGTCTATCTTAGCATTGGATTTATCTTAACTTGATTTAATATTATCCTGAGCTGGGATATATACACTACAGGAAGCAAATGTCCTTCCTAATGTTTCCATTTGTAACCCAATGGAAAAACTTATGGAGAAACAACATTAGTGACACTTTATCGAAGATGACTGGTTATGATAAGGTAATGTTTATGATACCCCTATGAAGGAAAATGAATAGGCTAATGACTTTCATCATCAGCAGAATCCATCGTTTAACATCAGTCTCTCTAGTCTTATATCACCTGAGGTAAATGTCACTCATGGTATTCTGAACATCACTCTTGTCATGATTGCTAAAATATGCACTCTTATATTGGTCCTTAAATACTTAAATAATTGCTGATTAATATAATGACTTTTTGTTCTTTTGGAGAAATTTTCCATTTTTTTTTTATTTCCTAGAGTCCTAGTGTTTCCTAGAGTCTAATAGATTTGTGTCCATTCCACTACAGCATGTAACCAAAAACTTGATCAAAACATGACATTTGTCATTTGTCATTTGTCATTGAACAATGAAGAGTTATGAATGTTTACATTTGTGGGTCGTATCACGGGAAAAGAGAGAGGCAGAAAAACACCTACAACAATTTATTTAAAATATATAGAGTAAAAGTCTGAGATCAGGGAAAAATGCCTGAAAATAACATGATTACAGTAAATACAGGAGAACTATTAGGGTTGGGCAATGCATTATATCACAAGGTCTTGGGGAAGGTTGATGGGGAAAAATATTACACACACTCTTAAAGAAATATAGGCATCTGCATTCATAATTTACATCTTTTTCTATCTATAGCCTGGGCTAGAAAGAATCAGTCCCAGGTTTGCTTCTTCATACCATTCTGTGTATTTTCCTTACGGCCACTGGTGGTGCTGTTGCACTTGCTTGCATAAAAAGAAATCCAAAATACTCACTTTAAGATATGAAACCTAATCTGATGTGGATGCCAGAAATGAAACAAAAATGTCCGTTTATCTGTGAAAGACAGGGGTGACTCCGTCCTCCGTCATTACTTGGCACTGGATATAGTATCTTTAAAGTAGTAAAAAGTGAATATTAGCTCCTAACTAATTACAGAATCTGTCCCTCTCAGGGAAAACACACATTCATATCCTGCTCATAGTGAAAAAAAACAAAAAAAACAAAACAAAAATCAAGTTATAAAAATAACTATAATGCTTTATTAGAACTGTGAGGTATTGTGGGTTAGAAAATGCTTTATGAAAATGAGCTTGAGAAAAAGCATTACTTCCAATATCCCCTAGGAGGCGATACGAAGCAAGATTTTGGTGACTGTTTTCACATCTGAGTGTGATTGATTGCATGGGTGCAAGTTTGCAACACATTTTTAACAGTCAGCGCTAAGCACTAAGATATTTATGCATATCCGTACACGTATAAACACGTATAAAATGCATATTCCCAAAGCGTAAGATATAAATGTTATAAGCACAGATTGGTAAACATGCTGATAATGTCATAGACTGTGGATTTATACAGTTATGTTCATTAATCATCATTTGCTGTAATATGTAACTGGAATGAGCAGATAACTAGATAAATTCTCATTTTCAGTGATGAGTTTCCAAAGACAGATTTGTTACATATGAGTGATGTGCAAAATTTCGTGCCTCCTCAAACTAGGCCCCTAGATTTCATAGCAATAAAGTCGAGCATTTTTAACCAAACAAGTGACAAGAGCGCTTTTATTTCTGAGTCGTCTGACATTTCCAGTGTGAGTGGTGCATGTGTTTATGGTGCATAGTGAATACAGTGTCAACACATTTTGCTTACATGGTTTATGCAAAATAAGCGACCTTCATCAGAGCCCATTTCTTCTTTTTTGCTGCTGATAAAACCAGCGAGAGTGTTTTCGCTCATTTGCATTTTGTGTGGTTAGACACAGCGAGTGACCTTTAAGGCGAGGGCTTGTGTAGTGTGCTGTGCTGGAATAGGAAGTGCTCTCGTCAAACAGGGGAAAGCTTTCATTACTAGATGCATTTTATTAGATTTATAATGACATCACCATTATGCCTCTCGTCAGCCAACAAGCTATAAATATTGCCAAGCTGAGACATTTAATCCACAAAATACCTCATAATGGGACTATAAACTTGAAGGTTATCGTGGATGAAGACAAAATCTGATCTGATAAATAGCAGAAAGGTTTTCTCCAAGTTGTCTCATTTCCAAGCTAAACCAAGATGCCAAGATGTTAGATCATGACATAATGGATGAACATTGCACTGATAGCACATTTCAAAATGGCTTGTCTGGCTATTTGAGAAAAAAAAAATTGACTAAAGGACTTCACTGTATCCTTGACTGGATTATCATCACAGACATAAGCATCCTAAGATAGTATGTGGAAGTTCAAATCTGAGGAAAGCCAGAGAGCCATTGTTGAGCACTCTAGCAATTTAAAACATACACCAATCCATACAAATATATTTGTTCATCAGCTGCATAACAATACTCTCGCAAGCCAGATTAATAGGAACACCTGTATCATTCATTAAAAATCAGAATAGGAAAAAAATGTGATCTTACAGAACCACTCATGGATGTTTTCTTGCTTTTTTTTTTTTGCAAATCATAATACAGCGACTCTAAATGTGTTATCTAAATGTGAATCATCCTGGCGTCTGTAGCAGATCCCCTCTTGAGACCAGTCACTTGCACTTAAGCAAATTATTTACCTGGAAGCACATCACTAAGAAAGAAAAGAGTTTTCATAGACTTTCATTATTTTGACATGGTCTTTAAAAAAATTGAGGTTTAAAGTCAACTAGACAAGGAATATGCATTCTATTTTCTAAACAGACATCTCATCTGTTCTGAGTCAACATATAAACATGTTAACATATAACGTGCCACAAAACATGCCTTATTTATAACTATAAAGGAATCAAAAATGGTTAATCACTGAAAGGTATTTTTTGTCGCCATTCAGTTATGTTGGGTGCTTATTTTATGTACCTGGACCGTCACAAATTTTAGTCTGAATCTTTCTAAATAGTTAACATATGGAGCAAGAATGCTGTTTTACCACTATTTAGAAGCAAAAAGTGTCATTTTATGTCTTAAAAATTGCCAGTTACACCTGTAGAAACTGTTCGGTTCAGGCAGTTCAATAACATGAGGTACTGCATGACAATTTGTCATTTCCATTTACTGCAGAATGTTGGCAATGTTGCTACCCTAAAAAAATCCAGTACTGGATACAAGTCCAGTATACAGTGTATGGAATAATCATATAGTGCACAGAATGCAATACAATGCATAGATATAACTGGCCGTGTTCTCCATTATGGCTGGCAAGCCTCCAGTCTGTAAAAGCAAATTATAAATACAACCGCCATTTCTTCCTGCTGAAGTATTAATGAGTATAGACCTAACATGGATGATGAACATACTGTATGGTATGTGTCTATATGGGTATATCCATTAAGCATAGCAGCACCATCCAGTCTGGGTCTTTTGAAATGAAGAGTATATGGATTTCCACAAAGCCACAGCAATAATTCCATGCTCGATGATTCAGACAGATATTTCTGAAGCTGCTGGTCTAACAGTGACATGAGGTGATCTCATACTCAACGATTGTCAGGTTAGAAGACCTCATCACTTTTTATAGGAAGATCACTTTGCCTGGATCTTTCACAGCTGAGACTCCTCACAGGATGAGGTCATATATCTTGAAAGTGCTGAAAATCCCAGATACGTAAAAGGACAGGAGTGTTTGCATTGGGATTTGGGGTTTTAAATGTGATACAGATTTGAGAACAGCAGTAAAACTTGTAGACTGCTCTCACTGGGTCAGTCATCCACAACTATGCGAAGCAGGTTTTATTTAGGGTGAGGTGGATTTGTGCGAACAAAGAAAATTTATTTTGGGAGACTCTCAGTGGGATTGGTGAGGCACACACACACAAAAGCATGCTGAGAGCAGCTTGGTAGCTATTTCAAATTGACACTAATATGATTGAAGCGATGTAGAAAACATGTGTCAGTAAGACTTCTTCCTCTTCCATCACGGCCTAGCTCTAATAAACACTGTTTACTGTTAGTTTCACTTCCTTCTACTCTTAGTATTAAAAGCTGTGTGAGATGTGCTGATTTATTTGAAAATTGAAGTCAGTTGCTTGTAGGACTTATGTAAGCAATTCATATGTAAAAAGTAACATACAGTCACGTGAAAAAAATTAGGACACCCCATTAAATATTCAGTTGTTTATTAAGAAATGTCAACATGTCCATTTCTGATCTTGTTTTTATTTGTACCTGTAGATGAAAGTGATGTAATTGCATGCAAACAACAAAAAAAACTTTTTTTTTTTACTTATTAAACAAAAGAAATCAGCAAAAATGAGTATTTCAACTGAGGAAAAAGTTAGGACACCCTATGCCCTAATAGCTAGTGTTTCCCCCTTGAAATAACCTCAATGAGCTGTTTCTTGTAGCCATCTACCAGTTTCTGACATCGACTGGAAGAAAGTTTCCCCCACTCCTCAATGCAGAATTCTTT
>CM075012.1:23992544-24019245 GCA_037576675.1 Pangasius sanitwongsei
TAATATAATATAATATAATATAATATAATATAATATAATATAATATAATATAATATAATATAATATAATATAACATTAGTGATACATATGCCAGTTATTGACACAGAAAGAGACAATGTTCACTATTTTTATGCTGAAAAGATAAATCTGTAAAACAAAAGCAAAAATCATAGGAAATCGTAATACTTCAACAACTCAAATCTATCAGAACTGAACCTGAAGGAATAAATCCTGATTATTGTTTCTATAACAGCGCATCCCAAAGTGTTTTATTCCTCTTATACCGCAGCAACCTTCTAACTCTAACAATTTTCATTCATTAAAGAATGACACGTTGTATTGTTATCCCTTTAGTGTTATGTTTAATGTTAAGAAACATCCGCGAGACAAGGTAGTGCCTGTTATCCCTTACATTATAGCAGCTATAAACAGTCAATCCCTCATCAGCCTTTCTTTTTCACTTTCTTGAACTTCGGATTGTCATGTTACTGAGAAACCACAAAGTCATCTGTCTTGAAAACTTTCCCATGTCAGAAAATTTAGGACTTATACCAAGCGCTGCCACTGGAGACTCCTTCCATAAGTGTCAACTAAACGCCTCACACATTTTTGATAAAAGTGTTGATATGGTGGAGCATCTGCCATACAAGTCCTTGTTTAAACTACTGTGTTAATGATAACATTTTATATAAAGGACATTTACATAAACCTGTTGTTTTTGAATTTACAGAAAAAATTAATCAAAACTTTTGGAGCAATTTCTTGTTTTTTGGACTGTAGAAAGAACTGTAAGAAGGTAAACAAAGTTGGTGAATACTGGCTTAGACAATATCAGATTCAAAGAATCTTCTGGAAGTAGCTCATGGATATAATATTCACATATTCACACATTTCAGTAAACTTTAACTTTTCCCCCTGAAGATCGCAGCAAAGATTGTAACTTTATCCGTAGCAAACTTACATTTTGTTCATGACTATAAATCACATTATCAAGATATGCGTGACATCCAGGAATTCCTGCCAGGAAAATTTGAAAACATTAAATGATAAGTTTGCTGAAAAAAAAAGAAGAAGTTGTGGTCAAATTGAAAAAAAAAATTCATTTTTTTTACTCACATGACTGATTTCTTTTTTCCCAGTTCTAGTAAGTGTGTGAATGTGTTTAAGTAGGGAAATCACCAAAGTGCTGGACTTAGTAAAGCTCCTTGTAAAACACATTTTTTATACTATGAAAATATCCAAGATGTTCAGCATCACAATATCATTTTAACAATAATCATAAAATCTTAAGGACACTTGTGTCTGCCTTAACGGGATAGTTTGGTCAATATGAAACAGTTATTTCATTTCATTTTCCTCTTTTACAAAACACAATCAAGTGGTTTTGTTTAGCATCATGCAAGCTTGTCTACATTATCACACCAACCTCACAGGACTTTGTTTTTCTCAGTAATAACATTTGTACATAAGAAGTTTCATAATAGCAGAAATAAGTATGTAATTTAATAATGAAATCATGTTTAATACACAATTTTGCCTACAAGTGTTGGAAATCTGAAGCCCGAGGCATGTATCAGCTTCAAAATGGCCCCTATCACTGTTTTTAGCTATGGAAGGTACTTTTCTCTATTTCTATAGATAACAGTGCATCATAAAGTGTCTACATACTGTACTGTACATCTGTTTGACATACTAAACAACTCAAAAAAGCCATTTGAGGTGAATGTGTGATGATTTAGTCATGACGTTTTGACAATGCTAAACTCTTAGCTAACAAATTCTCTTACTTAGCAATATTAGCCTCATAACCAAGGTGAAAAACTAAGAACAAAATATGTCTTGACTGGAAAACTGAACATTTGTATTTTTTTGACTGAACTTCTTGCCTTAATATCTAAACAGTGTAGCTATATAGATATAAAGGAAAAATACAGCCTGAGGGGATTAACATCTGAGCTAAAATGGCTTCCAAGATTTATCTTGTAACGAAACTGAATTAACGTTTTTAAAAAAAAATGTAACTTCATTCATCGTCATGGTCGTCTATTTACACTATAGTTAATGATTTCCTACATAACCCACAATGCCTTTTGACTACCAGCTGATAGCGGTGCCAGTGAGATAACTTCATCTCGATGCGGCAGCGCTTTAGTCCTTATCAGCGCCAACTGACAAACTAGCACAAAAATCACAAATATTTTCTTATAAACACATTTAATGTGCTTAAGGGTGGCGTTTTTCTTTAACATTGTGTTACTTTTTAAAAAGTATCAACATGATGTGCCCCCTACCTCACCACATGATCTCAATTTACTATAAATACCCACAAGTATGACATCTTGTCATCACGTTGTGGTTTAAGCCTCCTTTCACACCTGCTCAGAATAGCTCGATCATCCTCTCTCTCTTTTCCGCTTTGATGAAAGACAGGAGTAAGCGCTAGCAGCTGACAGTACTGCGGCTCAGTCCCCTGGGTGATTACTTCTCCTCCCGTCTCTCGTCCCTGATCCTCCGGCACGATGGAGAGAGTTCAACACATCACCCGCTCGGCCATACGGAGGGCCTCTGTCATCGAGGTGAACCCGCAGACCAAACGCAACCTGCAGGAGCTCTTCGTCAACTTCTCGCTCATCCTCATCTGCCTGCTCCTCATCTACATCATCGTCCTGCTGTTGTGAGGATGGAAGACTTGCGTGACTGAAGGAACCCGAGGCCTGGATGGAGCGTGGAACAAGAACAGGACTTTCCCCACATTATTACTGGCTTTTATTACATGGTGTGACCATATTTAGAAATTAGGATGCTAGACGTTTCTAGATATATTCGTTTCTTACCATTTCTTACCATATTCACTACAGTCAACAATACTTATTGTACATTACCCTACAATTGCGACTAAATCGGATGTCTGTATGATTAAATTTCATAAATACACATTATTATCCAAGAAAAGAAAACTTTTCATATGAAGATATTTAGCATACATACTGCCGCAGAAATGATAGGGCCAAGTAAATAAAATTAAAGGTGCAGTTTGTAATTTTTAAAAGCTTTTCTAAATGTATACCAATTACATACTATCGAAATCTCCTGCAATATTCAATAGTCACAATATTGTTATGCAATGGATCTCACTACTTTATTTGTTTCTGGCTTCTGTTTACATTTTTCTGGCCTGGAAATTACCATCAACCTCCCCAAAGAGCTGCTTAAAACCCAACCCATGAGGCATGTGTGCAGTCAGAGAGGATGAGGAATAAGAGAAGGCCGGTCAATGTTTTAATCATGCTTGTAATCTATTCTTAGCCAGCAGAGGATGCTAAAAGTCACAAAAAATTATTTTTATACACAAAATCAAACATTCTGGCTTCCCCAAAAAAAAAAAAGTCTCCTGTTTTACTTTTGTTTCCTACTTTGTAAATAAAAAATGTAAAAAAAAATACAGTCACATTGAAGATGTATTGCTTGTGTAACCTTACTAATTAGCCTTTTCCATAGTAACAATTTAAATCTAAAATCAAAATAATTATTAATAGTTGATCATTATAATTAAATGATTAACATAATTAATTATTTCCTGGATTTGGCTCTGGATCCACCGCAACCCTGAGCGGGGACTCTGAAGTTGCTGATTTTACTGTAATAGCATGATCCGGAGTGTTTTATTCTTCTTATGCCACAGCAACATGCCAACAATTACATTTTTAAATTTATTAATGAAAGACACTTCACTTTTTTTCTTATCCTTTTATAGTTACATTTTATGTAGTCGAATGTCCATGAAACAAGTTAGTTCCTCTTATCACTTACGTTATAGCAGCCAGAAGAATAGTATCGTATTTTAACCTTCTTTCTAAAATAAATGCCTCAACTGCATTTAATTGTGTATAAATAAAAAAATGTAAATGTTATTACTGCTCTAACTGAAGGTTTACAAATACAGGCCATATTATAATTATGAATATAATTTAATGCATTAAATACAGTTCCACACTTATTCCCATTAACAATATTTATATAGACATTATTATACAGACATTTGAGTTTGAAGATACAAACATCATTTTATAATTGATGGTTTATTGTTCGTAACAAGACAATATAATACAAATATAAACAATTAATTGTGCAATTAATTGTAAATAAATTTTCAGAACTGGCAAGACAGTGTTATTCCAACAGTTTCGGTCCTTCAAGAGATGATCTGATCTGTGCATATGACTAAATTGGACATACCTGTCATATTGCATTAATGCCCAAGTCAAAGGTATTATTATTATTATTATTATTATTATTATTATTATTATTATTATTATTATTATTATTATTATTATTATTATTGAAATAAAAACAGGAAGTGAAATTCACAGTGAAGTGCATAACACAGACTAATGGACGACTGAAAAGTGCTGTTTCACATGCTCTTCTTGTGGAAAGTGTCAGAACGAGAAGTATTGAGACGAGAGTTCCTGTGGCTCTTCTGGTGCTACTGTCGGATCGTCGCTCTCACGAGGGCTGCCGGACACACAGAACACACTGGGGTTAAGCAGGAAACATTCGATTACAGAATTTAATAGTGAAGAGATAAGCAACCCAAAGCATAATCCTGAGTGGTACAACAGAAAAGCGTTCAGACGATCGCGGGTTCGAATCCACAGATATACTTCGCCAGGAGTCTTAGAGAGCAAAATACGGTGACTATGCTCTCAGTCTGGGGTGGCATACTCTCTTCCCTGTCAGTTACAGCCACACTAGCTTATTGTGGGAGACTGTGAGCTCACGTACGTGGAAGAGGGTAGATAGCTCGTTCCTCCAAGTGTTCTGTGACTCACGTGTCTCGGAGGAAGCATGTGTTATCCTTCACACTCCTCAGTTGGCAGTTGTGATAAGGGTGAGGTGGCTGATGGGTAGGAGGTACCACGAAATTGTGGATAAAATGGGGGAAAAAGAGAGAAATAGTGACAGAGGCTCATAAATATAATCCTAAAGTCAATTCTGATTGGATTCCTTTTACATTCAAGGTAATGTAATTATTACTGGAATATCTCTGGGATTTTAGTCCCATCTGAATCTAATATATCAATAATACGAACTTCATGTGCATGCTTCTGGAAAGATAATGCCATATTTTACCTTCTGTAAAATGACCAGTATAAAGACACTCTAGAAAGCAAGTATTGGCTGAGTTTAAAACACAGAGCAAAAAAAAAGAAATGAAAAGAAAGAATGCTTAAAAGGACAGAAGCTCAGCACAGGTATAACCTACATACATGTTACCTAAATGACCTACTGATCAAGCAGCTACACACTCAACAATAATCGTTCATAATGGAGGTGAGAACAATGAGTTCTAAAGAGAAAAGGCACAATGACAGTGAGAAAGATAAAAAAAAATCTCTTGTACAACAGCTACCAGCTGCTACTCATGCTGCATCACCGGGCAGCTGAACACACTGAGAGGAAAGCGCTAACAGCCCTCTTCTACATACACGAGCTCAGAGACGCCCACATTGTGTTATCATCACTCTGATTGACAACGGACAGAGTAATGTCATCCTTTCAACACACAGAGCATGGCTGATTTTGCTCTCCTGGAGGACATAAAGGACATTTATCCTGGGGACATACACAGATGTTGCTAATATTCCTGTGTACACAATAATACAGGGTTGGATCCAGAAAATCTAATTAGACCATACAAGAATGAGGTGCTAACTGGCTTAAAAAGGATAAATTTGATTAAAATAGTTAGCTGGGACACTGATTCTACCAATAAAGGGGTTCATTTATTTACAAAATCTAACACATTTTGTGAATATTAGTTAACAAACATGGAATCTTTTTTTGAGAAATATAATTTGACTAAATTTTTGGAAATTATTTTAATTTATTTTAGAAATAAATTAGTTAGTGGATTAACCTCTGGACCCTATGGACTATATTCAGTGTTAATTGAATTAAATGAATTGCATGTAATGAAGAGATAATACATTTTCGGTAATTATCTGATTGGGGAAAATCAACTTAAGTACCCGCATAACCCGACTCTGAATACCAGCAACTTTCCAGTGTAAACATTGATTTAACTTAAGTTTAAATGAAGTCTCCAAGTTTGAACATGGTCTTATAACAACAAAACCCCCCAGCTTTACACATTTAGAAGAACTTCCTTTTACAAATTAAAGGCAGAAACACCAAAGACATGAAAGAAAGATGAAAAGAAACAGACACACTCACACTGGTGTTGCTATGCATCACATCCACATATTGAAACATGCAAATCCTAAAAAAAAAAATGGACACAAGAAAAAGAGAACGTCCACACTACAGCATGCTCGCTTTTCCATTCCAATGCCATTTTTTTTTTAAACGATCACACAGTGTGTATGTGTACGCCAATCGCTAGGTGGAGTTCAGTGAATGTGCTACACTCTCTGCTCATACATGATAGTGATATAAATGTCCAAGAATGTCCATGCTTCAAATCAGTACGCAACACAAACACTCTTTATGTGCATCGTGTCAACAAGATGCATTGAAGAGTGGGAAAAAAATGAAAAAAAAAAAATTAACAGCAAACACAGTTATGGCTGTGTGATCAAACCAATGGCAAATATGCCTCTCGTTATGGTGAGCGTGTGTGAGAGAGGACGGACGCTGGACGAAGAGGCGGGGCTCACCTCCGCGTGGGCAGGGTCAGGGACGGAGCTTTGTGCTCTGCATGCTGATTGGGGGAACTTGGGACAGACTCTAGGCTGGTAGGCCCCGCCCCTCTCCCTTCCACTTCCACAACACTTAGGTTTGGAGAGCTGACGAATCGGATTGCAGCTTTTCTACTCTTATGCTACATCGAAAGGACACAAACAGAACGTTTTTTTTTTTTTTTCCTCTGGGATTACTCAATTACTAATATAGGGCTCGCTTTTATCTTCCAGCTTGGTGAGCTGAAAGAATGAAGACACCACTCTGGACGAGATAAATGACGAGAGAATGGCTTGGAAAGCAAAAGGAGAGATCGATGTGGCAACATGGCTAGAAGTAGATGCTGACGAAGGAGATCACATGGACACTTCATGGCAATGGGAGTTAGACAGCTAAAAGGCAAAAAAAGTGAAAAAAAAAAATTGTTCATGCACAATAAACCATTCCTAGATTTTATTGGATGGGATGCATCAGTATTTCAGGAGTCAACATTTGCCTTAATGCAAAAAAAAAAAAAAAAAAAAAAAAAATCATCAGGGTGTTAATGTAAAATAAATGGCTGTGCATTTGAAATATACATCTTATTTATGACATAGGGACATGAACTCCTTAGTGCCCTTAGAACCTCAGCATTATTATAAAGCTTCATGACATACTGTGCTAATTATATGTATAAAATTGTTTGTGTATATTGTGTAAGTGTTATAGTGATGCTAAAAGTAGCATGTGTGTGTTCTGGGAAGTTCTTTAACAGCTAACAGCTGTTAATAAATCTTGGATTAAAAATCTGTCATTTTCAGCACAAATATAGCTCGAAACATTGACAGCTACAAGCACAACAAGTTTGAGTTCTTATATATATAGTAATTCATGTTATACCACAGCGCTGTTCGATTCTTGTTTCTGATTGGTCCGAAGCTGCTGATTCATTGTCTGTAAGTAGTCTGGCACAGGTTTATATCACTGGGTCTCAATGTGGGGTCCGGGGGTCTGTGAATTATAGACAGGAGGTCTATATGTTTCAATTTAGAAACAGTGGTGGAAATAACAAGCCCACTATTATGAAAGTAATCAAATTTATTGGGTTTTTATAGTTATTAGCTTACTTGTCTGACCCCTTGGATTGAATGGGATTAATATCAAACCTCAAATCGTAAATGGTTAAAATGGTTTATAATTAATGTTCAGGAATAAAATAATCTCTAGCTCCAAAGCATAGCCAAAATATTTTGTACATTTTTCAGTAATGAAATAAATTTATACTGGGGGGGGGGGCGGTCTGCGGAATTCATTTAACAGTTAAAGGCTACCCCTGGTTTACATTAATGCGCTTGTTCTAGTTAATTAATTTACAGGTCTTGTTAATATGGTGAAATTTTATGGACAAAAATATTGAACATTTATGGAAGGAGTCTCCAGTGTCAGCTCTGTAGTAGCCAGTACGTTTTCCATCAGGAGAAAGTCTTTGACTTAACATGAGGAAACGAGTGTTTATAGGTATTATAATGTAAGTGATAACTACACGGGGAACTCCACGGACGTTTCCACAACATTGAATGTAACTATAAACTGATAAAAAGTACAACGTGTCAATCTTTAATAAGCAAAAAGTGTTAGTGTTGGCGGACTGGTGATAACTTAGTGTTTATGTTTCTTCCCTTTCTAAATGATGATGTTCACTGTTGCTATTGGTCTAAACGGTTTAATATTTAGTATATATTTAAAAACCAGTTGAAAGGCGAATATTTTCAGTTTTAGATTATATAATTGCCTACTTTTCTAGCTCCTGTTGACCACTAACTTTTCTTTTTCACAGCAAACTGCTTGAGAATGCCTGTTTCATTTTTTTCATGCTTTAAATAACACTTAATAACTGTTGACTCAGACAGGGCTGCTGTAATCTTTAGGCTGTATGCTGTAATTAGGAATTTAACAAGAAACACATTCATTGAATATGGAATTTATGTTTGTTGATAAACTGTAAAATAGAAACACATTGCTCTTTTTTTACCCAGAAATCTAAGGGATTTAAAACTTTCTCATTTCACTATGATAGTAAAAAAACAAAACGGAGTGTATTTTAAGAGGAAAAATACCAGCAAATGGCAACGATTAGGTTCTAAGGGTTAAAAGGCACAGATTGCATCTGTAACACTGTTCTGAGTTTGTGATTAATACAGAGTGACGTTATTACCTTTATAAGTGGATTAATGACCCCCACATTGGGGCTGGTGTTAAACACTTTATTGAAGCTCGTATCTCGATTCACCAACTCCAGCTGGTAGAACTTCTTATCATCCTGAAACGGAGGAGACAGCGTGAAACCGTGTGTGAGAAGGTGTGTAAGGGCGCACAGCAGTGAGCGCACACTCACCACCAACTTTTTGACCAGAGACTCTCTTTCAGCCACCATCTCTCTGAGCTCAGCGATCGCCTTCAGATCTTCTGGTCTGCTCTCACGGTTCCGAAACTTCTCCTCTGTGCCCTCCAGCCTATACAAACACACACACACACACACAAGCATTCAAATGCACTGTGAACTACAGAATAGAAATCATTTAATTCTTATATTCAGTTCTTAATATCAGTTTTAATTTCCTTAAAGAACACATCTTGAGGTGGATGGGAGACAAAAAAAGGCAACTAGACTCCTAAAGTAAATCAAATGAAAACGTGTTTGCTAATTTCATCTCATTCAGTGATAAGTAACTTGCTAACACTTTACAATAACAGTACATGAATAATCATGCACTAATACCTGAATTAATACTTACTTAAATATGAACTAATGATGAGTTAAGGCATGTTCTAATCATGAACTAATGAAGATCTAACCTTAACTACGACGCGAGTCTTATGAATTCATGCGTGAAGAACGACCACCTTAAGTACATGTTAGTGTAATGATTGTTAGTTAATGTATTAACTAACACGTAGGGGTAACGTGCATAATTTCAAATTGTTTACATAATTTGCCATATGCAGCTGCATACACAAACATCATTGGATGGCGCTGGATTATGTTCATAGTTTACATTGATCCTCCTTATCAAATGGAGAAAGATGAACTAATAATAATCACCAATCACAAATAATTTCATCTCAACCCATTTTGCGTCATTCTCCATCCATTGCTCTTCGAATCCCGCTGTAGTATTAGTACGCACAAGGGTGAAATTAATACAGTAACATTTATTCATTTAGGAGACGCTATTATCTATTAACATTTAAAAATAGTGTTCTATAAGATTATTTTCCTGTGTAATGACGCAAAACGGGTTGAGATGAAATTATTGGTGAACACATGACACCATTAGCTCCCATTGTACAATTTTGAAGCCTCTTTTTTGGTCAAAACCTTGTGAAAATGACCATATTGGTGATATCAGCTATAATTAATATGGACGTTGCTGAATTGTAGTCGTATAATTTGCACAGCTATATTGATTTCATCAGTCAAGAAAAGACTTTCAAGCTTTGAGTCATGGCTGACTGAGCTACCATTTGCTAGCTAGCTGACACTATCCACGGTAAACATCAGTCAACCTGTATTTTGAGGAAAACATATATTGCTCCTCTCCATGACTTTCATCTAGCTCTGATACCTGCAGTAAGTTACTCATCTGAATGGAGAAGCGCGCTCTTTTATGCGCCACTCGCTTTGTCAGTGGAGTTCGTTTAAAAAGCAGTGACTGGCTAACCTTAACAACCTACTTTGCATGTTTGCTAAGGTCATACAGACAGATAACAAATCGTTATGAAATTTAGCTAGCGTTAGCTGCCTTGGTTTATGCAATCATCGTTCATTCACATTCGTTTGCTAGTTATATTAGTACAACGAGCTAGTTTAGGCATCAAAATGAGCGAAATAACAGTAAAATTGCAAAGAACTCCCAGCTAAGGGCCTGTTAGAACAGTTAACCAAAGAACAAGACATGGCTTTGATATGTCTTATCAACCATACCCTTTTATTTATGGTCCTATAAACTCGAATAAATTATATTTACCATAAGGAAAAACACTGAAGAAGATATTACGGTTAACTGAACTTTATAATAACTACACCACACTATTCCCCAAAATAATTTGTAGATATGTAACTTAAAATGTAACTTTGGGTCCTATCCCTTTCACTAACATGGGAATGGGCGGGGTTAAAAATTCTACTGAAAGCCAGCCACTAGAGGACCTCAGAGACATTTTGGCTTTACTTTTGAATTCCTGTTACAGCATCCACCCTTTTATAAATTCACTGGTAAGGAATAAAACCTAACGGAGTGCGCTGTTTCCTGTTTTTCTGGGTTTTACTCCTCTTAAAGCACAGCAATCTCCCAGATTGCAATTTTTATTTATTAATGAATGACTCGTTCCCTCACTTTCTCTTGGAGATAAGAAAACACACAGATAAAAAAAAAAAATGCAGCTTGTTGCCAAAAAACTGAAAAACACAGTGCACTCTGTCCTGAGACATTCCCGTGGTGGGAAAACCGAAAGTCTTTTAAATATTTATTTTTTTTTAAATTTATCACTTTGCTCCGCACAGTTGAAATATGCCTGCCTTACAGAATCATTTGCCATAGCAACAATTCTATATTTCTCTTTTTTTTTCAACAGGAAATAATTTTTTAATTCATTATTAAGACTAATTATTAGTCTTAGATTATATGGAGCATCCACCATACAATTCCCTGTGAATGAGCTCCAACTATAGAAATGTATTATAACAAGCGCATTAATATCAACCTGGGATTGGCCTTTTAGAAGACACTACTTATAAAAAAATTAATCAACAGCTTCTGCTGTGTCAGATTTGAGAATTTAAGCATGGCGGAAAGACTCTGTGTGGGGTTGCGGTGTTCTTCACCTTCGCCTCTTATCATCTCTTAGGAATTCACCACACACAAGAGTGTTATCATGGACTCCTCTGGATAACCTTTTATTGGATGAAATCATATTAACTCTCTGTTCCATAGCTAACATTTACTGCAGTTAAAGGGGAAGTTCACCTTATTTCACGTTTGAGCAGTTCTGCTTTGATGCAATTTCCTTTTTTGAAATCAATCAAAAACCGGAGCGGTTTGTCCCGCACTCCGAAACTACAAAAGTACGTAGAAGTTTTGGAGTGCTGGAGTCAGAAGAGAGCACACTGAATCATGACGAGAATACATTGACCATTGCGAAGAAAAGTAGGTCTTTGTTTTTTTAAAAAAATTGTTTCATGTCTTTACAAATCATGTTTCGAAGAAATTGATATCGACAACTCAGTGTACATTCATCTGACTGTGATTTATTTTGCAAAACAATCATGGGTAGAGAAAAAAAAAGAAAAAAATCTTAAAACTGCATGTAGCGACATAAAAACTAGAAACCAGAAAAGACTAGAAATTGCTGAGTAAATATTTAGAACTGCTCAAATGTGAAATAAAGTGAACTTCCCCTTTAAGCTAGTAGTAGCTAGTAGCTAGTGTTAGCTGCTGCCTGGGTCTTAAGTAGGCGGCTGCTGATAAATACTTATATAATATTTCATAATATATCATAATATTCAACCATACAAAACTGTTACTATGGAGGTAGCAGGTAGCAGGTGGATTAGCGTGAGATTGCACAGGTGTTTGAGCGAGATGGGTAATGGCAAATGTGGCACACCTGAACCTTGTTTTCCCACATACATTTGTTTCTCTCTCTCTTTATCTCCCACTCCCTCCCTCCCTCCCTCCCTCCAGTTCTCCCTGAGGTGTGTGTGTTTGTGCTCCCAAGCTAATAGCTGTTCCGTTAGATAGGCAGCATAAGGCCAGCTGTCTTCCGACAAATTAATTCTGGTTACTGGGTGACAGTCTCATGAAAAACAGAGATGTCACACCAGTGCATTTACTAATGCAAATTAACAGTCATATTTGTGTTTGTAGATTGCCAATGTTCGTCCGAATGGTTATCTCCAGCTAGCTAACGTAACATCTACAGACAGGTTGTAATGTAAACTTTTGCTAGCTAGCAACAATTGATGATGAAACTCTATTTAAATTCAACTCTTGTGGAAAAAGCCATTACTTTATTTAGCACTTTACAAGTAAGCGAAATGAAGTAGTGAATTCAAAATCCCAAAACGGCTTCAATAATCATGATAATGTGGTAAAGCGTAATAAAACAAGATGTGATTTTGTTTAACTTACAGGATTTGCAGAGCGGAGATCTTGTCCTTCAGCAGCTCCTGAGCTTTGTTAAAATCGGACAACATGATTTGCGTTTCTCTGTTGTGGCTTGCATTGAGCTCGCCTATCTCCCTCACGTGCCTCTTAGACAGATCTTGCTCATGAGCCCTGGAAGCACAATTCATGAGTAACTCACAATTAGCTTTCAGAACATGAAGCAAAGTGTAAATATGTTAATCCACTCAACATCATAATTGTTCTCAACGTTTATTAGATCAGCGGTTAGCATTGCCGCCTCACAGCTTCAGGGTCCCAGGATCTCAAGCTCAAGTTTGTTTCACTTCTTCTCCTCGTGTCAAAGTGTGGTTCCTCTGGGTTCTCCGGTTTCCTCCCACCTCCCAAAAACATACTTCTTTGACGTACTAATGTGCTTCTTTAATGCCATAAATAAATAGTACTACGCTGTAGTACACTTTCCATGGTGCTGGTGTGGTCCCCTTATCTTTTAAACCTACAGTGTTTATTTTTTCACCTGGTATATATAGTGTACCTTTAGATTTAAGAAACATATTTGGATCGTAATTATCATTTAGAGTAAAGCTTTAAACATATACTATGTACACCTTTCTAGGTAAAAGATACATACTAAAAATAAAGGTACAAAAAGTAGACTTGAGGTACGACCCCAGTGCCGAGGAATGGTACCGTTTAGTACCATTTTTTCTGAGTGGGTAAGAATAAATTTGAAAGCAGTCAAACAAGAATGAAAAAAAATGGAGATTTCTGAAATTAGAAATGTTATTTCTAAATGGCTCAAAACACAACATATGTATATATATATATTTACAATGCTTAACTGTAGCTGTTCAAGTTGAAAGAAAAAAACCTTGCATGAAAAAAGAAAGAAAGTTGGCAATCAACTAGGGGTGTGTGTTTGTGTGTGTGCTTATTTCTGGGACTGAGAGATAGTGCGATGCTCTGATGTCTGAAGGATTCATTTAATGCACTTAAGAATTCAACATAATGCAATTTAGGGCTGTTTAAAGGTAACACAACGCAGTGCAGTCTTGTAATTCAATTTTAATAAATGGAGCGAGACACTAATAAAATTGTGGGCACAGGCGGAGAGAGGGAGCGAGAAAGAAATTCACAGTGCTAAAGGAAAACCATTTCTAAATAATAAAAGCTGGTAGTAAAAAGAATTTTGTGTGTGTGTGTGTGTGTGTACGATCAGACTTTTACCTGATATACACTATTAAAACTGGTACATTCATTCCAGTTGGTGAATTTCTACAATTTCTGAATTTCACTTTAGGATTATAAAGAAAATCTTACATAATACCTTGGTCAATAGAAATGTGGAGGAAAGGTGTCTGCTGTGTGGTTATTCCTGAGAATAGACAGAGTGCTGTGAGTAAAATCAGCTGCAGAGAGACAGAGAGAGAGAGAGAGAGAGAGAGAGAGAGAGAGAGAGAGAGAGATACCGCTTCACTCCGCCTCGGGCCTGCCAGAGAAAATCTCTTCTTCTGCCCTCTTAATGCCTGCTGAATTAACCTTTATGGCTGCACTGCTGGAGAGGCTTTTTTTTATCAAGAAAAATAGCCCTTCAACTAAATTACACCACACACACACAAACACACACACACACACACACACACACACACACACACTAGACTTGCAAATTTGTGCTTTCCTTCGCCAGGATACAATAAAAACATTTCATTTCACTTGTGGCGTTTATCCGTTGTACAGCACTTTTATTTTCTCAACTGTAATTGAAATGGAAATGGATGACGAACACAATTTATTCTGTTTTTCTTTTCTTCTTTTTTCGTAGTGCTAAAACATTCCCACTAAAACAAGCTTCTGAAATACAACCAGGTTAGCATTAAACTAGTATCATACTGTATGTATCATAGTATAATTATTAGTTTGTGCTGATTTGTGCTGTAGCAGTAAAACTGTTTAGCTGACATTTGTGTAAGGAGTCTCCATTGTCAGCGTTTTGTAAAGCTGTAACTTTAACTTTTCCCTGCCCTGTCATTGGTTTGTTTGCTGATTGTGTTCTCCTGTTCTGTGTTTAGCTCTGGTCAGTTTGGCTACTGATACCTTGTTTATTCAGTATGTCATTGCCAAGTCTTTTCAATTGTATTCATGCATTACTAAGCCTCATTTTTCTAGTTTCCTACTTCCTATTTTTGTTTACTCATGTCTTGCAAATATAGAGATTCCTATGTTTACTCTGTCTACCTGTGCTTTGACCCATGTGCTGTACTCTGGCTGCGATTCCTGAAATTGAGATGAAATTGAGATGAAATTGAGTTTACGTACTTGTGTCCTGCCTCTCATCGCACGTTAACGATTGTTATACTCAACTCTTATTCACTGCAGGTTGCACGATTTACCAAGTAATTAGTAGCCTTTGCTTAGACAACTTATGTAATGTTAGCGAACTACAAGTTACGAAGTGTAAAATGAAGTGTTTTCTTTGCAGACTAATAACACTGCAGTTAATCTCAGGAGCCATCAGTTGGTCCCTTTAATAATGACTGCTGAGAAGAATGTTTTTCACAAATGGCTGCTGTGAATGTTAAACTCCCATAGTGGATTGACCATAGTGGAATGTGTAACATCCGAGCAGCTGCTGCACAAGACCTTTTTTTAGTCCTCACTTCATCCCTCCATCTTGTTGAAGATGTCTGGCTCACTGGCTCACTACTGGCACCCTTGTTAGATCACAAGCAAATTTTTTAATAAGTTGGGTAGAAGTTTAATGATACTCTCCTGAAATACTGTATGGCTTCAACGAATGGATTACAGAGCTATTTAAGGAAATTTCTAGCATTAACACTAGAGAAAAATGTGAGTATTTTCGGTATAAAGTGAGATACACTGCTGCTAAGAGAAGCAAAAAGGCTTTTAGAGTTAGATAAAATCTCTTTAGTAAAACCAATGGCTTGATATCCAAAGCTAATATGTCTTATATAGAGGATCTGAAATGAAACGAGCTTACAAATTAATCAATTGCTTTTGGGGAAGGGGAAAAGAACGAGTGTATTTTTAGCTCTTCCATAAATAATTCACCGTAAATACCCTGCACTATTTAACAATTGTAACATCGTTTTGTGTTTGTCTTTATGTTTGCAGACAATAAAATTCAATGTTACACTCCTGTTATTATAAAAATCTACATGACTCTTGTTGGACTATAAAATTAAGAAGAAATTTCAATTCAGAAATGGAAAAAATGGAAAATAAACAGGCCATTGAAATTTAGATTCAATTTTGATGAATCGATAAAAACTGGATATGTTATATGAACTAAGAATGTATTGACTGCTGAGAGGGAATTATATCCCTTAATCTGTAAACATGAGAAGGATACTTTATTAAGAAAAAAAAAACAATAGATTTTAACAATAGATTATAAAACTTAAGCCATGGTTTATACTAATAAGTTGAAATTTGCCTATAAACAATACTTCAACATTTGTGGGTGATCTGTTGAACCGTAACCAATTTTTAAAAAGATTTCCTAACATCAGTGCAGGTGAAAAAAAAATGAGCAAAGAGATTTAGCCAGGTGCTTTTTTTTTTTTCCTTGGTTGGATCTAGTTTCATGCAGTTTTTGACAATATTTTGACACACTATGTTATTAAATAAATTGATTTATGTCAATATTACAGTCATTATTTAAGAATCGTTTACAAGAACTTAGAGAGAGTCTAAGTTCACTGATTCACTGTCACCAATGACCATAAATGTTGTACCACATGACCTCATGGATGCATCTGAAGTGACACAACTTAGTGAATCTATAAAAGAAAAAAGGGAGAAATGACGTAGGAAAGCTATGAGTAAATTTTTAAACGATTCACTTGTTCTGAGAAGGAAAATATTTGTCATGGCTACATGTGCTGTCTTGCTCAAAACATTTGTTCCAGGGATGCTTAATGAATACAGCTTTTTTATTAAGACAGACTTTCATCCAACAATTGCTTTGACTCGCTATGCGTATGTGTGTGCCTATATATTGTTAACCTATTCTCAATGCTGATACAATGCATCAGATACATGCATGTATCATTGTTCAATTAGCAAATAAAGCAGCCCATCATTACTCATCAAAGAGCTAAGCATTATGCAAGAAAAAATCCAAAATAATAATAATAATAATAATAAAAAACTGCTGTGTTCAAGAGCCCTAGTGTTATTTATATGTAAGTGTGTGTTGGATTAATGCTCAGTAAACAGACCTGATGTGCAGATTGGCTTCGCTGCGGACACGCAGAACTTCTTTCCCCTTCAGCTCCAGCTCTTTGGTCAATGTGCTAATGGTTTCGTTCAGAGAATGAATCTCATGGTCCAAATCAGTGACACGGTTCTTCCTGCAGTTCGCCTCCTGCTGCAGGTCTGAGAGCCGAGCCAGCAGATCCTGCTCCTGAAATACACACGAGCAAAAATCACAGAATTAAAAGCAAACAAAGTGTCAGAGTCTCAGCACAGACTGGATGATGACTGCATACTCAAGTGTTCATATCTAATTTTGCCAAGCTCATAGTGTTTGTATACTCTGGAAACGTTAATGAAATGTTTCTTTAGCATTTATAGCAACTTAAAGGAAAAATCCACCATCATTTATTTAATAATGCAAATCTGAGTTTTTAATTTAAACTTCTTTCATTGACATTGACGGTTGACATTGACATTACCCACAATGCCGTTTAACTACATGCAGATAGTGGGAACGATGTGGCAGCACTTTAGTCCTTTAGTCATGCTAGTCGTCTCGTAGCTCGCTAACTAGCTCAGCTGATTCTCTGCCGTAACGAAGAGCAAATGCCTCGTAACGTCTGGAACTTTGAGTCCAACACTTGCATCAACAAGTCTACTATCTCTGACATTCTCATTAATGTGAAATCCCTGGAAAATGCTGAGTCAGAAAAGAAGTTCTTGCACTTTTGTTTTTAGGCGCTAATAGCAAACCCTGTTTATTATTACATAAGCCTGAGATTGTTGAAATGGTTTGAAAATGCAGAACTAAAAAGACACTGTGTGTACATCTACTCTCTAAAGCGTCTATCTTTCTTTAATGTTCTTTAATCTTATCTTTAATGTTCATTCCAGTGAAGCTACTGGCTAAAACCAAAATGGCTGAACCTTTCAAATCTGTTCATTTCCTTGTGTCGTTTGTAGATTATTGTACATTTTTCAGTTTAATTTGTTGAATGCTGTTTGGCTTGAAATTAAGTCAAAATATAAAGTAACGAGTAATATCTGAATAATTGGCTACATAAAATTCATGAAATCTGATTTGAATCTAGCACATTTAAAAAAAAAAAGTATGTTATTGCCCCTGTTTACGTCTTTAAACAGCCTTGCCTGCTATTTTTTTTACAGTAAAAAAAATAGAAGGTACATTACATTACACTTCCTGAAGTCTATAGCCAGATTCAGGAGGATAATGAGGGCATTAAAAATAGAATAGAAGCACAACCTGAAAATCCAAATTCAGCTTACATTAAAAAAAGCATAGTGCAGTACTCATCACAGAGTCGACTGAATTTTTTAGAAAATTGCATATGCAAAATATTAAACAGGTAGGTCATGCGAAACAGCTAAGCACTGTGCTGTGTTATTAATATTATAGCTGTCCCAGAAGGAAGGACAGAAAGAATAAGAGAGAATGTAACATTAATGTGAAAATGGAAATGTGCGAAGGACACTAACTTCTCCTATTCTTCATTTTGATTGTTCACTTTCCAGTAAAGTGGGGCTTACCCTGAAGCTAATTCATCACTGTCATGAGCGAGCTCAGGTTCCTGTAGCTGCTATCTGTTCGTGACAGCCTCGTTTATTTCCGTGCTTAACTCAGGGAGAGGCACAGATGTGTCGGATCCTCCGCTTTTTAATAAATCCAGCTAGGAAGATTCATCATCGCTCTGTGTTTCTGTTTCTTTCTCTATTTGCGTATCTATCTTTCTGTCTACAAAGTAAAACTGGAACAGAGTCAGCATGCATGTCTTCCCTCGCTCCCTGTGAACCACTAAACATCATCTCTTTATATGATTTATATATTCCTGTCATCTTTCATGAAATATTACAAAGTCGGGTCCAAAACTGAGTACCAAAACCTATTTTTGTTTCTTTGCTAAAAATTGTGCAAACCATGTGTACTATTGTCGTTCTAGCATCACAATAACTTAAAAAGCAAAACAAGTGGTGTGATCATGCTGGTGGGTGTGTCTAATTCTTCATTATGATTGGTCAACAGGTTCACATAAACGCTACACATAAACAAATTTGCTAATTTAGCCATTTTTGGAAGGAGTCTCCAGTGCCAGCGCTCTCCCTTACTGGTCTGAATGGATCCATAAAGGTCCCTTAACTCTGACTTTTTGACGATTTTAAAGTCGATGGTGAGTTAAATCAATTGACAGCCCATAATTTTTGTCTTGGAGTATTAGATTCATTTTGGCTTTTCACCAAAATGTGTAAATCTTCTGATGTGAAGTGATGTTTGAAATTTGTGTGGTTGAAATTGGCTTCCCTTCCTCCTTTTCATCTTCGTCTGACAAGCGTTCTTATTTTAGGTCAAAAGTTATATTCATAAAAAATCTATCATCTGCCATGTCTGCTGATGATTTTGCTAACTTTACTGTAGTAACAGTTTCAGTAGCTGACTATTGCTAGAATTGGAATTTTACACAGAGAACTCAGACAAGCGGAGTGATACAAACTCTTAGACTGCTGCTAGTCCAATCACATTAGTGGACCAGATCTAAGTGTTGTATAAGTGCTTTTCTAAAATATCTTGTCACGTTCATTTATCTGAGTTAGCCAGTTTATGTTCGTTTTACAGAAATCCACCTGCAGATCTATACCTTAAATGACCAAGTGATATGTTTGAGTTATGAGGCTTCATTCAGAGTTAGGAACAAGATTGTAGTGTGCAGTTTTAAATATATTCTTGCCCTGAATGAAGGCTTGACCAGGACACAGACTGAAACCCAGAATCCACTGAAACTTGGCCAACTATTGTACAAGTTATGACTCTTGTGTTTTTGAGAATATGAGAGCTCTAAATATATTACAGTAATTAAAGAAGGGGAACTGCTGCCAAACTGAGAGACTAAAGCAGCAGTGTTTAAGACATTTTGACATAATTGACAATAAACAGTTTGGATCGAAGGACAACAAATTTTGTAAGCTTAAATGAGTAAGATGGTGTGCGTTGATCAGGTCTGGATTCAATGTCCGATATTGTATTAATTATATGTGTTTATGTAAGGAATAAACACAATTACTGAAGTCAACACCCTGAAGTTGGTTATTTTCCTATAACAGCATGTCCTGAAGTGCTTTATTGCTCTATGCCAACATCTGCCAACATTAACAATTTTATTATTACCACAAAACATACTTTTTTTTTTATCCATTTATATTTACATTGAATGGTGTGGACCATCTGTTTAAACTAGTTCTCGCTTACATTATAGCGTAGATATAAACAGTCAATCCTTCACTTTCTCTTGAAGGTACTAAGACAGCTTGTTACAACGAGCTCTTCGAAATAAACCCAGCTGGAGCTACTCTCAGGGCTGATGTTATAGAAAATTAATCAACACCTTCTGACCAATCAGAATTGAGAATTTAGTGGCACTGTGGTGTAATAAACTATATTTATTTTTCAGTTTCTAGCAGATTTGATTAGAGCTCTGCAGTCTGTAGTGCAGTTAATGTGTGTAAAGTGAATGAGTAGGTATAGAGGTGTGTGTGTGTGTGTGTGTGTGTGTTTGTGTGTGTCACTTACATGCTGTTGGCAGCACCCCACTGTTTTGTCCAGCTCTCTTTTGGCCACTGTTTTTTCTTGCAGATGTTTCTGTCTCAGGTGCTCAATAGCTGTAGCATGCAGGTGATTCAGCTCGGATCGCAGAGAAGCTACATACACACACACACACACACACACATACATGTGAAACACAAAAATGCAGGAATTTAGATAGAGTTAGTACAAACTGGAGTATATACATCCAGAGTCTATCCCAGTTTGGTGACTTTACTGTTACTACCTAGAAGTTATTATTATTATTTTCCAAAATCAACATTCCGGAGTGTTTTATTCCTCTTATACCACAGCTATTTGCCAACATTTCCATTTTTAACACTTATTAAAGAATGACATCTCATACTTTTCTTCATTTATAGTTGCATTTCATTTTATGTTGTGAAATGCCTTGAAAACAATTTAGCTCCTGTTATTCCTTACAGTAGAGTAGCTATGTAAGGAATAACTCACTCCAACATCACTTACTGTGCTGTTGTGAGAAAATAATGCACGCCTGGAGGGTCTAATGTGGCATCATGCGCAGCGGAGTGCCGCTACTCCCCCATTATGTGCATTATTTTTGCAAACACAATGATTAATCACTTTACTTGACAACATGTTTTTTTTTTTTTAAAAATGTGTTTATTATTAGTCTTAGATTATGTGCAGTGTCCTCTGTAGAAGTCCCTGTGTATGAGCTGTTACTATAAAAACAATAACATATTAGAACAAGTGCATTGATATCACAACTACAAACCCAGTCACATGACCCATCACATGATCTGCTACCTTGTTCTAGTTCCCTGGACTACTGATGTATTGATACAAAGCGTCACCTAGAAGTACCCTAGTTTTTCGATAAACACTCTGAAGCTCCGGTACCCAGCATAACATCAGTAGTTTTTGCGAAGTCTTGCCACTTTCACCATACAACAGATAACAGACACCATCTGCTGCTCAGTGAATCTGAAAACAGCTAAAACTGTTGAAGAATTGAATTCGTTTTAGGGCTGTTAGTACAGGAGAGTAATACAGGACCGAAAAATCTGTTCTTGTTAAATTAATTAAAAACAAAAAACACATGTTCACACTATATTTATTGTACTTTTCACAGAGAGATATTCGATCAAATGAATGGCATACAAAACACAAAAAGTAAAACATGTGTCCTGTACACACAAAAGTAACTGATTTGAGTAACACGAAGCTCACTTGTGAATCACATCCTGGTATGTATCAGCATAACACTTATAATGTTTACTGAATGATGGCCTAGTGTGTTAATAGTGTGTGTGCTTGTGTGTGTTAAATGATACCCAGCATGGCCTTTCCCTCATCTTCAAGCTCAAAGCGCAGAGTTTGCAGCTCCTGATCAGACTGTTGCTGCAAAATCTCCAGCGTCTGTCTGTGGGCTTCTCTCAACGCATGAAGCTCCTCACGCTGCTCCTGCTTCAGCCGGTCCTCCAGCTCCTACACACACACACACACACACACACACACACACCAAGCACAACCATAAGTGTTACGCCATCAGTATTAATTGTATTAACTCTAGTTTGGACCAAGTCACCTAAATCCTTGATTGAATTCTAGTGAAGTTAACACTACAGTAACAATGTCCACGTTAAAATTTATGCAAGAAATAAAACACTTTGGGGTGTGCTGTTATAGGAAAATAATCAACAACAGAAACTTTCAATGTTACAAAGATGGCTTCCATAAAATGAAATAAACGTCGAATCACAGAAAGCGATTCGTTTTTTCTTTGTTAAGTAACAACACGTTTCTTAACCTGTTCATTATTAGCCTTGTGAAGTAGCTGTTACTATAGAAACGATAACAAATTAGAATGTTAGTATAAACCTGTGATTTTCCTTGCGGCAGACAAACACGCAGATACACAACAGTACAGAAATGCTATCCCTACTTTTCATTATGTAACAAATCGTGACAAATTCATTTCTCACACTTTTACCAAATGCCTGCTGAGTAGCTGCTCTATTTTCACCAAGCACATCCCACAGTCCACCCACAAAAACCCAAAAACAGGCCATCCGAAGCCTGCATCATTACATACACAAGTGTTATGAGATGAAAGCTACCATTCTGCATTATTTATTTATTTTTTGGTAATCCAAGCCAAAAGCAGCTTATAAAAAGGACTCTCTCGACCACCAGCTTGAGAAAAATGCTCTTAGGCTCTGCATGATGCTTTCTGCTTGCTCTAGTCTCATTTCATCATCAACTACACCGGCACAGTTTCAGTAACATTCAACCTTTCGCAAGGTGACAGAATGCTCCAGAAATCTCTCCTACCTTCCTGAGGCCTAGATCAGCATACTAGCTATATCTAAGCGACTAAGGCTAAACACTCTGGACTGTGAACACAATAGAAAATTTTCTGTCCAGCTCGAGGAACTAAAACCTGATTTCATCCAGTTCCTGAATGAGTTCCTGTTCAGCATTAGCACGGTGCTACTGGAACCATGACGCAAACTGTTATAGCATGGAAAAATACAGGAAAGGAAAAATTCAACCTGTGCTGCATTGACTTTTGTAACTTGTAATTTTCGACATCCAACCAGAGAATAAAAACCAAAGAAACGCTTGTTCAGCTCAGAATTCCTACTTGGGAACTCGAAAAGGTCTCAACCCCGAGTTCATCAAGTGACGTTAAATCAAAATGGCTGCATCAAGCATCTCTTGCATCAATACTAAGCTAGAAGTATCCTACTTTCTCAATTTTTCACACTTTGAAGCTCCGGTACCCAGCATAACATCAGTAGTTTTTGCGAAGTCTTGCCACTAGTCATGTTACTGAGTCATTTGTTTGTGTACCCTTTTTTGATATTATTATCATTTGGTTTTTCTGTCTAGCATATTTACATCTGTCTGATGATTACCTCATACTCTGCCTGTCTATTGACTTTGTTCTGGTTTGCCCTTTTGGATTTGTCTGCTTCAGTCACTTGTTTCCAAGCCATGTCTGTGCCTGGCAGTTAGGATGTATTGGATGTATCTTTAAAACTGCTATATAATTTAAAGAAACAACCCGGGTCAAAGGGACACTGAAGGGGGGCTCATTTAATTTTAATTTCCTCTAGGTAACAGGAAAACAACTGCTCAACTCAGAATTCCTACTTGGGAACTCGGAAGGGTCTCAACCCCGAGTTCAGCATGTGACGTGAATTCAACATGGCTGCTCAAGGCATGAACCGTAACCACAGCAGCACTTCTTGTCTGTCAATGAGTTAGAAATAAGTATTTGCTTTAGCTCAATCAACATACAGACATATTGGCTTGTTAATTCTATATCACTGTTTATACGATTTACTGTTTTGAGGTAAACATACAGTACATCACTCTTCACAGCTATATCACAGTTATGACAAAATACAAACATGGAAGCATCCATGTTTTTTTTCCCCCACGCCCGAAGTAAGTCGAATGCAGCATTAGCCCTTGCTCGAGCTTTACCTAAAAAGAATGATGCAGTGGCACTTTAGTCTGTCCAGCTCTCTCATCTGTATAGGATCAGCCTCCAACTCTTCAACTTTCATGCTAATAGCTCCATTAACACCATCATGCAACTACATCATAAAGCTGGATTGCATTCTGGGACTTTGAGTTTGCGTTTGATGTTTGATGACATGGTGAGTAAGAAAAGAAGCTCTTGCTCTGTTGTTTTTAGGAGTTAACAGCAGTTAACAGAGTGGAGTTTTCCTTTAATGTTGTGTTTGGTGTGCTTACCCTAAGCTCAAGCTGGCGTTCCTCCTCCAGTTCCTGCATGGTGCAGCAGTGGGCGTCCTGCAGGTGGCGTTCTCGTTGTTGATGCTCCAGTGCTAACTCATGCAGCTCCTGTGCCAAGTGCTGTCGCTCCTGAGTGAACTGAGACTGCAGCTGCTGCAGAGCGCTGTTCGATTGTGAGAGCTGCAGTTCCAGACTTTGCTTCAGTAAGGAGATCTAACATACACACACACACACACACACTATCGGTAATATCAAAGCAAATGAACAAACACTATCTAACAACAATAGCAATAAAGAACTGAAGCCCAGGGCAGTGTAAGTGTAAAAAGGGGTGGAGTCAGGATGAACACATTATGAAGAAGTGTGGTTAGGCATGTCTCTAGACTATCCACTTAAATCAGCTCTCATTTCCTTTAAAAAAATGTTCTAAAAAAGTGTCTGCTCCACCAACACGAACTCCCAGATTTCCCAAAAAACAAACTACAAACCCGGGTACGTGACCCATCACATGATCTCCTACCACATTCTAGTTCCCTGGACCATTGACTTATCAGTAATAACTAGAAGCACCCTAATTTCTCAGTACACACTTTGAAGCTCTGGTACCCAGCATAACATTAGTAGATTTGCGAAGTCTTGCCACTCTCATTCCACTAGTGACGGTACTGAACTGAACTGAACTTTTTGTTCATGTATATGTTTTTTTGGTATTATCCCGGTCTGTATTGGAGATTGATTTTCTGTCTAGCTTAGTTACATCTGTCTACTGATTACCTCACACTCTGCCTGTCTGTCGACTTTGTTTTGGGTTGCCCTTTTGGATTTCTCTGCTTTGGTCAATAAAACCATATACTTGCTTCCAAAGTGTGTTTGTGCCTGACAGATAGGATATATTGGCTCTTTCTTTAAAATTGCTATATAATTTAAAGAAATGTAATTTTTTTTACTTCCTCTAGCTAATAGGATTTTTTTCCATTAGAAGGCATTTACAGAGATGAAACTCTGAGTGGTTTACATAATGCAGTTTACAACGTGACTCATAACGCCACACATGGCCAACGGATCACAGCACCATTTCTCTCCTTGTAGAAATCAATACATTATTGTACACAAACCCTTATGTAAGATGAAATTCAAAAGTAAAGACAGCAAGTGCACAGATCTTATAAAATATTCACTTCATTCTTTCTAAAACACCGAGATGCACTCAGTTGCCTTAAAATAGCTGTAGGCATTTATGTAATATCTGCAGGGCCACCTGAAAAACAGAGATCCTCAGAGATTAAAAACGGGATTACAGCCTGCGACTACATCTTGTTAATAACACAGTACTAAATTACATCCTGCAAGAACCAAGATGCAATCTCCAGATCCTTGGGTGGAAAAAACAGGGCCAACAAAAATCAGATTTCTTTGCAGCTTCATCTTCTGTAGATCAGTTTCAGGGAATCACATCATGCCTTTGGAGCCGGCGAATCATCATCTAAATATGGATTTACATATTTTAATCTTGGCACTGCTAGCTCAGTGATTATGTTGTGAGCGTGACTGAAAATTTTACATCCCAGACCCACCTGAGGGCCGGTGTTGAGAAGGGTGTAGACTTTTTACAATCGTGTTGCCAGGTTAGATCCAATGGTTTTACTGGGGTGGCAATCAATGGCATAATGTGGTTACCCAAATCTGTGTATGGCTTGAGAAGGATCCTTATCAGACATAAAAGGCACACACCAAGCAATATTTGTTTGTCGTCTAGAAACCTATGAAAAAAATCATAGCTAAATATGTTAAAAAATACAGATGCATAGCTACAGGACAGTTGCTTGGGGCCCTGGGTAATGAACAGCTCTACACCAGGAACCCCACTTAAAAGAGACCCCATTTCGCTAGCATGTGGGACTTGCGCAAGTTTATTTTGAATTGCTGCCCATTTCAAAATGAAGATGGCTTACCTATCTGGAAGCCAGAAAGGAAAGATAAAATAAGAAGAAGAGGAAAAGATGAATGAGAACTGTGGTAAGTCATGGAGATGATCTAATAACAAAAATAATTTTCTACAAAATAAAGTTTCTACAGCTTTGGCTGAGACATGAAGTTATGTAATGCTAGCAAAACATCAGCAGGTAAGCAGCTATTTAAGAGTCAGCGCTTTGTCTGAAGCATATATTTTTAATTATTTAGCAACGTTGTTGGTAGAACAGTAAGATTACAGGGTGAAGAGGTGAAGAAGGTACAGGAGTTTAAGTACTTGGGGTCAACAGTCCAGAGTAAT
>CM075012.1:24019345-24037430 GCA_037576675.1 Pangasius sanitwongsei
GCGGTGCTGGGATTTGAACTCTCAACCTTCCGAGCAGGAGTCCAACATCTTAACCACTGAGCTACCACTTCCCACATTTATGTAAGGAGTCTCCAGTATCAGCACTGGGTAGTAGTCACTACACTTTTTGACAAGGGAAAGAGGAGTTTGAGTACTACATTTTTTTTGTCTTATTAACTTAAACTTTAAGAGAGAAAAGAAAAAGCCAGTAATGATAAACGGATAAAAAGTACACCACTCCTTTGTTGATTATTTCTGTCATGTATTATTCCTTACTTAACTGGCTTTCAAAAATCCTTTTTGTCATGCACTAATAATTATGTAGTCAACTGACAATGTTTTGCACTATAGACTACTGAAAAAAATCATTTTTGGAATTTTTTTAATTAAATTTGAGAATTTGAGAATGTAAAAAGTTTAAGAATGTAATTAGTAGTAGACCATTAAGGACTGAACAGGAAAAAAAAAAGGATTTTCTATTATTTGAAAAGAAAAAACACATCAAAGAATTGTACTTCTAGTGTAATAACGAAATACTACAAAAAACTGAATGCAATCTCAAAGACGACAGCAGAGCTATCGACAGATATTTGAGCCAGCAGCTTTTCTCTTCTCATAAATGACAGACCGAGATAGCGTAGTGGACAAGCTGTCATATTCCCTCATGTTACTTTGTGAGATGAACGCACCGGGAATGGAAAACATACACCGCTGAGATTTGTGCCACCCAATGAAATATTTGACTTAAATTATATTTATTTTACCCCACACTCGTTCATTGGGTTGTTGGCGTATCCTGACAAAATACCAGCTAATCCCTGACAACATCTGAGCTCCAAATAGAACTTCATTTAGGATTAATGTCTAAGTGAGGGCTGAATTACAGCATGCTGTCTGCCAGCAGGCACTTAATACAGGCGTCTGCTTGAAATGTGGGATGGAGAAATTACAGAGGACAAAACACACTCTGCAGACTGAACCAGTTTCACACACACAACATCAGCGATGTCATACACCAATTTTTACACACTTGTTTCTTTTGAAAACAGCACAAATGTGTTTTATTCCTGTGTGTGTGCTGATTGTCCTATAGCTAAGTAGCTAAAATACTTGTTACTTAGCTTACTAATTGTCAAGTTAATTTTCATGCTAACTCAGAACAACAGCAGCTCGTAAATAACCCACACACACAAGATATGCACCGAGAATGCATTAGCCGTTCATCTTGTTGGTTAGGTGTATTAAATAAGTAACAGAAATAGAATGAACACTTGATACAGTCGAACACCATTTTAACTTATGTAAACTGAAAGCATGAAAGTGTGTACAAGAGAGCAGCTCTGTTCTGCGAGCACTGAGCGCTGAGACACGCACACTCCACACTCTACATGAGTCAAGCTGCAAATAGTAAACTGAAAGAAGGTGAAAGAAGTTTCCATGAGAAGAGACTCACCTGGAACAAGTCAATATAGGACAGGAAACATTGTGTTGTGTTTAGAGACATTATAAGGCTTTTCTATTATGCAAAATACTAAAATGTACTGAAATCACAATGAGATATCACAAAGTAGAGGTGTTCATTAAGAAAAAAAGTTTTTTTTTTCATGCAAATGGGAGTGGCCAGACAGATATAAAGCTTGTGAGGCCACACTGATTAACATGGGAGTATATTAGATTTGTTTACCACACTCATTTATTCATCTTTAGTAAATATTTCATCCAGGTCATGGTCTGGTTTAAATGACTTTTGTATTTTGGCAAAATAGATCCAATTTGGTTCATTAGAAAATATTTTCGGCATGTACAGTACTGTCTTAGGCACCCTATTTAATTTTTCGGTAAAAAAAACTTCTTATAGGATTTTATTTTATGACTTCTACATTATCGAGTCAGTATAAAAAGATTTTAGATTTCCAAACATTAGTTTGTTTGTATGTTAGTAAAGAAAGCAGCAGATGACATAAGAGACGCTTTTCAGACAAAAAAACATAATGAAGGCTGCTGGGTTTTGCTGCCAAAATAGGAAGTGAGTCGACAGTCAAAGTCTCCAGAAGAACTGTGGCTGCTTCTGCAAGATGCTCAGTAACACTTTCAGCTCATTTCCTTATAAAACCGCACAAAGTGTACCTGAGACTGCTCTTTTTTGTTAAAAGCAAACGGTCATCACACCAAATATTGACTTTGTTTCATTTATTACTGTTTACTGCTCTTTATAGAATTTTTAAATGTAGAATGTTTGAAGGCAGCTTTGCTCTTTGGCATTTCTTTGCATATGCCTAAGACCTTTGCACAGTACTGTATAAACAAACGCCACTGCAAGAGTGGGTGGGATTGATCAGAATTTCTTCGGGACTTGGATTAAAAATTAGAGTGGACTATTTTTGGAGACGTCAGAAGATAGTCAATAAAAGAAATGAGCCAGTGTTGGGTCCAGAGCAAGGCTCCTATCCTTCAACTCATCAGCTCAATATTTGGGAAAAAAGTGATAAAAGTGAATAAAATTTGCTCAACCCTATTATAGGACAGTTACCAAACTGTGTGGGTGAAGGCTGACACGTGCTTGCTCAGAGAGATGTGAAGCCAACCAAGTGCAAACTCTTCCACCTTTCCAAACTCTTCCACCTACACGAGCTCACAGATGTAAGTCTCTGAGTTTTTCTGTGATTCACAGAGGAGATAGAGAGAGAGAGTGAGTAATGCCATCCCTCTGAGCCAGACAGCACAGCCAGTTTTGCTTCCTTGGCTCCTGGCCACAGAAGCTATAGAGCAGGGGTCTTCAGCCTTATCAGTAAAGGGCCAGTGTGGCTGCAGCTTTCATTCCAACCAAAGGTTAGGATGACAATAGGAGGCACACGTAATAGGTGATTGGAGACCAAAATGAATTAATTAAACTGGCGGAATCAGGTATGACTCCTGTTTGGTTGAGAAGAAAGCCTGCAGCCACACATGTCCTTTTGAGGATAAGCTTGAAGAGCCCTGCTGTAGAGCAGTTTTCGAGATACTAAACAGTATTATAACCACACTGTGTAACAATATTGTTGAAAAAAATTAACTGACTTTATTGCTTTATTGCTATTGCTTTTTCAATTAATTTGGCAAAATACCACATTAGACTTCAAGAAAAGATAGGAATATTTCAAAACAATAACCCTTCTATGAACAAGTGTAATGAAATAAATGCTAGAACACTATCCAGGATCCCAGTAGAGAGAGAAATCATTGTAAAGTGCAAGAAATAAATTGTTCATTAATAATTAAAATTGTAACCATTGGCAAATTGCTGTGGTATAAGGGGAATAAAAGACTTCCTTTTTTAAGTCCTTACTAATTGTGGTTTACAGTATACCACTGCCATAAAAATATGCATTTCTAATTTCTAACCGGATGGCAGTCTGTTTTAAAATATAACTTAATTATTGCCCCAAAATTAAAAAGAAAAGAAACGGAAAGGAAAGAGTTTATAGAGAAAGGATTGATTTATGTGTTGCAGTGCATGAAACTGTAATTAATTTAAAAATTATTAGGACATGGCGAGATAATGCCGTCCGAGCTGTACCAGTCAGTAAGTACCCTGATTAAAAAAACACAACAGTCCCTGGTTTGCGTTTTTCTTCATTATTTTCTGATAAAAATATCTCTTACATTCTCTATAACTGCCTACTGAACATGACTATTTGTCGCCGTGTACAGAAATTGGCATATACGTCATAGTGATTGGGTTATACTTAGAATAACGTCTGCTTCGCAATATTAATCTCACTTATTTATAGCAAGCAGCGCCTCGTCAACGCAGATGCGTTTTAATGCTGCTCTTTCACATAGACGTCAAACCACACAGTGACAAAATGAGACAAATGAAGACAAATGACACACTTTCTCAAGGTGAGAACCGTGAGAGTGCGCTACCTGCTCCAGGAGATCCTCCACCCTCCTCTGCCAGCTCTCTCTGGCCGCCATGATCTCCACATCTCTCTGCTGAGATAGCTGGCTGAGCGCCACCTGTTTATCAGCCTCATATTCATCTGTCACCTCCTCTCTTAGCGTCTTCAGCTCAGCTCTGCACACACACACACACACACGCACATTCTTGTATTACTATCTTTGTGGGGTTCTACTGTAGATAAATAACTCAAACGCTAACCCTAACCATAACCTTAACCTTAACATCAGTGTCCAAAAGAAATTCTTTTACCTTTTCTTTATAGGGATCAACAAAGTGTTAGCATATACAGTAAGTGTTAGAAGGACCAGTCAGCAAATTACTTCAGATTAATTTTGGCTTTCTTTGTATTTCTAAAGAAATGATCCAGGTCAGAGTCACGGTAGATTCAGAGCCTATCTAAGCAATTTAGCATAGCCAGTCAACCTACAGGTATGTTTTTGGGAGGTGGGAGGAAACCAGAGAACCCAGAGGAAACCCACACTGGGAAAACAGGAAACTCCACAGAGACAGTAATTTGAGCTCAGGATTGAACCGGGGCCCTGATGTTGTGAGATGGCAACGGAGTAAAAGCAAACTTAAGTCAAGACATTGTGAATTTTTTTTTCTGGGTGAAATAACTCATTTTTGGAGTCTCAAATCAACCTATGCTGTCTTGTACACTAAAAAAACTAACTGGTCTAACTGAAACCAGAGCAATTGATGTACGAATGTAAGAAGAACATGATGGAGATTAAAAATATATAGGCAACAATATGCAGCCAAGGTTTTGTGGACACCTAACCTGACTCTTTTGGGAAGGCTTTCCACTAGATTTTGGAACATGGCTGTGGGGATTTGCCCATTCAGCCACAAGACGAATTAGTCGTCAGGCACTGATGTCAGCCGAGGAGGATTGTAGTCGGCGTTCCAGTTCATCTCAAAGGTGTTCAGTTGGCTTGAGGTCAGAGCGCTTTGCAGGACAGTTGAGTTCTTCCACTCCAGCCTTGGCAAGCCATGTGTTCATGGAGCTCGCTTTGTGCACAGGGGCATTGTCACACTGGAACAGGTTTGGATCCCTTAGGAAACTGTAATGCTACAGCATTCAAAGACATTCTACACAATTGTGTGCTTCCAGCTTTGTGTCAACAGTTTGTTGGTATGGGTGTGATGGTCTGGTGTCCACAAACCTTTGGCCATATAGTGTATTATCTGAGACATTTCTGCAATGTGGATCCTGGCTACACTACCTCAGAGCATCTGTCCACTTGTTATCGAGCTCCTTGGTAATTTGATCCATTTTCTGCTTCTCCTCAGCTTTGATGGTGATGATCCTGGCCTCATGCTGCTGCTTCTGGCTTTCAATCTCTTCCTGTGAAAAACAACAGCCGTGTGCGTGTGTGTGTGTGTGTGTAATAGATCATTATCGCTAAAGACAGAGTGATTACAGTTGATTGCACACAGGAATCATTAGGAACCTTTGTTTTCCTCATGCTAAGCCTGGGCATATTGAAGGAAATTAGCATCATGGGCTACACTCACAACTGAATAGGGCTTAATATTGCATTTTAAACACAGCAATTCACGTCACAGTGGTGTGATGCCCAGCTGTGCTGTGAAGTTATTATGCATACATATTGCCTCACTTGTGACATCTTTTTTTTCCACAAATGATGCACTATGTATTCATATCATGTTTTTCTTCATGAAACACCAAATTAGTTATAGTTTGACTGACTGCTGTGTGATTAAAGTATGCAGCACTTCCAAGTGATATGTTCTATTTTTAGAAATACGTATCTTGCTGTTGTTCCTGTCTTGCTGGTGGAAATGTATTCGTGTAGCAACTGCATCAGTCAGCTTCTTTAGCAGCTCTCTTGGACTGAATTCAACTCGGATGTCGATCAATATTAGATGTTGTTTTTGGATAAAAGTGTTTAATAAATGTAAAAGCCAATTCACAAATGTTCACGCGTAGGGTCTTCTCTGAACATGTAGTGTGCAGTTGCAGGATAGAGGTGACACAAGTGCATACTCAACATGCATTTATTAGAGAGAATCTGAGAATTATGAGAATTCTAATCAACATTCATAGCAGGGGTTAAAAGATGAGCAGATGGTGTGGCTGCAGGCAGATCTATTAGCAATATCCAGGGATAGGCTGGTAGGTCAAAGCCAAAAACAAGTATTCTACTAGGAAGTAGAGTAAGAAAACTAAACCAACTAGAACTAGTCACTGTTGTATGATGTGCCCTTGGAATGTGTGTTTACATACATACTGACATCATACTGAAGTGAAATGTAAACGCTTTTTATGCAAAAGTTAGTTCTACCAACCTTTGGCTGCAATTACAGCTCTACTGGGAGATGTCTCCATCAGCTTTGCACATCTGGATCCTGATATTTCTGCCTATTATTCTTGCCAAATTTTCTCAAGTTCTGTCAGATTTTGTGGAGACCATTAGTGAACAGCAGTTATCAAGTCTTCCCACACATTTTCAGGTCTGAGCAGAATGATTGGGCTAGCCCAACACATCCAAAAGGTTTGGTTTGGACTACTCCAGTGCAGCTTGGCAGCTTAAGGTCATTATCCTGTGGGAAGGTGAACCTCTAGCCCAGGCTCAAGTCTCTGGCAGACTTTTATGTTAGGATTGCTAGTATTGCTACTGCCTTTTGGCAAACCCCAAATGACTAATGTTTTTTTTTTGTCTCAGCTTTGTGGATTGTCCAGGTTATGGTTGTCCTGTGAACAGCTTCTATCTGAGATGTGGATCTCTCCAGCTCCTTCAGAGTTACTCTTGGCCTCTGCTTGCATCTCTGACTAATGATCTCCTTACCCAGACACTAACTTTTGGTGGGTGACCTCCCTTAGGCAGTGTCGTGCCATGTTTATTGGTGCTCCATGTGATATTCAAAGTTTAGAATACTTTTTGTAACCAAACACTGACTGATACTTTTCCATTATGTGACTTCTGAAGGCAAACAATTGCTCCAGAGCTTTTCACATCAACAGGGTGGCTATGTATGCTAGGTACTGTATGTGGGATGTAGCGGACATAGCACTATTTGAAACAACAGACTATCATAGACTTCATGCCAAAGATGAGTGAATAGGTTTTATTTTTTCTGGATTATAAAACCTACCTGTAGATCAGTGAGAACGTGACTGGTCTCTCGCACTCTGGCTCTGGCAGCATCCAGCTCAATGAGCAGCTTCTCCTGGTTCTCTTTTAGATGAGAGATGTGATTCTCAGCTGAATCCAGGTTTGCCTTACCCTCCCTCACCAGCTCCTTCAGATGAGACACCTAAAAAGAGGGTAAGCAAAATCACAGAAACAAAACTTGCCTAGATATATTTTTCTTTCTTTCATAATATCTTTATTTATTTCAGAACAATATACACTCCTTTCTCAGCTTATTTATCCACCACCTCCCCTACCCCTGAAATTCCCCAGGACCTTATGAAGATTGACATTTGTTGATTGGCTGATGTATATGGTGTCCCTATGGGTGAGCCCCCATTCTACGTTGGTGAGTGTGTCCTCACTTCGGATGTTAAAAGCATCATTTTAAAATGTTATTGAGCACTGTAGCGTCTGATAGCCCTGGGTTGTTTGTTATCCCTCGTGTGCTCCGTTGCTTGATCTTGCCTGGTCTATGTCTCAAGAAAAGTAGAGCTCATACTTCTGAACAGGGTACTATTCTGATGAACTAATCAACACATTTTCTTGTTTCAAATAAGGATAGCAGGTATTCATCCAGGTTTTGTTAAATTTGAAAGGGTTGAACTGTGTCCTGATGGTCCTCTCATTTCATATGCTAAGAGTCACAGGACTGGGTCACATCCATGGACCTTTGTGATTCTTATTTTTATGTCCCCATTACCAAAGCAGATTCCACTATTCCTCGGCATGAAGCAGGACATCACTAAGAATGCTCCACCCCATTGTGGCTATTCTTATCTACTTGCCAATGAGGTTTAGCAGGGGCCCAGCTTGTGTAGAGAATGCTTGGATTGATGACAGCATCTGCATTAGTAATTCCCTTAGGATTGACAGAACTTTCTGGGATGGAAGGGCATTCCTGGGCTGGATCATTGGCCTGCAACTGGACCCCAATCATCATGGACTCAAACATACCTGTCTCAGTAGAGGGAGTCCAATTATTGGCCAGCTAGCAGTGCAGGGCAGAATGAGTGCGGTTGGAGGCTGTTTCCCTGCTGGAGAGAGATAATCACCACAAATGCTTCCCTCACAAGCTGGGGGAATATCTGGTGTTACAGGGGTACTGAGGACTAGTGACCCTGCAGTGTAATATCTATCAAACAGCAGGAGCTGACAGGCGGTCCACCTGGCCTTAAGTGTTTCTTGACAGTTCTCAGATATTGCTTTGTTCTGGTCTGTTCAACCATTGTTGACGATCAGTTATGTATCCACAAAGGGTGAGCTGTTTTTGCCATGCATGATTTTCCCTCAGGTTGGCTTTACTACAGCCTTCTAACTGACAGCATTTCATTTGGTGGTGTAATGGTTGGCAGACCCACTGTCGAAACTGGGCATACATCCAGGGCAGTAGTGCCTGCACCTTGATAACTCAGATCTGGGACGTTTGGCCAGGCACAAGATTCTCTATTTAGTAGTAGAAGCTATGTCTTTACCTGTTATCTTCCCTATACAAGTGCACCACTTAGGCAAGGAAATGGTTTCTCTGTAATGATACAGAATCATTTGGGATTCACCCAAAGGCAGACAGCTTCCCAGTCAACTTTATTATGATGACTATTGATCAAAGCCAGTTTAAGACATGAGTCTGTTGTTATGTACAAATGTATAAACATATGTTGTACAAAATAATTTTTAGATGTTTACACCAAATCAAATGTATTATTGCTTAAAAAGTCTGTCCCCCAAGGTTAACACCAAAATGGGGGGTCGTACCCTTACACTTTCAAGTTTCCTGAAAGAAAATGGCCTATTGTCATTTATTGTATTAACCCCGCCTTATACAGTATATTGCACTGTCAGACTCAGTATCTTGGCTTATAATAAATTATAAATTATAATAAATTCAAGATCATATCATTAACTTCAAGCCTTGAATATCACATTTAGTAAACGTGAGATATAGCTAGTTAAAATATGCTACAGGTCAACCATTATTTTACCACAATGTAAAATAAAACCACTAATTTTACTCATTTTAACTGCTTGAATGTCTACAAGGCACAGCATCTACCCATATCTTGATTCTCTCTGTGCTGACCCACATATTCCACATTTGCTCCAGTTTGGTTCCACTTTCCTTGTATGGTCATAGTTTCCTGTTCTTGCACTTAGAATTAGTCTCAACTGTTGCCTCACTACTCTGTGTATGTACTCCATCTTAGTTTCACTGTATGTTCATGAAGTATCGTATGTGTAAAAGGTGTGTTTCTAAGCCTGTCCTACATCTTCCTTTTATTTTCCTAGTTTCTTGTTTTGATTATGGTCATTCTCTTGATAACTTGTATTTTGACCCCAGCAATGGATTACAATTACTGTAAAACCCCCAATACACACACTTTTATTGCACACCTATCTCATGTTACAATGTCATGACTAGTATTATTGCAAAAGCATATTATGATAGTTATGATAGGTCTGTGTGAGTTGTTATAGCTGTACGAATTTGTTTGATTTGTTGTCTTCTTCAAATTATTGCTTGCTATAGAGTAGTGTGTGTTTTCGTACCTCTTGGTTGGCAATGTTGAGTTTGGCAGTGAGCTCCTCGCGGAAAGTGTCCAGCTGCTGCTGCATGCGGCTCTTCTGTTCCTCCAGCGAGAGACGCCGAATCTCATACTGCTGTTTCATTTCCTGAAACCAAAGGAAAATGTAAACATACTGACTGCATAAAAAAATGGCAAGAGCCAAACACACAGGATTGGTATGTCTTGATGACTGAACAGGTTTAAGACCCTAAAGAATTGTCGAAGGAAGGAATTTCCTGCAGATGGAATTTGCTTTGAGAGAAACTGGTTTATTTTCTCCTAAATGTGGTTATATGTGGATACATGGGTACCTAATGAGAATGGTCAGATTAGAAGCCATGTGTTTACTTTTTTTTTCTTCTACATGATACTGATATTACCGTCTTGGCACAGACGCGGCATTAATTACTGCAAAAAACAACCTTCTTTAGTTTACAAGTTACAGCTTTACCTCTGACTGTTACAACGTGATCACACTGGAGACTCCTTTCATAAATCCTAAACAAACATCTCCACACAGAAAACTTCACCATATCAAAGATTAAAAGCATGTTTCCAAATCTGTTTATGTAAAGCATCCGCCATGCACTAGGTAACAATAACGTATCAGAATGAGAGCATTAATATAAAACTGTGCAGCTGGCACTTTTGTCAGAGCTGCTTTTCTAAAAAATGAATCAACACACTGACTAGATAAACAGGAACATTTTAAACTGCAATGCAGTATCATTTAGCACTGTTGAAGTCAAAGTAAAGTGTAAATGAGGCTAATGCGTCACACGCAGCATCTTTGCTGCAGCTGATAAAATAAATGCACTCAGGCTTTAGGACCAAACTTATTCTGATAGCAAACCAGGAAGCCATTTTTAAAACCAATACATGGATAACAGCATCCAGCCGAGCCATCCTGAGCAGCCATATATCTTATCTTCTCATCTGCTTGTAATTAGCATACTATAAACCATCCACCATGCCTTCAGTCTTTTCTCTATGATCATCAAAACATTTGCTTCCTAATAATATGAGCACCTACGTTAATGAGCTGGTTTTTCTCTCTCTCTGTGGCGCTGTGTGCGCTCTCTAGCTGCAGTCTGTGCTTCTCCAAGACCTCCTCAAGAGCCTTGGCTTCGTTTTCTTTCACATGAGTGGCCTCCTCTTCGTATTTAGCCCGAGCCTGAGCCAAATCCAGCTCGTAGGTTTGCTTCTGCTCACACAGGGACTGCGAACGAAGCACAAACGGGCTTTGGTGCACCAGGAAAGTGGCCACATTCACAGAGAAGTGATGATTTCATAACTTTCGCTAAGCGTTTGTTAACTGTAATATCTGTAATTATTTGTAATAATATGCAATCTGTCATTATGCAGTACTTACTATTACTATTATTAACGGTATATCTAAAGTTAAAGCTGAGGATGGACTAGTGCTTCAGCAGTAATATATCTAATGATATCTATAAAAAGAGCTAGGACAGGAGAAGAACAAAATGACCCACTTTTTCCAGGTTGAGGATCTGCAGGCGCTGCTGTTCGTCTAAAGCCTGGCTCTGACTCTGCAGTCTGTCCTTCTCTTCCTCCAGCTGGACGATCTTGTCTCTCAGACGACTCTGCTCCTGCTGCAGATCCTTAATCGTGGCTTCGTGACTCATCTGAGTGGCCTGCAGAGTGCCGATCTGACCTGAGGCAGAAAACAAAGACAAGCTGTCAGATACACATAAGAAACTGAGAAGAATAATTGGCTTAAATAAAGATTCACTGAAAAGCAGAAATGAATAAAGAAAAAATATTCTCATATAATCTACTGTAAGAGACAGACAGATAACAGAGACAGACAGACAGACAAACAGATAGATAGATAGATAGATAGATAGATAGATAACCAACACAGACTGATGGGCAGACAGACAAACAGACAGACAGACAGACAGACAGATAGATAGATAGATAGATAGATAGATATCCAAAAAACAGTGACATGAACTGCAGTGAACTGAGGTTAATTAAGCGGGATGTGAAAGCCAGAAAATAAACACAATGTAAAAATGTAAACGTAAATGTAATTGTAAAATGATGTAAATGTAATTGTAATGCAAATGTAAATGTAATTGTAAAGTGATGTAAATGTAATTGTAAAGTGATGTAAATGTAATTGTAATGTAAATGTAAATGCGATTGCAATGTGATGTAAATGTAATTGTAAAGGAATTGTAAAGTGATGTAAACATAATTGTAATGTGAATTTAAATGTAAATGTAATTGTAATGTAAATGTAAATGTAATTGTAAAGGAATTGTAAAGTGATGTAAACATAATTGTAATTGTAAATTTAAATGTAAATGTAATGTAAATGTGATGAAGTGACTCCACTGAAATCTCTGAACTTAAAATCCCTGAGTTCTTAATCAGGCATAACAGTGAGATCAAACAAAAACAAAATCAAAACAAATCAAACAGCAATTAATAAGCAGAACGAGGCGAGAGGATTCTGTGCCATCCATCTTCTCTCTATGAGACTGAGTGTGTGCGCGTGTGTGTGTGAGGGACTATAATTGCGTCCCTGAGGCAATTCATTTACTGGCTTTGTGGAGGATTTCCGTGGCCTGCTGCTGCACTCGATCTCTGCTTCCCTCCAACTCGTACTCTGTATCCTTCAGCTGCATCACCCAAATCTCTCCATCCTGTATGGCCTCCTCCAGCTGCTTATGCAACTCCTGTTCAGAGAAAAAAACACTATTTTAATATTGTGCCAGTAATTCTGGAACTGCTTACTCTTCTCTTCTGTCTCTTTGGCCCAAGCCTTCTCTTTAGATATTATAGCAATATTTCACATTGCTACTTTCAGCTCCTAATGACTACAAACATTATTTCTATAACATAAATCAATTTTCTTACTATATAATATAATGATTACTCTAATATTAAACTAATGCATTTATTGTCATTTTAATTAGCTTTTATCATTGATTTTGCTGGCACATTACTTTTCATATTATTATGTAATATTAATGTTAAGTGTTTTACTTTTAGGTAAAATGTAAAACAGAAAGTTTAATATTTAATTATTCTATTAATATTTTTTCCCCCTTCTATTTTACACCACCAGCAGCGTTTTATGTTTAAGATTCAGAAAATAATGCAATGACAGGTGCAAATTGAAAAACATTTGCATTATTGCATCAGAAATTATAACAGCAAATCATGATTCACCATGTGACACCTGTTTACCATGAGCAGTGGGCGGGGCATCTGCATGTTTACAATTTACAATTTGAATTTTTTGTGAGGGGAAAAGTTTGTCTGGTGTATAATGATTTATTATTTTGGGAAAACACCATTAAAAAAAAATTAATTTAATGACTTACTTAATTTTAACTTTAAGTCTGTGAAAGTTTTTTTGTCGTGTCATGTCTTATAGAAGGCCTAGTGTATGAAGATGAATAGACTTCTGCTGAAATCTCGAACACTTATTTATTATTTAAACACAGTGGTTCTTAAAGAGAGGGTCCGGAGACGCCCGGGGGTCCGTGAAGCAAATCCAGGAGGTTCTAATAGTTATTAAATTATTTTACTAGTCATTTTAATTGATCATTTGCATATGGGTTAAATGCATGCTTTGGGAATAAAAAGCTCTTTCTTTGACGCCAATAAATTGCCAGAATATTATTGTACTTACTTCAACAAGGTGCTCAATATTTGAAATATTTCTGTTATGTTCATTAAAAAAAACCTTGAGCGTCTCTCACCTTAATCAGCAGAGCGTCATCAAGATTATACTCGAATTCTAGCTGCCTTGATTTGAAAATCCTAATCCATTAGATCTCACTGTATTATATTTACTAGCTGAATATGGATCATCACCTGAATGGTGACCTCGGCGTTATTGAGAGACGCCTGGAGCCTGTTGGTCTTGTCCCGGCTCTCGCGCGCCTCCTCCTGTGCACGGTGCAGATCAGAGCGGAGTTTACACAGCGTCCTTTGCAGCGCGGCCTCCTGCAACTGAAAATCCTTCCTGAGCTCCACTTCACTCCTCTTCCAGGCCAGCAGGTTCTCGGTTGTGAGTTGCTGCGTGCGCCTCATAGCCTCAAGCTCGCGCTCGTAAAATGCACGCAAATCGTCCAGCTTTGCCTCATACTCCTCCTCCAGGTTCTCCTTTTCCTGCTTCAGCTCCTCTGTAAGCTCCTCTAGCTCGATCAGCTCCTCCTGATCTACGCACGTCGAGGCGCTCTGGCTCTGCTGGTGGTTCTCCATCAGCTCCTGCAGCTCGTGATGATGGATGGATTTGAGCTCATCCATCGCTCGCTGCTTCTCCTGCTCGATTCGGGCTTCCAGCTGGCTGAAGGAGCGCAGCTTCTCCTCGAAGTCGCAGCGGAGCTCCTCGGCTTCATGCTGCATGGAAGTGACACGCTGTGAGTGCTGCTCCTCCGAGCTGAGGCGCATCTCCTCCACATGACGCCGGTACAGCTCGAACTCAGCAAGCGCCTCATGTTTCAGCTGCTCGTGCAGCTCCAGAGATTCCTCCAGAGCATGGAGTCGGCGCTTCAACTCGGCTTCGGCACCCATCCTGCTCCGGTACTGCAAGATCTTCTCACGCGTCTCGCTCAGGACGTGCTCGAGCTCGTCGTCATGAGCATCTTTCAAGGATCGGATGGCCTCTTCATGCTCATCGTTTTTGGTGTTAAGTGCATAAATGACCTGCGCAAGTTCAGCGAAAAAGAGAGCCATTATCTGAAAAAAGTCATCATGTTCAAGAAATATAATTTGACAAAACTTTCTTGTTTTTTATACTTGATATATTATAAACACATATTGGATGCTAATACAGACTTGTGACTAAAACAACTGGAATTAAATAATTCTCAGTTCTGACTGATCAAAAGGTGTGGATTCGTTTTCTATTATAGCAGCTCTGACTGTAGGTCCAGCTGTACTTCAAATCACAGGTTTATATTAATGAGCCTTGGGAAGTCTTCAGGACAAAAGATTTGCACTTTGACAATTATTGTCTGGTAACATGACACGCTGCGTTGTTTTCGGTCTTATAACTTCAAGAGAAAGGAAGAAGAGAGGCTGGTGAGGGAATGGCTGTGTATAGCTGCTATAACATAAGTGATAACAGGAAGTGACTGTTTTGTGGACGTTCCACGACATTAAATGTAACTATAAATCGCTGTCTTATAAGAGGAATTAAAACGCATGTAGGAAAACGGCACGTAGTTGTTTTATTGCTTACATTGCTGTATGTTTGGGAAAACTTTGCTTCATTTTTTTCCCCCTCCAACTCAGTAACTGCTTGCTTCCTGCTGCTTCAGGGTTTCTTATTGCGGTGAACAATGATTCTCCTTTTCATCTTTAATTCATCCCACACTCTTTCTCATCCTGTCTGATTAGCATACTGTAAACTAACTGTTCGACTCATTATGTCTTTAGTGTTGCCAGGCTATGAGCATCAAAACATTCGCTTTAAAAAAAAAAAAAAAAAAAAAAAAAAAAAGCTTCTGGTGAATTTTTAGTGTTGCAAATGAGCTCATTATCAGTTTGGGACTCTGAGTTACATTACACAAGAAAAACATGCAGTGCATTCAGTGAGTTGTATATTCTGACATTATGCAGATTGCTCTCCTGCCTTAAGGTCTCAGATATACAGAATATTCATATATACACATTCGCAGCATGTTACAATGTTAAAATCTATACTATGATGCAATGCATGCATGCAAAAAAAAAAAAAAAAACATGCCACAAGTTCAATGATTGCAGTAAGCTAATGATGAGGTCATAGTGTGGCTTGACGTCGGAAATACACAAGCAGTATGTGATGAGAATGTGAGCAGTGTGCGATGATCATCGTGCATAATCGAGAAGGCAGACCTTGGTGAGCTGGGCTATCTTCTTGCTCATCTTCAGGTGCAGCTCGTGTGTGTACTCCATCGCGAGTCCTGATTCGTAAAACAGGTTGCATGATGTTGAGGACGGACTGGTTCCTGATGCACAGGAGGCAGGAGCAGCAGGGTTTCCTGGAGGAGGAGGAGGAGGAGGATGCTGCTGCTGCTGCTGATGCTGCTGCTGCTGCTGCCGTCCTGCTCCCGTCGCCATCTTCACGTTCCCGTTCACAGCATTACAGAAGCTCCTCTGCAAAGGATGCTGCACCCAAAGGCACACAAAGGCATCCTGACCCCCTCTAGTGCCAACGCAGAGCGTGCATTAAGCCGCATCCAGAGGCGTCACGCGGTGATCGGTGCGCGCGGCAGATGCGGGCTCTGAATGCGTGTGATGCGTGAAGCGCGCAGATCATCACCACCTCCTCCTGCTCGTGCGAGGCGCAGCGTCTCTTTCTACTCGACCTCGCTCAGAAACCTGCTTTAAAAAAAAAAGAAAAAAAAAAAAGAAAAAGCTACAAGTCACGTGACGGCGCTGAGGGCTGTTTCATGACGTCATATTGCTCCGAACATGCTGCTGCGTTTCGGCGCGTGAGCTGGTCATGCAACTTTTCATTCATAACCCAAATATAAGCGCAAAACAAACTCCTGATTCCTAACACATCCCTGATTCCTAGTTCCTCCAGGCTTATCATTTAAAAGAGAATAGATTTACTGTTTCTTTCATAGAAGAGATATCCTTAAATGATATAACTGCTTTATACATTTGTTCATTTTCAGTAAACCGCTTTGGTTTATTCCGGACAGGGTTGCGGTGGATCCAGAGCCTATCCCGGGAACACTGGGAGTGAGGCGTGGATACGCCCTGGATGTGATACCAGTCCATCACAGGGCATCATGCACACCCACATTCACACGGTCTAGCCAGTCATTCTACAGGCATGTCTTTGGGAGGTTGGAGGAAACCAGAGAACCCTGAGGAAACCCACATGGCCCACAGGGGTGGGGGTGGGGGGATTTGCGGCGTGTGAAACTCCAGACACTAACCCAAGCTCAGAATTGAACCGGGTACCCTGAAACTGTGAGGCAATGCCACAAGCTGGGTTAATAATAATAATAATAATAATAATAATAATAATAATAATAATAATAATCCAGTTTAACAAATAATGCAGAGGAAATGCAAATGATCTGGCAACACTGCAGAGTGAGAAAATAATTTTAAAATAAATTTGATAATAACTCAGTTTCCCAGGATGCACTGCAGCCCCCAGAAATGGCCACCTTGGACTCCATTTCCCAGCAGCCACCGCCACTGCCTCGTCCTATTATGCACCTGTTTTCCGTTACACCTTGATTAGTTTTGTTATTTAATCCTGATGATGCTATTTCTCATGGTTAATACGCTGTTGTTTGTGTCTGTTGACTTGTACCTGTTTAACAACCTTGATTTTGGATTTGTGTTTGGAATTGTTTGTCTGTTATTGCCTGTGCCTGCATCCACCACTGCTGCCATTCCGCCATTAACTTTGTCTGAGCAATATGAACTAAAGTGTCTGATGCTTCCTCAATGTCAGAAATGTGTCTCGCTGACTGAAAAAATGAAAATTGTTTAATGTTTAAGACATGCCCACAGCCTGTGCACACTATACCCTCAGATTCCTGTTCTTGGCTGACAGGAGTGGAACCCAATGTGGTGTTCTGCTGTTGTAGCCCATCTGCCTCAAGGTATTGTGCATTCTGACATGCTTTTCTGCTCAGCACGGCTTTAAAGAGTGGCTGTTTGAATTACTGTAGCCTTCCTTCTCAGCTTGAACCAGTCTGATCGTTCTCCTCTGGCATTTCTACCACAGAACTGATGCTCATTAGATGTTTTTTTTTTGTTTTTTGCACCATTCTGTATAGACCATTGTGTGTGAAAATCCCAGGAGATCAGCAATTTCCAAAACACTCACCCCAGCCTGTCTGGCACCAGCAACCATTCCACGATCAAAGCCACTGAGGTCAATTTTTCCCCATTTTGATGTTTGATGTAAACATTCCCTTAAGCTTTTGCCCTGTATCTGCATGATTTTATGCATTGTGCTGCTGCCTCATGACTAGCTGACTGGATAACTGCTAATTCCTTGACTAAAATACTCTTAAACCTACACAATCTACACCTGAACTATACTCTGTAGGGTTGTGGATCTCTTTGACTTGAGCTCAGATTGAAGTCTTAGCAAATCTTGCTTGTTCCTTGGGGTTTTTTATCTTTTCTCTTGGATCAAAATGATCTAAAGATTCTACCCTGATCTCAAAAGTCCAAATGTTGTGAATAGCCACAAGGATTTGTGATTATACTTTTTTTTTTTTTTTTGGTGATGAATGCCACCTACTGGTATTTTTTAAAATCAGACCATCAACATCTCTCATGCTCCAGCGTTCAACTCTATCCATGATTTCCCTAGTTATAAGGTATAAAAGACATCTTTATACAGTCAGGTCCATAAATATTGGGACATCGACACAATTCTAACATTTTTGGCTCTATACACCACCACAATG
>CM075012.1:24037530-24065853 GCA_037576675.1 Pangasius sanitwongsei
TGTGGTGGTGTATAGAGCCAAAAATGTTAGAATTGTGTCGATGTCCCAATATTTATGGACCTGACTGTATATATTATTTTAAAATATCATTTTTACAGGATTGGAAACTTTTCTGCTATACCTGCATAGTTCATCATAATGAGATGATTTCATGAGCGTCCCGTTTGCTTGCTGTAACACTCTCTTCATTTACTTACAGGGTGTGGTGTAGTAGTTCACTAGATACAGTAGTGAACAATAACACTGCTATCAGGTGCCAAAGGAGGACGGGTTTTATACTTTCAGTCACTCAAAACATCGCAGGAAGTCTTTTTCATACAAGTCATCCATTTTGAGGTTAAGTAGTATGTAGTACATGGTAAATCTAAGTGACTGGACTTTTGCTCATTCATTCACAGCACAGTAGAAGAAGAGAGGAAATTGCTTCTATAGCTTATATATAAAGTAAGAATGACTGTTTTGTTTTTTTTTTTAAATTCCAATAGCAAATAGTGTATCACTCAGGACCACTTGTAATTAGGTAATATACTGTGTATTGTAGCAGGAGTCTCAGGAGAAAATATTTGTATTTTAATAATAAAAAATGTTATATGCTTCAAAATTATATATTATATACAATATATTTTTTAAAAAAGCTTTCTCTGTTTTTGATATGTGAATTTATTCTTTCAGATTTATGACCACTCTTATGAGTCCAGTTCACATTTGACCATTTTGCCTAAGCTATAACGTAACTGTCTTTCTTTTTATTTCAGACACAGTTCCTCTCAACACCGAATCGAAAGAATTTGCCAGAGGATATACTTCATCAAAGTGAGTCAAGTGTCTTTTCAAAATGTCGAAAAGTTCCATTTCTTTGCCCTTTTCTTCATCAGACTATTAAAAAAAAAAAAGCTGAAATCCTATTTTAAGGAAAGCTATAAAGGCATACCTACATATGATATATAACACATATATTTAAATAATACTGTTATATACATGTACATGTATATGTAAATCTAGGACATGGGCATACAGTCCTCATCATGTCTTGTATGTCTTTTAGTAATACATATCCAGCAAATTTCAGGCAGGGTTGCCAGGTCTCACTAAAATTTCCATCCCAATTACAGCTCAAAAACTGCACCAACTAGCCCTAAAACCTGAGGCATTGGAAAAGGGAGATACATTTTTCTTCTTTTTGTCAGGCTCTGTGTGGGAAATAAGCTCACCATTGTGTGCACGCATTTCTGATTGCAGTATTACTGTCTTTTTAATCATCGCTATGGTACAGCATTGCGTGGTACAGACAGTATCCACACCACAATTCCCCCTTTTCCTCCCCCATCATAAATACATCATAGATAAACTGTTTGTACTTACACTTTCCCTTTGTTGGTCGCCATAGCCCATATGTTTGTGGAAATTGGTTACTTTTTTAATTCTGATTATTTGCCTTAAAACAAGATCTTGATTGATGCAAAATATTTTAAATTTTTCATATTTTTTAAATAGCCCCCCCAAAAAACCCATCTGTAGCCTCCCCCTCACCTTCTAGCTTTTTCCATAACCATTCCAGTGTAATGTAAAAACCACAACCCTGGCAACTCTGATCCCAGGTTTTTGCTGAATTTTTTTGGGTGGACATTTGACATTGTTATAATCTATGACATAAGATAAACCACCCCAAACTACAAAATTCAGCCTGTAGCTCAGCTCTAATTCACGATGAGGAAAATCTGAGCTCATAGCCCTGATTTCATGTAGTTTTGCTGGGGAAAAAAAATCTCATTACTGCAGTTTCCTGCTGGAAAAGGCAGGAAAAAGAAGTTTGAGGATGACAGATAAAATCTCTCTCTCTCTCTCTCTCTCTCTCTCTCTGTCTGTGTTCCTATTTTTGTCTTGGTAATAATTTCAGACTGAATAATTTGACTATGTTGCACACGTTTCAGCTTGAATATGAACAAGGTATGTCTTTCAGCAGATTTTTTTAGCTCTCTTCTACAGGACTAAAGCTGTTAATCCAAGATTTCACCATTTGTAATCAGCATGTTTACAGAAATGGAGTGCAGTCCGTTCTTGTTATAAATAATTTGGTTAGTTTAACACTAGCTACATCTAACTAGTACCTGATAAATTGGCAAGTCTGTGTGTTTCTTTGTTGAATTCATACTACTTCATATACGGTGTGTCTTTGACTCTGAATTTTGAAATTTAGCATTGGCCCCCTCTGACCCCCACGTCACCCTCAAACTAGAGGAAAGATACTGTAAGCTATCTGTCCTGCACTACAGATTAGGACAATAATTATATGATGAATTCTACCGCGTACAGCATGTTTTCATTACAGGAAGCACACAGAAACCTGCTAGAATATTGTTTAAAGTGGCACTGTTACTTTCTATTTTCGACATTAGTGTTGACTGTAACATAAATCACAGGTTTATATTAATATGCTGGTTCTAATACATTATCATTTCAGTAGTAACAGCTCATTCACAGGGACTTTTATGGCAGATGCTCTACCTAATATAAGGCTAATAATAATAAAATTGTTATTTTACAAATTAAAATGGACAATCACTGATATGGTTAAGTTTTCTGGCAGGGGACATTTAACATTTATGGAAGGAGTCTCCAGTGTCAGCTCAGTACATTTACAACAAAGGAAAGTCTTCAGATAACATGGTATGCTGAATTTTTTTTTTTTTTGAGAGAAAAGGGAGATTTAAAAAAAGAGGCAGGTGGGAGAATGACTATTTATAGATGCTATAACGTAAGTGCTAACAGGAACTAACGTGTTTGCAGACATTCCATAACAGTTAATGTGACCTGAAAGGGAAACAGATTAAAATGTTGGCAAATTGCTGTGGTATAAGAGGAATAAAACACTTTAGAATGTGTGTGTTTTATATATAAATATAAAATATGTGTTTTTTATATAAAATAATTAACATTGGGGTGGTAACAGCAACAAATCAAACATAACTAGCACTAGCATGTCCAGTTATGTGTTATTCCTTACAAAGTATAATGTAACCACAATGTTGAGGTTCTAGCAACATGAAAGGCTAATAAAGACATTGCAGCACTAGTAGTTATGCTAGTGAGCTTAAGTATTTAGGCAGCAGTAGTAGTAATAATAATAATAATAATAATAATAATAATGATTATTCTTTTTTTTCCCCCTTTGGATTTTCTGTACAACCCTTTTTCATCCACAGCCAAATATCAACCCTTTTGAATGACATTAATATTAATTCATATATAATATATTAATAATTCCGTGTTATACAGCCGTTACAGAGTGATAAAGGAGTTATGGACAAGAGGTCTGAGATCTCATTAACGCTAAATATCCAGAAAGAGAACCAAGTCCCCTTTTTAACTCCATGTATATTGTGAAGTGAACACCAAATTCACTCAGGTTCTCTGTAGCTAGTTCCCTTTCAGGTCCACTACCTGAATAAGGACTATATAAGAAAGCACCCTTTCTTGAATTTTATCTTGGATACCAGGCTTTCGCTTTTTCACCGAGTAATATGATATCAGGCGAGTTTTACTTTTCCACCAGGTGCAGTTTACTTTCCACACCACTGATATGATGTCAGAGGAGCTGCACGGGCCTTTTGGTGTTAATATGTGACTGGAGAACTAGCAGAGGCGTGGCAAACGTGCAGGAACACACACAACCACCTCTCCCTGGCCAAGTTGAGCACTCGGAGAACCACTACAAGGAACAGCAGCACACAGCTTCTAGCAGGTTTTGTGCTCCTGAAAGATCCAATCCAAAATGAAAGCATCTAGAGACACCACCATATTTATTGACCTGAGCTTTCTTTCTCCTGAGGAGGAAGCGATTATTCAGAATGTGCTTCTCAGAGACGAGGATTTGAAAAAGCATGAGATTGGACGTGTAAGGTGAGTAGCCGCACACAGCTCTGGTTTCAGTGCCAAAATGGATTAAACGAATGAATGACAAGGATTTGGATTTGATTTAAGATTAGATTTGAGTTGAGTTATTTCTTTTTTTGGTTACTTTTGAAGTTTTGTGCTTGATTTCTCAGTATGGGAATTTTCTGTTAAAATGGCAACATTCATGTTATGACATGCATCAGTAGGAATTTTACCAGTGTGCCTGCACGCAGTTCAAGTTGACTGAAGTCCAAAAATGGGGTAATTTGTCTCAAACTGTTTACTTTACTTTTAGAGTAGCACATTAAGTTTAAAGTAATCTCTTTAATCTGTTGAACTCTATTTGCAGGAATATTATCTAATATATCTCCATATCACATCACTGTGCCATGTAGTCAAATGCCTAATAATAAATATCAATCTTTTAGAGTCGTAAAAGTCTTATTTGGTTGGTTAAACCAATTTGTTTCCATTTTTTCCCCCCTTTTTTCTTAATACACCCAGTTACTTTAGAAATATTCAAGACTCCTAGATTTAGAGTTAAAAGCTCTAGGATGTATGTGCAAACTGTTCATTTTGGCCAATCTACAAATCTTAACATGCATAGCTGTGGTCAAAGATTGTAAACAGAGCATCCATAATCATTCTCCAAACAAATAAGTGAAGAACCAGAAGTGAATTCGCATATAGGAAACAAAAGAACTAGAAACTAGGAAAATACTAAGACAAATAATCCTGGAAGATTTGAAAACAATGAGTGGTAGGACAAATTCGGTCTGAATACTAGAATTCACATCTACTAAACTATATTTAATTCATGGAAAATATGAGGTGTCCACGTTCAATTTGTATTAAAATACACCCGATTCTGAGCCGCGTCCCTTTTTTTTTTTTCTGAAGTAAAAACACGCTCATGGTGATTATAATCCTGAAACAGCCTGACGCCCCAATTTCTCTTAGAAAGTCGGCCATTTTGTTAAAATCCACATGCTAGAACGTATTAAATGTGCAGTTACATATAAACATAGAAAATGTAGAATTTGTCCGATGTCACTTCCACGTCTATCACAACTGGAATGAAATAGGTTAATGTTTTCTCTCTTTAACTTGAAGTGAGTTTTATTCATAACCGTAGTCACACTAAATGCAGTTAATCCAGCTGTATGACTGCTTATCCCAGGAAGCTGAGGGAGATGGTCCCAGACCCGAAGAAACTGAAGGTTTTATCAGGTGAATGGTTCGAGGATCTCAAGTCAAAGCGGTATGGCCGCCAGCCGCACGCCTCAGCCATAGTCCGCTCCTCCATGAGATGGAAGAAATCAGCAGGTATTTGAGATTCTCTTAAGATTAATAACCAACATGTCGCATTGGCATTGATAGGGTTCTAACTAGACAGAGCTAAGGGTTCTATGCTTTGGGCATGCAATAAAATATTTACATTTGCACATATTGTATCAAATTAACTACAATAATCCACAGTAAATAATTTATTATTTAATAATCTTACAGTTCACTTATATAGAAAATTATTTATAGGAAGAAAATCTTTCTAAATTGTTTGTTCTATTGTGTTACCATTGTTTTACATTATTTTATTTTCTCAATTTTGTTTTAGAATGTGAGTGACTGTGGTAAATTTCTTATTTCTTCCTGACTTTGAAGCTGAACGACAGTTTTGCACATCCTGATTTTTATTTGTATAATAAAAATCTAATTCTGCTTATGTTTTATGTGTATAAAGCTTAATCCAATTACTGAATATTGAACATATGTTCGTTTAAATTAAAACACAAAAAAATACATGAAACATAATTCACCAGGTCATAAAAACACACCAAAAACAGACAAATTTTTCACCTGAACTTTCATGAATGATGGGACACTGTTTTGTCAAAACCCTTTAGTTTTTAATTATGATCACGCTTAATAATATTACTGGAAAAATCTGTAGCCCTCAGTTGCCCTCCATCTGCTAAATGAATTCATGCAAAGAAAAGTCACGGTTTTGTCTTTCTTTGCTTGTCGTTACAGGCCATAAACCAAATCCCTTCCTAAAGTCTGTGCCCGAGGATAAAGATGGAGAAAAGAACAAGCCTTGCCCAGAGTAAGGCAATATTTTTTGACCTTGTACACTGCAAAGGAAGACTGAGAAACAGTGAAACGCACCACCCACTGTAAACACACAGGGTGTGTGCTGTATTAATCATTTACACTGAAACTCAACACACAGGCCACTAGTGCTGTAGTGTATATACACATTTAATATTATATAATTCCTCTTGTATTTCTAACATATCTGTATAGACAACACATGCCTATTTGTAGTGCCTGGTTATTGTTTATTGGAATATATGTTAATATGTATGTTAATACCTATACCAAGAGAAATTCCCTGGACATCTTGTATGTGGAGAACAATAATTCCGATATGGAGCAATGTAAACTGTTACTCATTGTTCCTACTGTTCATGGTTTGTTTGTTTATGTAGTAAGTAATGTAAGTTAAGAGAATCTTAATGTAAAGTGTTACTAAATTAATAGTAGGGAGCCAAATTCTTGACTTGGTGCAAACAAATTTGCAATCCGGACCACTAATCTCCACCCACTTCGATTTACAGTTTCTAGAACTCTGATTTTCTTAATACTCGCGAGTGCATGTTCATAAACGCAAATCACTCATAAATGAACAAACTTGTTACATTTAGCAAGCCGACACCCACAAAACCTCATAAACGCAAAACTCAGAGTTGAAACTGACAAAATGGTGATTAGACAGTGAAAGAGTGCCTCCTAAATGTGGCATACCATAAATCTTCCAGTAATGCAGCTCAGCCATTGCAGCGTGTCGGCGTATAAACGCAGTGTATAAAAAGGCGTATAAACGTCTTTTATATTTTTGTTTCACAAAATTTCCACTAAATTTGTGGAATATTTCTCCTTATAGAAAATTAAAGTAACTTGTCAGTTATACGATTTGAAGCCTGCTACAGCCAGCTGTAACTTCCTAACTTTTGAGAAAATATGCAAAGTTTGAGGCATAGTTTCTCAGGAACTGTTAGTACAATTGAGCTGAAATTTGGTATACTACATCATTGTGCTAACATGAAATTATGTTTGTAATGACGACTACATTGTGTGAAAAACATGGCTGGCATCAGCCAATCAGATTTTAGCAGACATTTGACATGGTTAGCACTGAGCTACTCTTAAGAGACTTGAACAGTATGTTCATCTATGGTTGCTTTATTGTCAATGTAACTTGGTAAGATGATGACTATTACGATTACTACTATTCCTACTACTACAACTACTACTACTACTAGTAGTAGCACTACTATTACTAATTATAATTTTTCTCTTAAGGTAACTGACACTATTTAAGACATTAATTAACATTAACAAACCACATCCTTCATAATTAATACACAACAAGGAATGTTAAAGTTAACACTTGTATTTATTGATGTTTTTTAAACAATAAACCAAATAAGCAGAATACTCAATGCCTGCATTAACCAATGTTTAACTCATATCATCAAGTAAAATTCAAGTCCACAATGGGTAACATAAACAACTTAATACACATGTTCAGGAACATTTCAGAAACATGATGCAATTAATGTTTTGTTCATTTTCTAGTCATGGATTGAGTAAGCATTAATCAATGCAGGTGTATTAAGTTAACATTTAAACCCACGGCAATTAACACTTACTGTTGTTCCTTTGTTAACATGGTATGATGTACCAATGCTGAAGTTCATGGTTTGTTAATAAATAATTAGCTAAGGCAACCTCAAAGTTGAGTGCCATCAATAATTAATTTATTTAATTAAATGATCAAGCACAATCAACTCCAGATGCATGTAAAGATATGTGCAATAGTTCTAAGCAGATTTTTTTTTTCTGTTAATGATCCCCCTGTCAGAATTGTGCAATATAATCTTAATATTAATGCAGCATCAAAATAAAATTTAATGAGACCCTTCATCATGGTTTAGGCTTTTACTGCACGTCGTTGTATATAGTAATACACGGTATTTGCATGTCCAAAATGATCCCAATGATTGCGTAAGCATTAGCCTTACTCATTATTATTTCCTGGCTTCTCACATCTTACAATATCGCCTAAGGTTAGGCAGTCTTGACTGCGTCCATTATGTTTTCAGAACAGGAAAAGAATACTGCTATCAAATATTAAGTTACTGAAAATGAAAAATGTTTTTTTCTTTTCTTTCTTTTTTTTTTTTTCTTTCAGTGTATCCGCTGACCCCCGATCGATTCACCCAGCTCTCAGTGTCCAGGTTTGTCACACTTCATTTATTTTTTTCTGCATATTCTCAACATTTTCTCAGCAATTTTCTTTTCTCAACGCGATGACTACTGGCTACAGGTGCAGCAGGAAAACAAAGATGACGCTATCGCTTTAGGTGAGTTACAGTTGGAAATATGATGTCCTACTTACAGTAATCAGCTTTACATGATTACATTGTAATTTTTATTTTACATTTATTCGACTGACACATTTTTAGACACTGATCAGATTATTTGGATACACGCTTGGTAAATTTCCTTTTGTGGAATCTGAGAACATTTAATTAACCAATGACCCCTTACAGATCTCTTAAATAAGGGTCTCTCTTTTTTTTTTTTTTAAGAATAAAGTGAACTTTCCAGAAGATGTTTTTTCTTCATATACTACAGTAATTCGTCAATGATTACATTTTTCTTATTAATTAAAGAATGACATCACCCATTTTATCCATTTATAGTTACATTTATTGTTGTTGAACATCCAGAAAACAAGTTAGTTCCTATTAGATTATAGTCCTAATTACATTATAGTCGCTGTAAACATACAAACGTGGTCATTTCCTCACTAGCCTCTCTTTTTGTCTCTTGAAGTTAGGAAGGCAAAAAAAAAGAAAGAAAGAAAGAAAACCCACTCAGCTTGAATGGTTACTGGGAAACCTTTCATGTGTCAGAAAACTTGGTTAAATCCTTATGTCTGATTGTAACAAAATGTTAAACACTGGAGAAATTAATTAATTCCATAAATTAAGTAAATTTTTAGGTCTCCTTAAGCCACCATATCAACAATTACACATTTTGTCCATTTATGTCAAACACCCAAGTCCTTGTGTAACTTTTACTATAGACATTACACATTAGAATGAGTGCATAAGTATGAAACTTGCAGCTGGAACTGCAGTCAGAGCTTCTGTTACAGAAAATGAATCACCTTCTGGCCAATCAGAACTGAGAATTCAACATCGCTGTGGTATAAAATGCAAAAATGCACTTATTTTTTGACTTCTTTGTGTCTAACTATTAATATATTTTTCCAGAGTCCTCTGGAGCTAAACTAAATACTCCTGTCCTTAAAGTTATTGAAGCAGGATGTCAATCAGGAGCAAAACTCCAAGACCAAGCACCTCATGTCGAGTCTCTGAAACTAGAGCCCATGCAGGAGTCGAAGACAAAAGCCACCATTACAAAAGAAATCAACACAGAGATATCAGATCCTGGAAGAACAGCACTGAAAGAAGACAGAGGAGTGGAGACCAGTTTGGATACCAGGCCGAAACAGAGAGATGGAAGCATGCCTAGAAATTTCGAGATACGATCTTTTAGCAAAGCGCAAGAAACTTGGGAAATACATCAACTTGTCAGCGATGAGGAGTCAAATAAATCCCAATCAAAGGTTGAGCTTGTCATAATAAACTCTAACAACAGTACAGAAACAGACGTGACAAACAAGCAGAATAATGCGACACCTGAAGTACTGATGAATTCTGGATTTGTTGTCAAAGAAAAAATTCAGGCTCCGATACCAAAGAAAAGATCTAATGAAGAAATCAGAGTCATGAACATCACCAACAAGCGAACAACTCCAACAAGGACGGAAGAGTTAAGCGTTGATTTAAACGTAAAAGAAGATCCAGGTATTCTTGGGAATCTAGAAATGGGTCCAGTTAATAATGTAAACACACCAGTGTGTGTTAATTTGGACCAAAAGAGTTTAGATCCAGTACGGAAAGGAAAGGAAAGAGCTGTTGAAGAAATCATAGTCACTGACTTTAAACAAAGATCTCCAACAAGGACGGAGGAATTAAGTGTTGATTTAAATGTAGAAAAGGATCCAGATATTCTTGAAGGCCCAGTTAATAATGTAAACACGGCAAAACGTGTTAACTGGGACCGAAAGAGTTTAGATCCAGCACAGAAAGGAAAGGAAAGAGCTGTTGAAGAAATCATAGTCACTGACTTTAAACAAAGATCTCCAACAAGGACGGAGGAATTAAGTGTAGATTTAGACATGAAAAGGAATTCTGATATTCTTGAAGGTCCATTTAATAATTTAAACACATCCAAATGTGTTAATGTGACCCAGAGTTTGGATCCAGTACAGAAAGGAAAGGAAAGAGATGTTGAAGAAATCATAGTCGCTGACTTCAAACGAAGATCTCCAACAAGGACGGAGGAATTAAGTGTTGATTTAAATGTAGAAAAGGATCCAGATATTCTTGAAGGCCCAGTTAATAATGTAAACACGGCAAAACGTGTTAACTGGGACCGAAAGAGTTTAGATCGAGCACAGAAAGGAAAGGAGCGAGCTGTTGAGGAAATCATAGTCACTGACTTTAAGCAAAGATCTCCAACCAGGACGGAGGAATTAAGTGTTGATTTAAATGTGGATATTGTTGAGGATTTAAAGCCTGGACCAGTTCACACAGACATCCATAAAGATGAGAATAGATTAGCAGACATGAACAGAGACGAGCTCCCAGAATCAGTGATGAAAAATAAAAAAAATGAAGCTGCTGGAGGAAAAAGTGACTTTGATGTGGAATTGAGGAAGCCTGAAAGCACTAATCAAAAGGTATCGAAGGCGATTGATGAAATCAGTGAAACGGAACAAGAAGGTAGTTTTCAAGACGGGGAAGATGAAAGTGGGATCTCTGAAAGCGGTATTCTCGCCAGCGTGTATGCGCGCGCCACTAGGCCCAAATCAGGCGTGTCGAAAACACCTTTCGCAAAAGACCCGATGCAAAAGACTGTAAATGTGATTCCGACTATAGTGATTGTGCCGTCTGAATCTGAGGAGCCGAAAGAAATGGAGTGTAAGTGCTCAAGTGCATTATTTCAGGAAAATACAGCAAATTCTCTCTCTCTGTGTATGTGTCTGTCTCTTTCTTCTTTTCTTGTAATGTTGTATACCGTTTCCCTCCCCAAGAGCATGCATTCTTTTCTTTATAACCACTATATCACATTTCCCACCCATGCACAAGCTCTTTGGCGTTAAATTACTGTATAGTTCCTGACAATCCAGTAGAAGCCTCCGTGCTCTTGGCACTGACACACCCGATATTACGTTAAAACCCTTTTCTCATACCATACCTCTTTAAATGAAGAACACAGATAAAGATCTCATCTGTTTTGCTTTCACAGGTGTGAGGAATGAGACGCCTGCCCCTGAAGCACTTGTTGAGGTTGAGGCAAAACCTGGTACAGATATATGGGAGGTTCGTTTTATTTCGCACACTGTAGCATATAGTAATATGAAAAGTAAGGAATTAAAAACACATTTGTAATATGAATGTAATAAATTGATAAAACAAGTAGAACGGTAGATGCCTCCACCACCAAGAGGTCCTTCTGGTTACTAATTTGTATGCCTGAAATACCTTAAATTATACTTCCAGCAGGAAGGAAGCTAGTTTTTCTTCAAGATTTCACACCCTGTTTGGATCAGTTTCAAAATCTAATCAGTTCCTCTGCTGATTACAGTGATATTTTCCATACGAATCTTACAACCATTCATCCACTTGTTCTAGATCTCGCTAAAGATAATCGGACGCATGCACACAAATACACAAACACAATAATTTTTAAATCCTAAAAATACTAAAATATATATATATATATTGCATAAAATAAAATATGCTATAGACCTACATATTAGTAAACAATATACATCATACATAAGAGTAAAGAAATGTATACTCACTATTTATGATAATATAATAGTAATAGTAGTCATTTTTAATGATCATATATAATCTTTTTAAGTGCTTTATGTAAAAAATGGAAACATAATGCGCATGCCATTATAGGAAAGTAATCAACGACAGGGTGGTGTGATGCAGCCTGACGTGGAGTGGCGGTACTGTTACCACCCTGAAGTTGATTATTTTCCTATAACAGCATGTTCTAAAGTGTTTTATTCCTCTTATGACAGCAATGTATATTTTTTATTATTTTAATAAGACACTATAACACACAGCTTGACTAGATCGTGAGAAAGTCCTGAAGATTTTCCAGTGGAAAGAAACAAATTTGCAGCTTTACCCTGACTTTGCACTGACAGTGGAGACTCCTTCCATAAATCTTAAATAAATCTTAAATAAAATGTTATTAGACTTGCATTATGTGGAGCATCCACCCTACAAGTCCCTGTGTGTAAGCTGCTACTATAGAAACGATAATACAGTATAATGAGCACATTAATAGGCTGTGATTTAATAAACCTGTGATCTGAATTATTGTTGTCAATGCATTGTGCATATGCTATGGCTAATGTTATAAATGATTTTTTTTTTCCCCCATTGTAACTCCTCTTCAGGATGAAGGAGTGGACTCGGATGAGGACAGCAGCTCAGCATCCAGCCACGACTCGGATTTGTCAGGAAAAAGGGATAAGTTTTCTGCCAGTACACTTTCAGTCACAGAGGTGAGACGCTTACAGCTAAGTGCCTAAGTCTTTTTTTTTTTTTTTTTTCCAAAATTGTTGATGTCATATCTTTTTAATTAGTAACACATACACTCTAAACACAGTGTTCATTTTTGTTACCTGATATTGACTCCGTTATTTACATTTGTCTGAAGTAACAAAGTACAATTACTCTGTTACTGTACTTGCGTCCATTTTTTTTTTTGTTTTGTTTTTAAGAAAAAATCTCTAATTTCTACTGACTAAGTTTTCAAACGTTCTCTATAATCATATATTTGTAAAGTCATAGTGACATTTTAGCGTTGAATGGCTTCAAGAAGTCGTAACCAATCTAAACTTCAACAAATGTGACCGGAAGAATGAGATCTAATACCAAATAATAGCCTACTAAATACTACAGATAAAAGGCAGTTTGTATTGGGACAGCTAGTTTGTATGGTCAGAGCTGTCATCATGCTAGCTAACATTTCACAGATTAGCAAAAAAAACCTGTCGTTAGTTAGCTTTAGCTAATGTTTTCCCATGTTCCTTGGTGAAAGAGGCATTCATTTACAGTCAGTAACTAAAATCTTCTTTAACTTGACTGGAAATTTTCAAGTTGTACTTTTACCAAAGTAATTATTTAGCATTTTTACTTGAATAAAGCTTTTCAGTACTTTTACAGCTTCTGGTTCTTAATTCCTCTGAGTGTTCCCATCCTTACTGCTTTCAATCATTTAAGAACATCTCATCTGGATTTATGCTAGTGAAGAATAATAGATGTAGTATAATTTATGTAACAGGTAACAACTGTGTTTTTGTTATAACTAAAGTAATGTTCACTCTGTGTGTGTGTGTAGTATTCAGTATTGTAAGTTAAGCATGTTGTACTGGTTTTCTTAGCGCACTGCCAGTTTGCTGAGTGTGTACAGCGATGCCGGTGACTTCGGGAATGTGACGGTGCAGGGATCGGTGGAGTTTGCTATAATGTACAGTCCTCTTGGAGAGCTCGTCATTATGGTGGAGCAGTGTCAGGATCTGGCCATCGCAAACCCACGGAAACAACGCACAGACCCGTGAGTCCATCAAAGCAACTTTTACAAGATTATAACTAACGCTTTATTTAGACAGTCAACAAACCATTTATAGACTGAACCTGTTCATCAACTTCTATTTTCTTTTACTTTATTTATTTGGGCTGTACACAGAGTTAGTGACTTGAGTCATTGATCTGAGTCAATATTTAGGTGGGGAAAGTTATGCGTATTTAGATGCAGGTTATATAGCTGATATTAAGTTGATTTTCTGGGTGTGCCAATATTAAATACATAAATATAACAATTAATTAATAGTACCTTCTCTTTAGTGGGTAGGTCTCTAAGTGTTACTTTAAATGCTTGTCTGACAAAATTGATTTAAATATTAATGAGAATAGGATGATTATCTAGTGCTTGGACCCCTAATCATTTAAAATACTGCTAATCTCAGATTTAATCAATCTGCAATTGAAACATGAACGCACTTTGAAATATGTCTAAATGACTTGAATTGTGGGTAGGTCAGACTGTAAAACTATGCCCATTTAAAAGGTTATTATGAACTGCACTGAGCTGTGAGTGTAACGGATGAGTGCTAGGTCAACTTATCCTTCAAATGATGGGCATGTTTTCTTTACAGGAGAGCACTGGCAATATTTTATTAATTTGACTCAAAATAGCAAAATGCATGATAAATTAGCCTAAATCCCATGCTCAGTCGTGATTATGATTATGATTTGACCTCAATTTAATATCTAGTGACTACATTAAGTTATAATTAACTGTAGCACCCGATATATTAAAAATAAAGAAAAAATAATAGGATGTGCAGGATCAAGTGCTACTTTATAGGCTGCTGAATGGCAATGGTAATGAAGGTGGAAGCCTTATTGTTATATTGCTCCAAATTTGTAGTGATTGAGGTGACACTTACACACAGGTAATGTTAATAATCTGAATGGGGAGCCCAGAAAATCAACTTAAGCATGTGCATAAGCTGACTCTGAATATGAGAAACTTTCCCCACATAAGTATTGGCATTATTTTTGGACTTACGTCACCAAATGTGAATATGGCCCAAAATATTTAACAGTCTACAAATAATACATTTTTTGTATCATTCTGAAGCATAATTCCATTTTATTAAAAGGCATTTGCAAAATTATAAACGATTAGTAGCTTGTTTCTAAAGCTTTGTAAATGTAGTCTTTATGGAAAAGGCTAACACTTAGTGTGTTCGCTGTACTTTTGTGTTAGATACGTGAAGACGTACCTCTATCCAGACAAGAGGAGCAAGAGGAAAACGTCCATCAAGAAACGTACAGTGAATCCAGTCTTTGTGGAATCGTTGAGAGTACGTTCCTTTAGGGCATTATTTTAATAAGTATACCTCATTTTCCAGATGATGCACTGGTGTGCAGTTTGACGCATCCTATTATTCTCTCTGATTTTTTTTCTTATTATTTTCTTGTATACAGCTGCATTAATACACCACTATTCATTTTTCTTTTTTTTTTTCTATTCATTTGTATTCTGTACACAGTACAAAGTAAAACGTGAAGAATTGCATGGAAAAACTCTGAATTTATCTGTATGGCACAATGACTCTCGAGGCAGAAATTCCTTTTTGGGTCAGGTTGAGATTAATCTGAAGGACTGGGACTGGAAACATGAAGCACTCACATGGTACAACCTCCAACCAAAGGTATGGAAATCTGGGGAAAAAAAAAACTTTAGGAAAAATGATAAAGAACCACATTTTTTTCTTTAATTTGCATATCGTTAAATTGTATTGTAATGTAACTTCAATAAAATTAACTTCAATCTAATTTACGGTAAACTCCATCAACATACATCAGTTCACTGATTGCTAACAGAAATCATCTCTACTACTATATTTTCTGCCTTTCTATTAATAATATCCTTTTCCTCATTACAGAACGCAGATAACCAGGAATCGCAGGAATACCGTGGTGTTTTATACGTCTCGCTGAAATATGTACCGCCGGAAGCCACTGGTAGTTCAAAACTACTTCTTTAAGCGTACATTATACATCAGCTTATGACACATGATGAATTAAAAACTCTTAACTTTCTTTTTTTAATGCATTTACACTTAGTTTCAATCTTTTACTATCTTTTACATGACTAGATATTTTTTTTAAATAACACAACTTCAATACAAAAAAATCTGACTTGATATTATCTGATCACACAATGTTACTTTAAATGATTGACACAATTTAATAATAATAATAATAATAATAATAATAATAATAATAATAATAATAATAATAATAATAATATGATCCTTGGACCCCTAATAATTTAAAATGCAACTGAAACATAAGAACCACACTTTGAAATACATCTAAATGACGTGAATTCAGTATGTATCTACTCATTAAAAGATATTTTAAAACACACAAATGAAATATAATTACAGGGTGTCATTAATTATACATGTTTCCTGCAAAACAATTTAATGATGTCTATTTTCTTCTATATGAATTTATTTAAAAATATTGATTAGAAATAAATATATATTTTTACTGTTTTAACAAAAATATTTTCTGGTACATTACATTAGTCAGTAATGTAGATTAATTCTCTTTCCCAATTTAATAATGTTCTTTTAAAATAAAATGTATAATTAAGTATTATAAACTATTAATTTATTTTAATAATCTATTCTGTTTTTTTTAAAATTTTTTAATTTTTTGTTTATGCAAATATCATTGTATAAAATTTCTTTAATTGTATAAAATGTAAATGCAACTATAAATGATTGTTGGTGGTACCATTTATTTTCTTTTAGAATTTAATTTCACACTTTAAAATCCAGTGTTTGTAATACAATAGCTTGATACAGTAATTGTATCTTTGCATGGCATCTCTGTAGGTGGTTCTAGACTCAGCCGGCCTATGGGAGAGATTCACATCTGGCTGCGTGAGGCGAAACATCTGCGTCGTCTGAAGGCCCAAGGAGTCGACTCCTTTGTGAAGTGGTGAGTGAAAAACTATTTCCGTCTCTATTAAACAGTCGTGATTTGAGTTTGGTTTCAATGCATCATTTGTCACACCAGTGACGGACAGAAACCGCGTAAGGTGTTTGTTTAAAGGGCAAATGCAAACACTGACATTAGGCCATGGCATAAAATCATTCATGTTCATTCTGGTGGAAGCACAGCACACTGAAAGGAATGGAGGGGGCTGGTAGCCTGTTTGTACAGTGGTGTTATAATCTTTTGCATATTGAATGCATAGAAAAAAAAAAAACAAGGTTGAATCCATGTAGAACGTATTTTGTGTTAAATTGTCACAATATGACATGTGGACCTAGACATTTTTTTAAACTGCTGCTCATGCTGTAACACTTGCAGGGAAGCACTATATGCCCCTTCCACATACATAAGCTTACAGACCCTCATAATTGGTTAGTGTCACTTTGATTGACGGGAGAGAGTATACCATCTCTCCCATCCAGAGAGTACGGTCAGTTTAGCTCTCTTGGACTCCTGGCAGTAGATAGCTGTGGCATTGTGGCAACTTATTTGATGTTCTTTTTTTTTTTTTTACTTGACCTTTAATATTAAACATTTTTTACATATCCCTTCCATTTAAGTGTTAATTTTTTTTTTTTTTTGTAAATAAATAAATTTCATTTTAATGTACCGAGCTGAACATAAGAAGGAGGTCTTACAAATATTTAAATTAGGAGAATAAAATAAGTTTTTAATGTAAACACTTTGACAAGGACCTGCATTTCATGTCATTCGTGTTAGCTATTTTAAAAACCCATATTTTGAAATGACAAAAAAGTGCTTCCAGAGTCATAGTTCAGAAGAATAAGCAGCCATTTTAGCTAGCGCCAGTGCAATTTCCTCACACACTTGTGCACTTAAGTTATATATTTACTTAGATCATTTAGATACGTCATTTGAGTTACACCTTTCAATCATCCTGTAAAATATTTTTAATGAAAAAAAAAAAGGATTTAATAGAACAATTTATTGATGCTGGTGATTAATGATGTGTGCTTTGAGATGTTGATGCCATCTTGGAAAATACAAGTCACTGGTGTAATGGCTTGTGACATCAATGACAGTTAATCACTCTAGTGACTTAAAGTAATGGCACCACATTAAAGATCAAGAATATTGGTTATTCATGTCATAATTCAAAATGTTAACATTTTGCTGGTCAGAACATCACCGTATTTCGAGAATGACCCATGTAATTGCAGTGGCTTGTATGATTTGGAGTCTAATACAGGGTGTGGGAGTAGATTGTAAAACTAATCTCCTTTATTTAGCTACATGTTACCAGATACAAGTAAGAAGAGTCGCCAGAAGACTCGCGTGGTGAAGAAGACGCAGGACCCTGTGTATAACCACACCATGGTGTATGACGGGTTCAGAGCAGGCGAGGTGTCTGAGGCCTGCTGTGAACTCACCGTATGGGACAACAACAAACTCTCCAATCAGTTCCTTGGAGGAGTGCGTCTCAGCCTCGGCACAGGTTAACGCACACACTCGCACTCCTTTCCTTCTTTCTTTTCATGTAGTATTACTGATTATACTACAACACTCTGGAATTCTCAAATCTGATTGGTTGATTAATCTTCTACAACAGCAGCTCTGATCACGGGGTTATAAAAATGCACTCATTCTAATACATTATCGTAAAGGTTTGGCTGAGGATCAGCCAAAACTAATTTTTGTTAGCTTTTTTATTTATGGAATGAGTCTCCAATGTCAGTTCTTGTAACAGTCAGTACGTTTTCCTCCATGGGAAAGTCTTCAGGACCAAAGGTGTTTGGGTTTCTTTTTTTTTTTTTGGTAACATAATCTGCTTTTTTTTTTTTGTCTCATCAACGACAAGAGGGAGGAGAAAACTGAGGCTGGTCAGGGAATGTCGAGTTTAATATCTGTTATAGCATGAATGATAAACTAACTTGTTTCACAACATAAAATGTAACTGTAAATGGATAAAAGTGCTTTAATAAATTACGAATTGTAATCGTTGGCAAATTGCTGTTTTATAAGAGGAATACAACATTTCATGATATGCTTTTGTGGGGAAAACAATCAAATGGTGCTACACAGATGACAACGTTTAATTTTCTAAAGTATTGCGTAATTCAAGTTATACTGTATGTAATAACGTGTAATCACATGCACACAAAAAGTGAGAAAGCGCTCCCCCTTGTGGAGACTTTCACGAACTATTCGTGCATGAATGCAGTTTATCGTTGGTCGTTACTGACATTCTCACTCTTCTCTCTCCACCCTCAGGCCAGAGTTATGGAAAGAAAGTTGACTGGATGGATTCAGAGAACGAGGAAGTGGAAATCTGGAAAAAAATGATAGCTAATCCAAACAGCTGGGTCGAGGCGGAACTTCCGCTCAGGTCTTCAATGACTCCCAGGAAGTGAGACTGATATTAAAGACCAGCGGCAACTGTGTGAAGTTTAATTATTACTTCCCAGAGCATTGATGAGCTGCTAATTAGCTTTGTAAATGGTGTAATTTTCTGGAGAATGGAATTATCTGAGGAGAGATTTCATTTCTGGTTTTAAGTTTAAATCCAAGGACTAACACAGAACCACCAGTGGGCAAGTTCCTTAACCATCAACTGCTCACATATATGTGGATGTGGATACAATTGTGTGCAAAATTAAATGTACTGCTAAATGTGGACGTGAAATACACTAACGTGACATTGGATTTGTAAATATTTGCAAATGGCTGTAACTATTTCCAGTAGTGTTACTTCAATACAGCTCATGTTGAATCACATGCTATGATAGGAATTATTCCAAATTAAATATTTTGTTTTGAGATTTTTTTACTTCTCAGTAAACAGTGGTTTTGAAGGCATTCATGAATAAATTGGTGTAAGGTGTGTCTCTGTCCAGCTGAATGATTTACAAGCGCCTCATTAATCATTAATCGTCTGTGAAAAAGTGAATCACAAGCTGAATCCAGATTTAATGTGTAGTGCTTTGATTTTAATCAGATTTTTCAAATTTACTGTTGGCTTAACTGGTGTTAAACAGCTGTAATGAATCTGATTATATATCCCCCCCCCCCTTTATTTGTTTTTATTCTTTGTCTTTTTTCATTTTTAAACCTTTCTTTATGGCCTTTATTTCAAATTATATTTTTCTTTAAGTTATATTTTATATTTATTTACTTCACTGTATTTTCTTACTTTTTTCATGGTCCTTTACATTCAAATTACATTCTTTTATATACTTTTTATGTTTATTTTTAAATTTTCTTCTCTTCATTGTTCATTTGAAAATTATATTCTTTACTACTTTATTTTCTTTGTTTAAATTTTCTTTTCATTGTGATTTTGTTTTTAAGTTGCATTATTGTTTTCTTTAATGTTTTTATGTATTTTTGTTTCCTTTATTTTTTCAATCATAAACGTGTTTTATTTGCTGTATGTTTCTTTTCTTCATGATCCTTTTTTTATTATACTCTTTTGTTTTATGGTCTGAATTTTCTTTTCTTGTCTTCATGGTCTGTTATGTTTGTCTTTATATATTTATACTTGTTTTCTTTACTGTATTTTATGTCCTTTTTACAGCTCTCTTTTCTTCATATTTTCTTTCCTCTGTTGATTTCTTTTTCTTTTTAAAGTTCTTCTTCCTTGTTTCCTCTCCTCCTCTCCACTATTTCTGTTTTCATTGTGTCTCCTCTCTATCCTCCAGATGGTGCTCCATTCTCAGCTCTCAGACCTTTCTCCCCCCCTCAAAAAAAAAAAAAAAAAAAAAGCTCTGGCAGTCTGAACACATGTACAGCTACCCATTCGGTTAACGGAGCTGGAGTGTGTGTGTGTGTGTGCGCGTGCATGTGTGTGTCAGATGACCACAAACTTTTTCCATTGCGCCTCAAATCTTCCGAATGGATGGAAAGTGCCACATTTAGGCCTGCAGTCCATCAAAAAGCTGAGTCTAACACTTTCCTTCACTCTCATCCCACGGGATCTGTTTTTATCATGATTTGAAGACTTTTTCCCTTTCACAGACGCAGAAGAAAGCTCAGGTAAGACTACAAACCTTTAAAAACACAGAGCTTTTTCTTTAACGCCAGATGAGTGGAAGACGCTTCAATGTTCAAAGAATGTGGTAAAGTTTAGCTGAGGTTGAAACTGTCTGCTAGACTCTTTATCTACTGGATTAAAGGAACTTTAGATCATTTTTGTCATTTTGTTGCTACATTTTTGTTTTTTTACTATAAAACAGTGGAATGAATGCCCTATTATTTTTTTTTAAAAAGAGAACTTTATTATTTGACAGGACAAAGAGGAAGAAAGGAAAATATTAAACATATATTTAAAAAAAAAAAAAAACTGTTAGAACTGACAAATTGATGAAGTGGTGCTGATTTGGACGAGACCCTCACGTCCTTGTTTAAATCATGGGTGACTGGAGCACCTTGGCGAAGCTGCTCGATAAGGTGCAGGTGTACTCGACGGCTGGAGGTAAGCTCTGGCTCTCCGTCCTCTTCATCTTCCGCATCCTGGTGTTGGGAACGGCCGTGGAGTCGGCGTGGGGCGACGAGCAGTCAGCGTTCGAGTGCAACACGCAGCAGCCGGGCTGTGAAAACGTCTGCTACGATAAATCCTTCCCCATCTCACACGTGCGCTTCTGGGTTCTGCAGATCATCTTTGTCTCGGTGCCGACGCTCCTCTACCTCGGCCATGTACTCTTCCTCATACACAAGGACGAGAAGCTGAAGAAGAAGGAGGAGAGGCTGAGGAAAGCCGAGAGGGAAGGGAGCAACGTCCACGCTTGCCTTCACAAAATCCAGGCCAAGAAGTTCAAGTACGGTTTGGAGGAACCCGGAACGATCAAAATGAGAGGAGCCTTGTTTTATACCTACATCATAAGCGTGGTGTTGAAATCTGTATTCGAGGTGGCGTTCTTGGTCATACAGTGGTACCTTTACGGATTCCGTTTATCAACAGTTTACACGTGCGAGAGGTTCCCTTGCCCACATAAAGTGGACTGCTTCCTGTCTCGTCCTACGGAGAAAACCGTGTTCATCATGTTCATGCTGGTGGTGTCCTTAATCTCACTGGCTCTGAACGTCTTCGAGTTTTTCTATGCCATCTTCAAGAGGATGAAGGATCACTTCAAAGAAGCTGAGAAGCTGCTGGTCATGGAGAGCATGGTCAGGCAGTGTCCTGGAGAAGACATGTCCAGCTACGCGTACCACTGCTCGGCTCCTGTGTCTAACCTAGGCTACAATTTAGACACAGCAGATAAATCCAACTCCTCGGATAATTTTGACAAACAAGCCAATGAGCAGAACTGGACTAACTACAGCACGGAGCAAAATCAGCTAGGCCAGAGAGATTATTGCCCGTCTCAGACGTTTGTGTATCCACAGAAAATGCCTCTGGGTAAAGACCTCATGCTTCTTAAACAGCTCGACCCTCGACCCCAGAGTCGCTCTAGCAGTCGTGCCCGGCCCGATGACCTGGACATCTAGGAGTTTAGACTTTTAGCCTGTGAATATCCATTTATGCTAAATGTTCTCATTGATGTGCTCTAAATACTGTGAGCTACTCGGTCCTCAGTCTAGCTACAAGGACGAATTGATGCTTTAACAAGAGATTCAGCTCTTTTTATTAGATTTATTAAGTTGAAAAGAAATACATTTGGGCAATTCTATGCAAATGTACTGTATTTTTTTCCCCATATAAGCAATTTAATATAACATTTACATCGCTTCTTCATTATGCGCATTATTAGTCTGTTCTTCAGTTGTTTCATACAATAGCTGTGATCTCAACAGTCTGTGAAGGATCTATAATTCTAGATTTTTAAAGTAGTGTATACCAAATCAAACAGAGGCTTTTAAAATGATTTTTTTGGTATAACTGGGTAATCAGGGATAAGCAGATCCACAGTTCATTTTTGGCATCCACATCCGAATATTTGCTCTTAACCAATGTCTTAAAGTGGAATATTCAGGATTTTTGTGGAACTGACCGCAACAGCACCACCAATGGATGTAAGAAGTACACACAGGATAGGAAGAAGCAGTGAGAGGTGAACCTGGGGCTGATTTCTTTCTAGCCCAGACTGTAGATTCAATGCAGCCTATCAGTGACAGCCGTATCAGATGATTACACAAAGTGACATGTGCCCTAGTTTTTATATTCATCTGGGTTGATATTTTCACATGCATAAGCAATGATTGATTGAGAAGGCGCATGTGAAATGCTGTCATGAGTGTAATGGGCATGAATGAAGTGAATTATTTACTCAAATCATTCTTCTTCTCTAAAACGTAGATAGCCTAAGTACATAATATTCAATCAGAAGTACAAATTACATGAAAGGATGTATGACCGAACTGTAAGTTTTTGGTTTGAATGAAAGGGTTACAGCTTTTCTGTTTACCGTGTTTGGTATTTGAAAGCAACACAGCGTGAACCTAGAAGAGCATTACGGATTCGAAACATTTAAAACCATTCAGTAATCGGGAACCCAGCTGCCGATCTGCCTTTAAGTATGCGTGTGTAATAGTAATAGTTTTCCCCACATGATTCTTATCATCCTGTTGCTGGAACCTTGTGATATAATGCATTACTTAACCCTAATAGTTTTACTGTTAGGATATTGATAGAGATCAGGTTTCAGCCATCATTGTATATTTGTAATCAAGTCATGGCGTTTAGGTCTTTTTAAAACGCAGCGTCTGTAGAAAACGTGTCCTCTCCTAAATCCAAGTTTTCTACATGATGCTTTGTCACATGATCATGCTGCACTTATGCTTAGCAAGTCTATGTGAGTTCAACTGTCACATCTATAACACTGGAATTGCCCAAGTTTGTGTTTATTTTTAATGGGAGCTTAAACATGTACTGTTCGAAAAATACTTTGCTGTGCCATACACATCTTTTATTAAAAGATAATGAGTGACCTTTTCATATTTTTATTTAATATTTCTTTGGATATACTTTACATTAAGGTTCATAGTTCTGACATTATTGAATACATACTTCAGCAACTTCAGCATTAATACACCATAAGTAACTTTTACAAAATAACTAACACTTAAACCAAATGGGCCAAATAATCAACATGTTTGCAGTTGTGGTAAAAGTGGCCAAATTTCAACTGAAAAATGGCTAAAAAGTAGGTTTTAATATTTACACCTGGAGACTATAGCGCAGTAAGTTTTCAACATTCAGCAACATACTATAATTTAATTTTAGCTAATCTACGTGAACAACTTTTAGCAAATGCAGGTGTATTTAGTCAACATTTAAACAATTATCAATTAATATGTTAGCTTTGTTATTTTAGCGTTACTTATGATTTTATTAATGCATTTATTAAAGTTTAATATTTTACTATGTTGCATAATGCAGTAAATAATGTTAGCCAACTGGACTTTAATGTAAAGTGCTACCATTTCTTTGTTTTATTAATATATAGTACTGAGGTTCATTTCTGCATTTCTGAGTATTATCATTTTTATAGGAAGTAGAATTCAATTTTAAAAATAATAATAAAAAAAATACTATTTTTACTATTATAATGAAACTCAATTCATAGTGCAAATTGGGCTGTACTAAGTTAATAGAAAAGCCCAGTTTGCACTATGAATTGAATAAAGTCTTAATAATGGAATTGGTAATATTGTGTAAGTGCCCATTGATTGTACTGTGTTGTGCAATTTCAACACAGTACAATGTGTTTGTCTCATGTCAGCGATTTTTCATTCATTCAGGTTAATTTCATGTCTATTTAGAAACAAGTTTCACTTTATATGTATTTCAAATATTTTTGTATGTGATTTTTGTATGTGATTTTTTAAATACAGTGTAAATACAATGTTATAATAAATAAGAAGTAAGGAAAGGAAATTTAAATGGTTTGATATAATGAAAAATACTTTTGATACCCTTGTTAGAAGTTCTCAGTTTAAGTTTAAAGGTTGTCAGTAACTCTCAATGATTCTGTACGTTTATCGCATATCATTTTGCTAAGAAAGATAAAGACAAGACATTGTGAAGCAAAGATTCATCCTAAAATATATTCTAAAAGGCAGGAAACTACTAAAATGTTTAAAGAATTTTAAGGAACATATTTTAAATACAGCTGTATTACAACACTCCGGTCTAGTTTATATGAATCATATGTGATGAGTGCAAATATTTTGTACATGTGAAATATCCAAGTGTTGTAAATGTGTGTACAATTCCAACCTTATGTCGGGTCTGAAATTGAACTTATTCAACCATTAGACACAAAGAATCTTTCGTAAAGCTATAAGGCTTTTTTTTTTTTTTTTTTAAATGTTTTTCCACTGAGGGAAGGCAGCCAGATTTTCTCCTCGAAGTCAGTGTATAAAAATGTCCACCCGACTCCTTTTGCTGCAGTTCAGTGCCAGTGGCGTGTCACGTGAGTATCATTGGACTCTTTCAACAGTTCAGTAATGTCTCATCTAGTGTGAACATTTCTTAACTGACAAAAGGATCTCTTATGAATCCAAAATAGAAATCTGAAATGAAAAGGTCAAAAAGTATTCCCAATACTCAGAGTTTCCTATTTATCCATGCAGCTAAACAGAAACATGTGTGAACAAAGCTCCACATGGGGCTTGTTCCAAGGGGGGAAAAAATAGGCATTTGAACTATGTGTTTAGAATTCATTCAGCAGTAGATACAAATGTTCTAGAAAAATCTCTGTCAACAAATTGCATAATGCACTTATGTGACATAAAGCAACCCAATTTAAAAGTTAACTAAACAAACAAACACTTTAGCTAGGACTAACATACATACTTTAAAATAATCCTCTCTTTAAAATATGTCTCTATGTGGACCAAGACATGTCTGGATTTTTTTTTTTTAATACTATTTATTTACTTTTTTTTTATTAAATTAAGTTGAAATTAAATCCAAGACTGGTCCTGAGCAAGACTGGTACAAGCTTAGCTAGCACAATCATTGCCCGAATGATTAAAGCTAAAACATTAGCTGCCTTCTGATGTTATTTAAATAATAAGCTTCATCTTAAGTAAGAAAAAAAAAAACAATTGAGGTCTGAAGCTATAGGGATAAAAACAACGGGGTATTGTTGATTCTATCCCGAGGTAACCAAAATGTGTTTACTTGGCAACAACTACATTTTTAAAAATTTATTAAATAATGCTGTCATACTTTTTGTTCATTTATAGTTATCTTTAATGTTGTGGAACACCTGCAAAAGCGAGTTACTTCCTGTTATCACTTACATTATAGCACTTACTGTATAAACAGTTCATTGCCACACCAGCCTCTCTCTTTTTTCTTCCTCTTGAAGTTAATAAGACAAAAAAAAAAAAAAGCAGAAACCACAATGCCCACTCTCCTGAAGACTTTCCTGTTAACGAACACTTAAAGTTACCTGTAAGTCGTTACTACAGAAAAGATAAGAATGAATGTAATAATATAAACCTGTGGTTTGTCATGTACCTGGAACTTAATGAATACCATCTGATCAATCAGATTTGAGAATTCAAAAGTGACGTGGAATATTGAATTATGTTGAATATTCTTTTTTTTATGTTGCCTTTTTTTGTGAGACCTTTGGTCTTTTAATCTCCTTTGAGACTGTGGGGATGTTTGGCTGAATTTAGGAAGAAGTCTGAGCTGCACTAGAACTGGCTAGGTGGGGGGTGGGGGGTGGGGGGTGGGGGGTGGAACAAACCAAAAATTTGCTAAGGAAAGATTTGTGTTTGGATGGAATGCTGCATTTGGACTCGGAGTTCAGAGAGAGTTCTTCAGTTTAGGTCTTTCTTCATGAATGCAACATTTAGGACTTGCAAAACCTGAATAAGAGCTCACTTTTGAGGCCAAAACTGATAGAGGGACATTTCTTTGATAATCAGCCCAGAAGTATATAATTTAATTTAATTTTTATAGAATCAATCACAATTTATTTCAATGACTAGTGGCAGTAAATCTAAGTTTTGTGAGCTACTTTTGTAATCTGAAAAAAATCTTTGTTTTTATACATATATATATATATATATATAAACATTCACTTTAACTACTAGTCATTTGGATTGATGTAGCTAAAATCTGGAAGTTGTTTTTCTCACCCCAGAAATCAGTTCTAACACAAAGAGAACAAATCTGATCAACATTATAATGACACTGAGATAAGTGTGCATTTGTAGAACTGGGACAAAACGTCATATTCGCTGGTACTCTACAGAGAGAACTGATTGTGTTAGCTACATTAGTCTTGTAGCCAGACAACATGCATTTTACTGATGCAAGAAAAAAAAAGTTTTATGAATATAAAAAAAGCTTTCACCAAATTACCCTTTAAAAATTTGCCCAAGGATTCTGGAAGTTGAAAAAGGCAAATTAGGGGCCTTTTTAAGACTATTAGTAGTGGCTAGTATAAATGGACTAGCAAGGCTAAGCCCCCTGTCTTTAAAAGACATCAATATGAGTTTTCATTTTTGGCATTCATATTAGATTATTTACTCTTAAAAAATGTCTTAAAGTTTTATTTTTTTGGACTTTTGTGGAACTGAGGGCAACAGCACCATCAATAGTTGTAAGAAAAGTAGACAGGATGCCATGAAGAAGCAAAGTTGGGGCTGATTTCTTTCTAGCCCTGACTGTAGATTTGTGATAGTCATGTCTGACGGTTTCATAGAGTGAAATGCTGCCTAGATTTGATCTCAATTTGGACTGATATTTTTCAGCTTGTCACCAAAACATCCATAACATGTCATCAGGAGTTGCTGAGAACGTAGGTAGACTAAGCACACAGGGCATCTGCTAATTACTTTTCACAACCTGGGTGCCAGGACAGAGAAGATGCTGCTTCTTGAACCTTGAGGTGTGGTGGGTCCAGCTGTGAGTCATGTTAGAGGCTTGAATGGATCGTGGTGCAGAGTGGGGTTTGATCATTACTGAATCAGATGTGGGCAGCTGCATTAAGCCAGTAGAGGGAATGCAGTGATGGCACCCCAGTGATGGGGAAGTTTTAAAATAAGTCTTCCAGCTGCATTCATCAGTTGCAATGGTCGGATGGCATGCAGGTCTCGTGATGTGGACTTTTTCCTGTTTAATACCCTCCCACTAGTTCTGGATTGGGTAATTGGCTTGGAAAAAGTACACAGCTATGTGATATAAGGGCAGGTAAATACCCTGCAGGTGTGTGCATTATGATGGTACCTACCCAGTAGGGGAGATGTAGCATGATTGCTGGAGTGTTGGCAACAGCATGCATAATTACTATGGTTTCCAGTTATGTGCATTTCTCTTGAAATGCTATCTGGTGTTCCAGTGTACATTTTACCACACAAGGGCAGGCTTTCCAGGAGTAAGTTGCAGCAGCCCAATCTCAAGTTGACAAAGGAACAAGCACCTGAGTAGCCTTTGTGGATAGAAATGGCCAGATCCTCCTGATGTTATAAGGCGAAGCCTGCATTACTCATTCAGGTTAGTAATGTGAGGATAAATGGATAGTTGGCTGTCCAGCACTTCACCAAGATTGCTTGCAGTGCCAGATGCAGATGGTCTGATCTGAGAGTTGTCCAAGGGGATCGCAAGATCTTGAAATGGTGATACACTGCCCTCCAAAAGTTTGGAAACGCCTGAACAAAATAGGGTTTTTGGGCAATATCAGCATAAATCCTCTTT